>OX155894.1:36734244-37108149 GCA_944588485.1 Phosphuga atrata
AATACTAGACAGACAAGACTAGACAGACAAGACTAGACAGACAAGACTAGACAGACAAGACTAGACAGACAAGACTTTTTTTTGTTCGAGGGAAGCTCTCACTAAACCCCCTATTCCACCTTGGCTTTAGTATGCGCCACCCTGGTATCGCATATTCTGCATTCATTCAGGGTGGGCAGCCCGGACGGTTTACTGAAAAACCGCCCTAGTTGTTGTCTCCCCGACCAGGAATCGAACCCGGGTCTCCCGCATTGAAAGGCGGGTATGTTGTCAACTACACCACCGAGGAGGACTAGACAAACAAGACTAGACAAGACTAGACAGACAAGACTAGACAGACAAGACTAGACAGACAAGACTAGACAGACAAGACTAGACAGACAAGACTAGACAGACAAGACTAGACAGACAAGACTAGACAGACAAGACTAGACAGACAAGACTAGACAGACAAGACTAGACAGACAAGACTGGACAGACAAGACTAGACAGACAAGACTAGACAGACAAGACTAGACAGACAAGACTAGACAGACAAGACTAGACAGACAAGACTAGACAGACAAGACTTTTTTTTGTTCGAGGGAAGCTCTCACTAAACCCCCTATTCCACCTTGGCTTTAGTATGCGCCACCCTGGTATCGCATATTCTGCATTCATTCAGGGTGGGCAGCCCGGACGGTTTACTGAAAAACCGCCCTAGTTGTTGTCTCCCCGACCAGGAATCGAACCCGGGTCTCCCGCATTGAAAGGCGGGTATGTTGTCAACTACACCACCGAGGAGGACTAGACAAACAAGACTAGACAAGACTAGACAGACAAGACTAGACAGACAAGACTAGACAGACAAGACTAGACAGACAAGACTAGACAGACAAGACTAGACAGACAAGACTAGACAGACAAGACTAGACAGACAAGACTAGACAGACAAGACTAGACAGACAAGACTAGACAGACAAGACTAGACAGACAAGACTAGACAGACAAGACTAGACAGACAAGACTAGACAGACAAGACTAGACAGACAAGACTAGACAGACAAGACTAGACAGACAAGACTAGACAGACAAGACTAGACAGACAAGACTAGACAGACAAGACTAGACAGACAAGACTAGACAGACAAGACTAGACAGACAAGACTAGACAGACAAGACTTTTTTTTGTTCGAGGGAAGCTCTCACTAAACCCCCTATTCCACCTTGGCTTTAGTATGCGCCACCCTGGTATCGCATATTCTGCATTCATTCAGGGTGGGCAGCCCGGACGGTTTACTGAAAAACCGCCCTAGTTGTTGTCTCCCCGACCAGGAATCGAACCCGGGTCTCCCGCATTGAAAGGCGGGTATGTTGTCAACTACACCACCGAGGAGGACTAGACAAACAAGACTAGACAAGACTAGACAGACAAGACTAGACAGACAAGACTAGACAGACAAGACTAGACAGACAAGACTAGAGAGACAAGACTAGACAGACAAGACTAGACAGACAAGACTAGACAGACAAGACTAGACAGACAAGACTAGACAGACAAGACTAGACAGACAAGACTAGACAGACAAGACTAGACAGACAAGACTAGACAGACAAGACTAGACAGACAAGACTAGACAGACAAGACTAGACAGACAAGACTAGACAGACAAGACTAGACAGACAAGACTAGACAGACAAGACTAGACAGACAAGACTAGACAGACAAGACTAGACAGACAAGACTAGACAGACAAGACTAGACAGACAAGACTAGACAGACAAGACTAGACAGACAAGACTAGACAGACAAGACTAGACAGACAAGACTAGACAGACAAGACTTTTTTTTGTTCGAGGGAAGCTCTCACTAAACCCCCTATTCCACCTTGGCTTTAGTATGCGCCACCCTGGTATCGCATATTCTGCATTCATTCAGGGTGGGCAGCCCGGACGGTTTACTGAAAAACCGCCCTAGTTGTTGTCTCCCCGACCAGGAATCGAACCCGGGTCTCCCGCATTGAAAGGCGGGTATGTTGTCAACTACACCACCGAGGAAGACAGACAAGACTAGACAGACAAGACTAGACAGACAAGACTAGACAGACAAGACTAGACAGACAAGACTAGACAGACAAGACTAGACAGACAAGACTAGACAGACAAGACTAGACAGACAAGACTAGACAGACAAGACAGAGACAGACAAGACTAGACAGACAAGACTAGACAGACAAGACTAGACAGACAAGACTAGACAGACAAGACTAGACAGACAAGACTAGACAGACAAGACTAGACAGACAAGACTAGACAGACAAGACTAGACAGACAAGACTAGACAGACAAGACTAGACAGACAAGACTAGACAGACAAGACTAGACAGACAAGACTAGACAGACAAGACTAGACAGACAAGACTAGACAGACAAGACTAGACAGACAAGACTAGACAGACAAGACTAGACAGACAAGACTAGACAGACAAGACTAGACAGACAAGACTAGACAGACAAGACTAGACAGACAAGACTAGACAGACAAGACTAGACAGACAAGACTAGACAGACAAGACTAGACAGACAAGACTAGACAGACAAGACTAGACAGACAAGACTAGACAGACAAGACTAGACAGACAAGACTAGACAGACAAGACTAGACAGACAAGACTAGACAGACAAGACTAGACAGACAAGACTAGACAGACAAGACTAGACAGACAAGACTAGACAGACAAGACTAGACAGACAAGACTAGACAGACAAGACTAGACAGACAAGACTAGACAGACAAGACTAGACAGACAAGACTAGACAGACAAGACTAGACAGACAAGACTAGACAGACAAGACTAGACAGACAAGACTAGACAGACAAGACTAGACAGACAAGACTAGACAGACAAGACTAGACAGACAAGACTATTCAGACAAGACTAGACAGACAAGACTAGACAGACAAGACTAGACAGACAAAACTAGACAGACAAGACTAGACAGACAAGACTAGACAGACAAGACTAGACAGACAAGACTAGACAGACAAGACTAGACAGACAAGACTAGACAGACAAGACTAGACAGACAAGACTAGACAGACAAGACTAGACAGACAAGACTAGACAGACAAGACTAGACAGACAAGACTAGACAGACAAGACTAGACAGACAAGACTAGACAGACAAGACTAGACAGACAAGACTAGACAGACAAGACTAGACAGACAAGACTAGACAGACAAGACTAGACAGACAAGACTAGACAGACAAGACTAGACAGACAAGACTAGACAGACAAGACTAGACAGACAAGACTAGACAGACAAGACTAGACAGACAAGACTAGACAGACAAGACTAGACAGACAAGACTAGACAGACAAGACTAGACAGACAAGACTAGACAGACAAGACTAGACAGACAAGACTAGACAGACAAGACTAGACAGACAAGACTAGACAGACAAGACTAGACAGACAAGACTAGACAGACAAGACTAGACAGACAAGACTAGACAGACAAGACTAGACAGACAAGACTAGACAGACAAGACTAGACAGACAAGACTAGACAGACAAGACTAGACAGACAAGACTAGACAGACAAGACTAGACAGACAAGACTAGACAGACAAGACTAGACAGACAAGACTAGACAGACAAGACTAGACAGACAAGACTAGACAGACAAGACTAGACAGACAAGACTAGACAGACAAGACTAGACAGACAAGACTAGACAGACAAGACTAGACAGACAAGACTAGACAGACAAGACTAGACAGACAAGACTAGACAGACAAGACTAGACAGACAAGACTAGACAGACAAGACTAGACAGACAAGACTAGACAGACAAGACTAGACAGACAAGACTAGACAGACAAGACTAGACAGACAAGACTAGACAGACAAGACTAGACAGACAAGACTAGACAGACAAGACTAGACAGACAAGACTAGACAGACAAGACTAGACAGACAAGACTAGACAGACAAGACTAGACAGACAAGACTAGACAGACAAGACTAGACAGACAAGACTAGACAGACAAGACTAGACAGACAAGACTAGACAGACAAGACTAGACAGACAAGACTAGACAGACAAGACTAGACAGACAAGACTAGACAGACAAGACTAGACAGACAAGACTAGACAGACAAGACTAGACAGACAAGACTAGACAGACAAGACTAGACAGACAAGACTAGACAGACAAGACTAGACAGACAAGACTAGACAGACAAGACTAGACAGACAAGACTAGACAGACAAGACTAGACAGACAAGACTAGACAGACAAGACTAGACAGACAAGACTAGACAGACAAGACTAGACAGACAAGACTAGACAGACAAGACTAGACAGACAAGACTAGACAGACAAGACTAGACAGACAAGACTAGACAGACAAGACTAGACAGACAAGACTAGACAGACAAGACTAGACAGACAAGACTAGACAGACAAGACTAGACAGACAAGACTAGACAGACAAGACTAGACAGACAAGACTAGACAGACAAGACTAGACAGACAAGACTAGACAGACAAGACTAGACAGACAAGACTAGACAGACAAGACTAGACAGACAAGACTAGACAGACAAGACTAGACAGACAAGACTAGACAGACAAGACTAGACAGACAAGACTAGACAGACAAGACTAGACAGACAAGACTAGACAGACAAGACTAGACAGACAAGACTAGACAGACAAGACTAGACAGACAAGACTAGACAGACAAGACTAGACAGACAAGACTAGACAGACAAGACTAGACAGACAAGACTAGACAGACAAGACTAGACAGACAAGACTAGACAGACAAGACTAGACAGACAAGACTAGACAGACAAGACTAGACAGACAAGACTAGACAGACAAGACTAGACAGACAAGACTAGACAGACAAGACTAGACAGACAAGACTAGACAGACAAGACTAGACAGACAAGACTAGACAGACAAGACTAGACAGACAAGACTAGACAGACAAGACTAGACAGACAAGACTAGACAGACAAGACTAGACAGACAAGACTAGACAGACAAGACTAGACAGACAAGACTAGACAGACAAGACTAGACAGACAAGACTAGACAGACAAGACTAGACAGACAAGACTAGACAGACAAGACTAGACAGACAAGACTAGACAGACAAGACTAGACAGACAAGACTAGACAGACAAGACTAGACAGACAAGACTAGACAGACAAGACTAGACAGACAAGACTAGACAGACAAGACTAGACAGACTAGAAGACTAGACAGACAAGACTAGACAGACAAGACTAGACAGACAAGACTAGACAGACAAGACTAGACAGACAAGACTAGACAGACAAGACTAGACAGACAAGACTAGACAGACAAGACTAGACAGACAAGACTAGACAGACAAGACTAGACAGACAAGACTAGACAGACAAGACTAGACAGACAAGACTAGACAGACAAGACTAGACAGACAAGACTAGACAGACAAGACTAGAGACAAGACTAGACAGACAAGACTAGACAGACAAGACTAGACAGACAAGACTAGACAGACAAGACTAGACAGACAAGACTAGACAGACAAGACTAGACAGACAAGACTAGACAGACAAGACTAGACAGACAAGACTAGACAGACAAGACTAGACAGACAAGACTAGACAGACAAGACTAGACAGACAAGACTAGACAGACAAGACTAGACAGACAAGACTAGACAGACAAGACTAGACAGACAAGACTAGACAGACAAGACTAGACAGACAAGACTAGACAGACAAGACTAGACAGACAAGACTAGACAGACAAGACTAGACAGACAAGACTAGACAGACAAGACTAGACAGACAAGACTAGACAGACAAGACTAGACAGACAAGACTAGACAGACAAGACTAGACAGACAAGACTAGACAGACAAGACTAGACAGACAAGACTAGACAGACAAGACTAGACAGACAAGACTAGACAGACAAGACTAGACAGACAAGACTAGACAGACAAGACTAGACAGACAAGACTAGACAGACAAGACTAGACAGACAAGACTAGACAGACAAGACTAGACAGACAAGACTAGACAGACAAGACTAGACAGAAGACTAGACAGACAAGACTAGACAGACAGACAAGACTAGACAGACAAGACTAGACAGACAAGACTAGACAGACAAGACTAGACAGACAAGACTAGACAGACAAGACTAGACAGACAAGACTAGACAGACAAGACTAGACAGACAAGACTAGACAGACAAGACTAGACAGACAAGACTAGACAGACAAGACTAGACAGACAAGACTAGACAGACAAGACTAGACAGACAAGACTAGACAGACAAGACTAGACAGACAAGACTAGACAGACAAGACTAGACAGACAAGACTAGACAGACAAGACTAGACAGACAAGACTAGACAGACAAGACTAGACAGACAAGACTAGACAGACAAGACTAGACAGACAAGACTAGACAGACAAGACTAGACAGACAAGACTAGACAGACAAGACTAGACAGACAAGACTAGACAGACAAGACTAGACAGACAAGACTAGACAGACAAGACTAGACAGACAAGACTAGACAGACAAGACTAGACAGACAAGACTAGACAGACAAGACTAGACAGACAAGACTAGACAGACAAGACTAGACAGACAAGACTAGACAGACAAGACTAGACAGACAAGACTAGACAGACAAGACTAGACAGACAAGACTAGACAGACAAGACTAGACAGACAAGACTAGACAGACAAGACTAGACAGACAAGACTAGACAGACAAGACTAGACAGACAAGACTAGACAGACAAGACTAGACAGACAAGACTAGACAGACAAGACTAGACAGACAAGACTAGACAGACAAGACTAGACAGACAAGACTAGACAGACAAGACTAGACAGACAAGACTAGACAGACAAGACTAGACAGACAAGACTAGACAGACAAGACTAGACAGACAAGACTAGACAGACAAGACTAGACAGACAAGACTAGACAGACAAGACTAGACAGACAAGACTAGACAGACAAGACTAGACAGACAAGACTAGACAGACAAGACTAGACAGACAAGACTAGACAGACAAGACTAGACAGACAAGACTAGACAGACAAGACTAGACAGACAAGACTAGACAGACAAGACTAGACAGACAAGACTAGACAGACAAGACTAGACAGACAAGACTAGACAGACAAGACTAGACAGACAAGACTAGACAGACAAGACTAGACAGACAAGACTAGACAGACAAGACTAGACAGACAAGACTAGACAGACAAGACTAGACAGACAAGACTAGACAGACAAGACTAGACAGACAAGACTAGACAGACAAGACTAGACAGACAAGACTAGACAGACAAGACTAGACAGACAAGACTAGACAGACAAGACTAGACAGACAAGACTAGACAGACAAGACTAGACAGACAAGACTAGACAGACAAGACTAGACAGACAAGACTAGACAGACAAGACTAGACAGACAAGACTAGACAGACAAGACTAGACAGACAAGACTAGACAGACAAGACTAGACAGACAAGACTAGACAGACAAGACTAGACAGACAAGACTAGACAGACAAGACTAGACAGACAAGACTAGACAGACAAGACTAGACAGACAAGACTAGACAGACAAGACTAGACAGACAAGACTAGACAGACAAGACTAGACAGACAAGACTAGACAGACAAGACTAGACAGACAAGACTAGACAGACAAGACTAGACAGACAAGACTAGACAGACAAGACTAGACAGACAAGACTAGACAGACAAGACTAGACAGACAAGACTAGACAGACAAGACTAGACAGACAAGACTAGACAGACAAGACTAGACAGACAAGACTAGACAGACAAGACTAGACAGACAAGACTAGACAGACAAGACTAGACAGACAAGACTAGACAGACAAGACTAGACAGACAAGACTAGACAGACAAGACTAGACAGACAAGACTAGACAGACAAGACTAGACAGACAAGACTAGACAGACAAGACTAGACAGACAAGACTAGACAGACAAGACTAGACAGACAAGACTAGACAGACAAGACTAGACAGACAAGACTAGACAGACAAGACTAGACAGACAAGACTAGACAGACAAGACTAGACAGACAAGACTAGACAGACAAGACTAGACAGACAAGACTAGACAGACAAGACTAGACAGACAAGACTAGACAGACAAGACTAGACAGACAAGACTAGACAGACAAGACTAGACAGACAAGACTAGACAGACAAGACTAGACAGACAAGACTAGACAGACAAGACTAGACAGACAAGACTAGACAGACAAGACTAGACAGACAAGACTAGACAGACAAGACTAGACAGACAAGACTAGACAGACAAGACTAGACAGACAAGACTAGACAGACAAGACTAGACAGACAAGACTAGACAGACAAGACTAGACAGACAAGACTAGACAGACAAGACTAGACAGACAAGACTAGACAGACAAGACTAGACAGACAAGACTAGACAGACAAGACTAGACAGACAAGACTAGACAGACAAGACTAGACAGACAAGACTAGACAGACAAGACTAGACAGACAAGACTAGACAGACAAGACTAGACAGACAAGACTAGACAGACAAGACTAGACAGACAAGACTAGACAGACAAGACTAGACAGACAAGACTAGACAGACAAGACTAGACAGACAAGACTAGACAGACAAGACTAGACAGACAAGACTAGACAGACAAGACTAGACAGACAAGACTAGACAGACAAGACTAGACAGACAAGACTAGACAGACAAGACTAGACAGACAAGACTAGACAGACAAGACTAGACAGACAAGACTAGACAGACAAGACTAGACAGACAAGACTAGACAGACAAGACTAGACAGACAAGACTAGACAGACAAGACTAGACAGACAAGACTAGACAGACAAGACTAGACAGACAAGACTAGACAGACAAGACTAGACAGACAAGACTAGACAGACAAGACTAGACAGACAAGACTAGACAGACAAGACTAGACAGACAAGACTAGACAGACAAGACTAGACAGACAAGACTAGACAGACAAGACTAGACAGACAAGACTAGACAGACAAGACTAGACAGACAAGACTAGACAGACAAGACTAGACAGACAAGACTAGACAGACAAGACTAGACAGACAAGACTAGACAGACAAGACTAGACAGACAAGACTAGACAGACAAGACTAGACAGACAAGACTAGACAGACAAGACTAGACAGACAAGACTAGACAGACAAGACTAGACAGACAAGACTAGACAGACAAGACTAGACAGACAAGACTAGACAGACAAGACTAGACAGACAAGACTAGACAGACAAGACTAGACAGACAAGACTAGACAGACAAGACTAGACAGACAAGACTAGACAGACAAGACTAGACAGACAAGACTAGACAGACAAGACTAGACAGACAAGACTAGACAGACAAGACTAGACAGACAAGACTAGACAGACAAGACTAGACAGACAAGACTAGACAGACAAGACTAGACAGACAAGACTAGACAGACAAGACTAGACAGACAAGACTAGACAGACAAGACTAGACAGACAAGACTAGACAGACAAGACTAGACAGACAAGACTAGACAGACAAGACTAGACAGACAAGACTAGACAGACAAGACTAGACAGACAAGACTAGACAGACAAGACTAGACAGACAAGACTAGACAGACAAGACTAGACAGACAAGACTAGACAGACAAGACTAGACAGACAAGACTAGACAGACAAGACTAGACAGACAAGACTAGACAGACAAGACTAGACAGACAAGACTAGACAGACAAGACTAGACAGACAAGACTAGACAGACAAGACTAGACAGACAAGACTAGACAGACAAGACTAGACAGACAAGACTAGACAGACAAGACTAGACAGACAAGACTAGACAGACAAGACTAGACAGACAAGACTAGACAGACAAGACTAGACAGACAAGACTAGACAGACAAGACTAGACAGACAAGACTAGACAGACAAGACTAGACAGACAAGACTAGACAGACAAGACTAGACAGACAAGACTAGACAGACAAGACTAGACAGACAAGACTAGACAGACAAGACTAGACAGACAAGACTAGACAGACAAGACTAGACAGACAAGACTAGACAGACAAGACTAGACAGACAAGACTAGACAGACAAGACTAGACAGACAAGACTAGACAGACAAGACTAGACAGACAAGACTAGACAGACAAGACTAGACAGACAAGACTAGACAGACAAGACTAGACAGACAAGACTAGACAGACAAGACTAGACAGACAAGACTAGACAGACAAGACTAGACAGACAAGACTAGACAGACAAGACTAGACAGACAAGACTAGACAGACAAGACTAGACAGACAAGACTAGACAGACAAGACTAGACAGACAAGACTAGACAGACAAGACTAGACAGACAAGACTAGACAGACAAGACTAGACAGACAAGACTAGACAGACAAGACTAGACAGACAAGACTAGACAGACAAGACTAGACAGACAAGACTAGACAGACAAGACTAGACAGACAAGACTAGACAGACAAGACTAGACAGACAAGACTAGACAGACAAGACTAGACAGACAAGACTAGACAGACAAGACTAGACAGACAAGACTAGACAGACAAGACTAGACAGACAAGACTAGACAGACAAGACTAGACAGACAAGACTAGACAGACAAGACTAGACAGACAAGACTAGACAGACAAGACTAGACAGACAAGACTAGACAGACAAGACTAGACAGACAAGACTAGACAGACAAGACTAGACAGACAAGACTAGACAGACAAGACTAGACAGACAAGACTAGACAGACAAGACTAGACAGACAAGACTAGACAGACAAGACTAGACAGACAAGACTAGACAGACAAGACTAGACAGACAAGACTAGACAGACAAGACTAGACAGACAAGACTAGACAGACAAGACTAGACAGACAAGACTAGACAGACAAGACTAGACAGACAAGACTAGACAGACAAGACTAGACAGACAAGACTAGACAGACAAGACTAGACAGACAAGACTAGACAGACAAGACTAGACAGACAAGACTAGACAGACAAGACTAGACAGACAAGACTAGACAGACAAGACTAGACAGACAAGACTAGACAGACAAGACTAGACAGACAAGACTAGACAGACAAGACTAGACAGACAAGACTAGACAGACAAGACTAGACAGACAAGACTAGACAGACAAGACTAGACAGACAAGACTAGACAGACAAGACTAGACAGACAAGACTAGACAGACAAGACTAGACAGACAAGACTAGACAGACAAGACTAGACAGACAAGACTAGACAGACAAGACTAGACAGACAAGACTAGACAGACAAGACTAGACAGACAAGACTAGACAGACAAGACTAGACAGACAAGACTAGACAGACAAGACTAGACAGACAAGACTAGACAGACAAGACTAGACAGACAAGACTAGACAGACAAGACTAGACAGACAAGACTAGACAGACAAGACTAGACAGACAAGACTAGACAGACAAGACTAGACAGACAAGACTAGACAGACAAGACTAGACAGACAAGACTAGACAGACAAGACTAGACAGACAAGACTAGACAGACAAGACTAGACAGACAAGACTAGACAGACAAGACTAGACAGACAAGACTAGACAGACAAGACTAGACAGACAAGACTAGACAGACAAGACTAGACAGACAAGACTAGACAGACAAGACTAGACAGACAAGACTAGACAGACAAGACTAGACAGACAAGACTAGACAGACAAGACTAGACAGACAAGACTAGACAGACAAGACTAGACAGACAAGACTAGACAGACAAGACTAGACAGACAAGACTAGACAGACAAGACTAGACAGACAAGACTAGACAGACAAGACTAGACAGACAAGACTAGACAGACAAGACTAGACAGACAAGACTAGACAGACAAGACTAGACAGACAAGACTAGACAGACAAGACTAGACAGACAAGACTAGACAGACAAGACTAGACAGACAAGACTAGACAGACAAGACTAGACAGACAAGACTAGACAGACAAGACTAGACAGACAAGACTAGACAGACAAGACTAGACAGACAAGACTAGACAGACAAGACTAGACAGACAAGACTAGACAGACAAGACTAGACAGACAAGACTAGACAGACAAGACTAGACAGACAAGACTAGACAGACAAGACTAGACAGACAAGACTAGACAGACAAGACTAGACAGACAAGACTAGACAGACAAGACTAGACAGACAAGACTAGACAGACAAGACTAGACAGACAAGACTAGACAGACAAGACTAGACAGACAAGACTAGACAGACAAGACTAGACAGACAAGACTAGACAGACAAGACTAGACAGACAAGACTAGACAGACAAGACTAGACAGACAAGACTAGACAGACAAGACTAGACAGACAAGACTAGACAGACAAGACTAGACAGACAAGACTAGACAGACAAGACTAGACAGACAAGACTAGACAGACAAGACTAGACAGACAAGACTAGACAGACAAGACTAGACAGACAAGACTAGACAGACAAGACTAGACAGACAAGACTAGACAGACAAGACTAGACAGACAAGACTAGACAGACAAGACTAGACAGACAAGACTAGACAGACAAGACTAGACAGACAAGACTAGACAGACAAGACTAGACAGACAAGACTAGACAGACAAGACTAGACAGACAAGACTAGACAGACAAGACTAGACAGACAAGACTAGACAGACAAGACTAGACAGACAAGACTAGACAGACAAGACTAGACAGACAAGACTAGACAGACAAGACTAGACAGACAAGACTAGACAGACAAGACTAGACAGACAAGACTAGACAGACAAGACTAGACAGACAAGACTAGACAGACAAGACTAGACAGACAAGACTAGACAGACAAGACTAGACAGACAAGACTAGACAGACAAGACTAGACAGACAAGACTAGACAGACAAGACTAGACAGACAAGACTAGACAGACAAGACTAGACAGACAAGACTAGACAGACAAGACTAGACAGACAAGACTAGACAGACAAGACTAGACAGACAAGACTAGACAGACAAGACTAGACAGACAAGACTAGACAGACAAGACTAGACAGACAAGACTAGACAGACAAGACTAGACAGACAAGACTAGACAGACAAGACTAGACAGACAAGACTAGACAGACAAGACTAGACAGACAAGACTAGACAGACAAGACTAGACAGACAAGACTAGACAGACAAGACTAGACAGACAAGACTAGACAGACAAGACTAGACAGACAAGACTAGACAGACAAGACTAGACAGACAAGACTAGACAGACAAGACTAGACAGACAAGACTAGACAGACAAGACTAGACAGACAAGACTAGACAGACAAGACTAGACAGACAAGACTAGACAGACAAGACTAGACAGACAAGACTAGACAGACAAGACTAGACAGACAAGACTAGACAGACAAGACTAGACAGACAAGACTAGACAGACAAGACTAGACAGACAAGACTAGACAGACAAGACTAGACAGACAAGACTAGACAGACAAGACTAGACAGACAAGACTAGACAGACAAGACTAGACAGACAAGACTAGACAGACAAGACTAGACAGACAAGACTAGACAGACAAGACTAGACAGACAAGACTAGACAGACAAGACTAGACAGACAAGACTAGACAGACAAGACTAGACAGACAAGACTAGACAGACAAGACTAGACAGACAAGACTAGACAGACAAGACTAGACAGACAAGACTAGACAGACAAGACTAGACAGACAAGACTAGACAGACAAGACTAGACAGACAAGACTAGACAGACAAGACTAGACAGACAAGACTAGACAGACAAGACTAGACAGACAAGACTAGACAGACAAGACTAGACAGACAAGACTAGACAGACAAGACTAGACAGACAAGACTAGACAGACAAGACTAGACAGACAAGACTAGACAGACAAGACTAGACAGACAAGACTAGACAGACAAGACTAGACAGACAAGACTAGACAGACAAGACTAGACAGACAAGACTAGACAGACAAGACTAGACAGACAAGACTAGACAGACAAGACTAGACAGACAAGACTAGACAGACAAGACTAGACAGACAAGACTAGACAGACAAGACTAGACAGACAAGACTAGACAGACAAGACTAGACAGACAAGACTAGACAGACAAGACTAGACAGACAAGACTAGACAGACAAGACTAGACAGACAAGACTAGACAGACAAGACTAGACAGACAAGACTAGACAGACAAGACTAGACAGACAAGACTAGACAGACAAGACTAGACAGACAAGACTAGACAGACAAGACTAGACAGACAAGACTAGACAGACAAGACTAGACAGACAAGACTAGACAGACAAGACTAGACAGACAAGACTAGACAGACAAGACTAGACAGACAAGACTAGACAGACAAGACTAGACAGACAAGACTAGACAGACAAGACTAGACAGACAAGACTAGACAGACAAGACTAGACAGACAAGACTAGACAGACAAGACTAGACAGACAAGACTAGACAGACAAGACTAGACAGACAAGACTAGACAGACAAGACTAGACAGACAAGACTAGACAGACAAGACTAGACAGACAAGACTAGACAGACAAGACTAGACAGACAAGACTAGACAGACAAGACTAGACAGACAAGACTAGACAGACAAGACTAGACAGACAAGACTAGACAGACAAGACTAGACAGACAAGACTAGACAGACAAGACTAGACAGACAAGACTAGACAGACAAGACTAGACAGACAAGACTAGACAGACAAGACTAGACAGACAAGACTAGACAGACAAGACTAGACAGACAAGACTAGACAGACAAGACTAGACAGACAAGACTAGACAGACAAGACTAGACAGACAAGACTAGACAGACAAGACTAGACAGACAAGACTAGACAGACAAGACTAGACAGACAAGACTAGACAGACAAGACTAGACAGACAAGACTAGACAGACAAGACTAGACAGACAAGACTAGACAGACAAGACTAGACAGACAAGACTAGACAGACAAGACTAGACAGACAAGACTAGACAGACAAGACTAGACAGACAAGACTAGACAGACAAGACTAGACAGACAAGACTAGACAGACAAGACTAGACAGACAAGACTAGACAGACAAGACTAGACAGACAAGACTAGACAGACAAGACTAGACAGACAAGACTAGACAGACAAGACTAGACAGACAAGACTAGACAGACAAGACTAGACAGACAAGACTAGACAGACAAGACTAGACAGACAAGACTAGACAGACAAGACTAGACAGACAAGACTAGACAGACAAGACTAGACAGACAAGACTAGACAGACAAGACTAGACAGACAAGACTAGACAGACAAGACTAGACAGACAAGACTAGACAGACAAGACTAGACAGACAAGACTAGACAGACAAGACTAGACAGACAAGACTAGACAGACAAGACTAGACAGACAAGACTAGACAGACAAGACTAGACAGACAAGACTAGACAGACAAGACTAGACAGACAAGACTAGACAGACAAGACTAGACAGACAAGACTAGACAGACAAGACTAGACAGACAAGACTAGACAGACAAGACTAGACAGACAAGACTAGACAGACAAGACTAGACAGACAAGACTAGACAGACAAGACTAGACAGACAAGACTAGACAGACAAGACTAGACAGACAAGACTAGACAGACAAGACTAGACAGACAAGACTAGACAGACAAGACTAGACAGACAAGACTAGACAGACAAGACTAGACAGACAAGACTAGACAGACAAGACTAGACAGACAAGACTAGACAGACAAGACTAGACAGACAAGACTAGACAGACAAGACTAGACAGACAAGACTAGACAGACAAGACTAGACAGACAAGACTAGACAGACAAGACTAGACAGACAAGACTAGACAGACAAGACTAGACAGACAAGACTAGACAGACAAGACTAGACAGACAAGACTAGACAGACAAGACTAGACAGACAAGACTAGACAGACAAGACTAGACAGACAAGACTAGACAGACAAGACTAGACAGACAAGACTAGACAGACAAGACTAGACAGACAAGACTAGACAGACAAGACTAGACAGACAAGACTAGACAGACAAGACTAGACAGACAAGACTAGACAGACAAGACTAGACAGACAAGACTAGACAGACAAGACTAGACAGACAAGACTAGACAGACAAGACTAGACAGACAAGACTAGACAGACAAGACTAGACAGACAAGACTAGACAGACAAGACTAGACAGACAAGACTAGACAGACAAGACTAGACAGACAAGACTAGACAGACAAGACTAGACAGACAAGACTAGACAGACAAGACTAGACAGACAAGACTAGACAGACAAGACTAGACAGACAAGACTAGACAGACAAGACTAGACAGACAAGACTAGACAGACAAGACTAGACAGACAAGACTAGACAGACAAGACTAGACAGACAAGACTAGACAGACAAGACTAGACAGACAAGACTAGACAGACAAGACTAGACAGACAAGACTAGACAGACAAGACTAGACAGACAAGACTAGACAGACAAGACTAGACAGACAAGACTAGACAGACAAGACTAGACAGACAAGACTAGACAGACAAGACTAGACAGACAAGACTAGACAGACAAGACTAGACAGACAAGACTAGACAGACAAGACTAGACAGACAAGACTAGACAGACAAGACTAGACAGACAAGACTAGACAGACAAGACTAGACAGACAAGACTAGACAGACAAGACTAGACAGACAAGACTAGACAGACAAGACTAGACAGACAAGACTAGACAGACAAGACTAGACAGACAAGACTAGACAGACAAGACTAGACAGACAAGACTAGACAGACAAGACTAGACAGACAAGACTAGACAGACAAGACTAGACAGACAAGACTAGACAGACAAGACTAGACAGACAAGACTAGACAGACAAGACTAGACAGACAAGACTAGACAGACAAGACTAGACAGACAAGACTAGACAGACAAGACTAGACAGACAAGACTAGACAGACAAGACTAGACAGACAAGACTAGACAGACAAGACTAGACAGACAAGACTAGACAGACAAGACTAGACAGACAAGACTAGACAGACAAGACTAGACAGACAAGACTAGACAGACAAGACTAGACAGACAAGACTAGACAGACAAGACTAGACAGACAAGACTAGACAGACAAGACTAGACAGACAAGACTAGACAGACAAGACTAGACAGACAAGACTAGACAGACAAGACTAGACAGACAAGACTAGACAGACAAGACTAGACAGACAAGACTAGACAGACAAGACTAGACAGACAAGACTAGACAGACAAGACTAGACAGACAAGACTAGACAGACAAGACTAGACAGACAAGACTAGACAGACAAGACTAGACAGACAAGACTAGACAGACAAGACTAGACAGACAAGACTAGACAGACAAGACTAGACAGACAAGACTAGACAGACAAGACTAGACAGACAAGACTAGACAGACAAGACTAGACAGACAAGACTAGACAGACAAGACTAGACAGACAAGACTAGACAGACAAGACTAGACAGACAAGACTAGACAGACAAGACTAGACAGACAAGACTAGACAGACAAGACTAGACAGACAAGACTAGACAGACAAGACTAGACAGACAAGACTAGACAGACAAGACTAGACAGACAAGACTAGACAGACAAGACTAGACAGACAAGACTAGACAGACAAGACTAGACAGACAAGACTAGACAGACAAGACTAGACAGACAAGACTAGACAGACAAGACTAGACAGACAAGACTAGACAGACAAGACTAGACAGACAAGACTAGACAGACAAGACTAGACAGACAAGACTAGACAGACAAGACTAGACAGACAAGACTAGACAGACAAGACTAGACAGACAAGACTAGACAGACAAGACTAGACAGACAAGACTAGACAGACAAGACTAGACAGACAAGACTAGACAGACAAGACTAGACAGACAAGACTAGACAGACAAGACTAGACAGACAAGACTAGACAGACAAGACTAGACAGACAAGACTAGACAGACAAGACTAGACAGACAAGACTAGACAGACAAGACTAGACAGACAAGACTAGACAGACAAGACTAGACAGACAAGACTAGACAGACAAGACTAGACAGACAAGACTAGACAGACAAGACTAGACAGACAAGACTAGACAGACAAGACTAGACAGACAAGACTAGACAGACAAGACTAGACAGACAAGACTAGACAGACAAGACTAGACAGACAAGACTAGACAGACAAGACTAGACTGTCTCTGAGTAGACGCCGAAGTGAGTGGATGTGTAGCTTTGTGCTCCGCATTTGGGTGGCTCTATAATATTTTGTAATATTATTATTTAGTAAAGTATTTAGTTATATTGCCTAGCTACTATAATTAATTAACTGGTTGGTTGTTAATTAGTGTATTTAGCTATTTTTCTATCTGCGGTTTAGAGTTTTCTTTCTTTGATTTATAAAAGTGTTTCATTTCAGTTTAATTTGTGTCCCAGCACGCGGCGTGAGTTTTATCGCCTTAAATTCATATTTTTTTGCCTCTCTTTCTTATCTTATCTTTTGAGATAAGAATAATCCAACGCCGCGGATTTTCTTGCTTCAGTTACTGTAGCACGATATCTGCGGCCAATTTTTTCACCCCCCAGTAGGGGAGTGTTTCTTTAATTTATTTTTAGCTTTGGGGAGAATCCGTCCAGTATGGAATCTTTCCTGAAGCAGAAAGTAAGCAGGGGTACAGGGGATATGGAAAGCCGGGCGAGGAGCCAGTCCATTGGTGAAACCCCGAAGAAAAGAAAAGTGGCGGATCGGTCGACGGATGACGTCGACGCTTACAAAAAAACTGAGTGCTCGATTGTCTTTACGATCGTGGAGGCGATTGGGGCACTCAATAGACAGGTGGAGGAGCTGGAGAGGGCCATCGCTGGAGGAAGCAGCACGAAGCGTGACATCAAGGAAGCAGCAGCGCGAGTCAGGAGAACAACAAATGTTTTCTCGCGCCACTCCATGACCAGTTGGCTCGAGAAGCATCGCTTCCAGCCCATTGAGAAGGTACTGTACGACGTTGAGGTACAAACGGTAGGTACGGTGTGTAAGGAAGTCAGCACCCAAACGGAGGCTGAATGTAGAATCACCAGTGCGCTAAAGCCGGGGATGAATGTACAGGAGTACATGTCCCTGGCGAGGGAGAGGTGGTCCGAGGACGCCTTCACCGTAGCGAAGATGGCCAAGGGCTCTCCTCTGGCCAGGGACGAGGATGTACTCCTGTTAGTTGCAGGAGAGAAAGGGGATAACTGTGGACAGCTGGGCTGGGGGATGCTCGACCAGCTCCCTCAGGCCAAGCGAGTGGCTGAAGGCTTGAATGTAGGTTCCGTGGCCTACATCAAGAGCGAGAATGTGGTGTGTATGGGAGGCGATGAGTCGTTGGACTCCGAGAGGAAGTACCACTTCATCGCCCGGCTGGATGATAATAAGGTCGAGGGCGCCGAAGAAAAAGCGTTCGAGACCTTATTAAGGATGAAAGGTCTTTGTGAGAAGACTGAGAGAAAGAGGTTCGCTATCGGTGTGGCTGGTAACCTTAATATGTGGCTAGTACGAAAGATGGCTGAATGCGTGTGGCATGGCACAGGAGTTGAGCTAACCCTGTGCTGGATGAATGCGGAGGGCCAAAAGCCCAGAGTGGAAGGGGCCGGAGGCACCAGAAAGGCAGAAACCTTACTGGTGAGGAGGGCAGAGGGTGTTTCTTACGCCCATATGGTGAATGTCCTTAAGAAGGAAGTAGACATGGAGGATATAAATGTAAGGGCGATGAGGAAAACCCACGCTGGCGACCTCATCGTCAGAGTGAATGATGATGGGGAAAAGAAGCGACTGGCAGAGCGAATGGCCCTAGTGACTGAGGCTGTAAGGGATGTCAGGACGGAGGTGGGGCTCAGAAGTGTCCTTGTTAGGGGCATGGATGAGGCTACCACCACCGATGAGGTGAAAGGAGCCATTCAGAAGGCGGCTGAATGTAAGGAGTGTGTGGTAAAGTCTCTCCGCACAGTGCGCGGAGGGGCCAGTATGGCAGTTGTCACTCTCCCAGTAAGAGCGGCACAAACCATACTGGAGAAAGGAAGAATGAAAGTTGGATGGATCATGTGCCGAGTGACCGAAGACAATAAGCCGATCAGGTGCTACAGATGCCTTGGCTTCGGGCACCTGGCGGCAGCATGCAAGGGAATAGAGAGAAAGAATGCGTGTTTGCGATGCGACGAAAGTGGGCACAAAGCACACGAGTGCACGGCCAAAGAGGCTAAGTGCTTCGTGTGCGGAGTGAGTGGGCATAGGGCGGACTCCATGAACTGTCCTGCGTACAGGAAACTGTGCAGGGAAAGTATGAAAGGGACGTCCCAAAGAAACAGATTATGCTAGTATTGCAGACGAACTCAAATAGGAGTGCGGCTGCAATGGAGCTGGTATGGAAGACGGTGCATGATGAGAGAGTGGATGTGGCCATTGTCTCCGAACCAAATCTTCGGACTATTGGTAAGGGAGGCTGGCACGTGGACCAGTGTAAGAATGTTGCTGTGAGGATTTTCCAATCGGAAAATCCTATGGTTAAGTGTGGATGTGGAAATGGGTATGTGTGGGTCGAATGGGAAAACTGGGTCCTGTATGGGTGCTACATCTCGCCTAACATAATGTTAGAGCAGTTTGTAGCTTTTATGGATGAGCTAAGGGCCAGTATGAAAAGCTGGTCCAAAGAGATTGTTGTCGGGGGGGATTTCAACGCCAAGTCCGCTTGGTGGGGATCCCCTAGAGAGGATGAGAGAGGGAGAATGATGGAAGAGTGGCTGGCAGAGGAGGACCTGGTGGTTCACAACAGTGGGAATGTGCCTACCTTCGTGCGGGGTGAAAGTATGTCTTTCATAGACATCACTTTTAGCACCTCACGGATTGCAGGCAGAGTGAAAGAGTGGCGTGTCAGAGAGGGAGAGAATCTGAGTGATCACCAGGATATTCTCTTCGACGTACGAAAGGATGTTTCTGAGGGACCGGTTGCTTGTGGAACGAATGGATGGAGAGTGGACAAGAGTCTACTAGAAAGATTGGGAGACGTCATGAAAGAGCTGGCTGAAAGGACAGGCCCCGAAAATGGATTGCGGAGCTCCTGCGAAGCAGTTCTTCACGGGGCCTGTGATGCGGTGTTTCGGAGAAAACGGAGGGGCGTCAGAGGCAGGAAGCCAGTTTACTGATGGAATGAGCAGGTAGCTGAAAAGCGTAAAACCTGTTTGCGTGAAAGGAGATGCATGGTGAGGAGTAATAGGCGAGCAAATGAGGAAGTGCGTGAGGAGTGCAGAAGGAGGTATAACTTGGCGCGCAGGGAACTTCGCAGAGCCATCGCGAACTCCAAGCAAGAAGCTTGGAGAGTGCTCTGCGAAGAGGTGAATAATAACATCTGGGGTGACGGCTATAAGATCGTCACCAGAAAAATTGCGCACAGGGTTAATACTCTCCGGGGGGATAGCCTAATGACGGAAGTCAAGAAGCTGTTCCCAGTACATGAGCGAATGAACTGGCCGGAACCCGTGGGATGGAGATCGGCGCCCCTTTTCACTCCGGCCGAGCTGCAGAGTGCAGTTGGCCGGATGAAGGAGGGAAAAGCGCCGGGTCCTGATGGTGTTCCACCGGAAGCGTGCAAGGTGTTTGGGCATGTGTGTGAGGACATGTGCTTGAGCATGATGAATGAATTGTTGATGAATGGCAGTTTCCCCAAAGAGTGGAAGAGAGCGAGACTGGTGATGATTGAAAAAGAGCGAAAGGAAGGAGAGGAAGCTAATTACAGGCCAATCTGCCTACTGAATGGGATAGCGAAGATGTTTGAGAGTATGATCGGAGCTAGGATAAATGAGGATATCGAGAGGGCAGGGGGTCTTTCAGAGGAACAGTATGGGTTCAGAGGCGGCCGCACTACGGTGAACGCAATGATGCGTGTGATAGAGAGAGCAAGGTTAGCAAATACGGGTCCATGGCGTACCCGTAGCTACTGCGTGCTTGTAACCCTGGACGTGAAAAATGCCTTCAATTCGGTCCCATGGGGCGGAATCATGGAGGCTTTGGAACTAAAGGGGGTAGCTCCCTACCTTCGAAAGATGGTGGGGAGCTACTTGAATGATAGGGAGATAGTGACTGTGGAAGGTAAAATCTTCAAAATGAGTGCGGGTGTTCCACAGGGTTCGGTTCTTGGGCCGATACTGTGGAACATATTTTATGATGAGGTTTTGAGATTGAGGCTGCCAGACGGGGTTACACTCGTAGGGTACGCTGATGACTTAGCGGTGGTCGCTGTCGCAAGAACGGAAGAAAGTCTGAAAGCGATAATAAATGAGGCAATTGGTAGGATTGATCGGTGGATGGGGGAAAAAGGGCTTGCTCTGGCTCCCCACAAAACCGAGGCAGTCCTGCTAATTGGGAGAAGAAAGCTGCGTGAATTGACCGTGCGAATGGGGACAGTTGACGTACCGGCTCGGGAATCTGTAAGATACCTTGGGGTAGAGCTCCAGCGAAATCTCAGGGTGTCCGATCAGGTCACCCGGGTGGTGAGCAAGGCTACAGCATGTGTGAGAGCCCTTGGACGGCTGATGCCCAACATAGGTGGGCCGTTGGCCTCCAAGAGGAGGGTTATGAATGCGGTCGTGCACTCCATTCTCCTGTATGGGGTGCCGGCATGGATAAATGCGTTCAGGATTGAATGTTATAGAGCGAGACTGATGAGAGTGCAAAGGTGTATGCTGCTGCGTGTGTGCAGCGCATACAGGACTGTTTCTGGCGACGCCGTGGCGGTCGTTGCTGGAGTTATCCCGTTAGACCTTCTGGCGCATGAAAGGGTGAGAGTTTGGGGAGGTAATGACCCTAGAAATGAAAGGGAAAAAACAATGCGTGTATGGCAAGAGCTATGGCAGGGGTCGGAAAAGGGAGCCTGGACCAGGCAACTGATTCCGACTATCGATGAATGGGTCAACCGTGGGCACGGGGAGGTGAATTATCACCTCACCCAGGCGCTTACGGGGCATGGATGCTTTGGGTCTTACCTGGTGCGCATCGGGAAACTGGTTGAGGCGCACTGTAGGTACTGTGGAGCGACTGAGGACACTGCGGAGCATACCATCTTCGAGTGTACAAGATGGGAGAGAATGAGGAGCGCCGCAGAATGCAAGGTGGGAGAGAATGTGAACAAGGAGAGTATGGTGAGAATTATGCTCCGCAGTGAGTATGAATGGGGCGTGCTGACTGGAATGATAGGTTATATAATGAGGAGAAAGGAGAAGGATGAAAGGGACGAGCGAAAGGCGGGTCGAGGGGTTGCTACGCGCGAGCCGAGCGTGCCATCGCCGGGCCCCCCTTAGTGCGAAGGGGGCGCACAAATTTATTGTAAACTCTTATGTGAGGGGGGGCACGGCGATTAACGACGCGCCCGGCACAACGAATGAATGGATGAATGCTTTGGATATGAAAGGGGGAGGAACGTGGTGAAGTTATGCCAAATTTTGGATTCCATCACGTTCTCTCTGGTTTTGACTGGGGGGTCTGAATGGTGGGGGTTTTTTAGTGGGTCGCCCCTTTTGGGGGCAGCCCCACACTACCACTCGACACGGGTCGGGTGGTGTCTGTTTGCAGATTTTCACCTCCAGCACGTGCAAAAAAAAAAAAAAAAAAAAAAAAAGACAAGACTAGACAGACAAGACTAGACAGACAAGACTAGACAGACAAGACTAGACAGACAAGACTAGACAGACAAGACTAGACAGACAAGACTAGACAGACAAGACTAGACAGACAAGACTAGACAGACAAGACTTTTTTTTTTTTTTTGGGGGGGGGCGTAGCTGGTGTTAATAAAATAACTTCTCCAGACAAGTGGACCCCCTGGAATCACATCCGTACACTCTGGACCCGCTTATCGCATAACCTCGGAGTGACGGATGGCATAATTTAAATTAGTCTACATGTTGTTTATTTTCCCTCCTTTTTTCTCTTTTTGGACTGCATCTCATCGTATTCTTTATCGGTCATTATCGTTACAATTAATCCGTTTACATGGTCCCAGTTTGTTTTTCTCTTTAACATGTATGGGATTATTGTTCTGGCGCTAAAGGGTTCTTCCATGGCTTTTTCGACTGCTTCTCTTTCAGTTTCCCACCTCCAGCAATCAAAGATAGTGTGATTTACACTATCTGTTTCTCCGCAGTAAACACATAGGTCGTCTGTTGCTCTGCCAATATTGAAGAGATAATCCCTGAAGCTACCGTGGCCAGTCAGTACTTGAGTAAGGTAGTAGCTAGTTTGGCCAAATTTTCTATTTACCCAGGTCGATATATTTGGGATTAGCACTTGGGTCCACTGTCCTTTGTCGCTGAGCTGCTATCTTTTTTGCCATTCCTCGATAAGCTCTTCTCTGGCCAGTTGTTTTTTCTTTGTGCAGTAGTTTGCATCGTGCAGCTTTTTTCGCTCTTTTACGAGCAGGTCTATGGGGGGTATTCCCGAGATGACTTGGGCGGCCTCTCCTGAGACCGTCCGGTAAGCGCTGCATGTACGTAGAGCCATTTTCCGCTGAACGGTTGCGAGTTGGTGAAGGTTTCGTTTCTTGTCTAGCTCTTTGGCCCATATTGGAGCTCCGTACAGCATGGTCGACTGGACTACAGAACTAAGTACTTTCCGAGAGCTGCTCTTAGGTCCCCCTACGTTTGGCATGAGCTGCTGAATGCCTGCTAGTGTTCTCATTGCCTTTCCTGCCGCTTCGGTAATGTGTGCCATGAAGGATAGCCTTTTATCGATCACTACTCCGAGGTATTTGAGTGTTTCTTTTGGTGTTATAATTGCCTCTTCCACTTTAAACTTTACTGGGCTAAGTTGTCTTAGGCCTGTGAGAATTACAGCCTCGGTTTTTTCTGGAGCTAGACCTAGGTTCTTCGACTTCATCCACGCGCTGACCATTTCTGTTGCTTGATTTGCCGTTCGCATTAAGCCTTGCTCCGTTTTTGCTGTGACAACCAGTGCGATATCGTCGGCGAAGCCGATTACGGTGGCCCCCAGTGGCAGCCTCATGGTAAGTACTTCGTCATATAGCACGTTCCACAGGGTGGGGCCTAGTATCGAACCCTGTGGGACACCACTGTTGATTTGTCGCTCTTCTTTTTCCCTGTCTCCTAGCAGTATGATGCTTCGACAGCTGAGGTAGCTTCTTAACATGCGCAACAGATACGGAGATATACCCCTTCTTGCCAGACTGTCCATGATATGCTTCCAGGATG
The DNA here is from genome assembly GCA_944588485.1 of Phosphuga atrata. Lineage (NCBI taxonomy): Eukaryota > Metazoa > Arthropoda > Insecta > Coleoptera > Silphidae > Phosphuga > Phosphuga atrata. Next base: position 36,759,691 of record OX155894.1, read on the forward strand.
CGCTATTAAAAGCATTTCTTACATCAAATGTAAGAAGGGCACACATGCGTCTGGTTCTCTGGGTTCCGCTTTTAGCCTTTTCTGCTATCTCCAGGACAGCGCTTAAGGCATTGATGGTGGATCTACCTTGTCTAAACCCACATTGGTTTTTGGACAAACCGCCTCCCGCCTCAAGCTCTCCCTTTAGCCTTAGTAGCAAGAGCTGCTCAATTAGCTTACCAGACACATCCAATAGGCAGATGGGTCTGTAGGATGTGGGATATCCTATCGGTTTATCTCCTTTTCTAATTAGTGATAGTTTTGCGCGCTTCCATATGACGGGGAAGTTCCCAGCAGTTAACAACCTATTCATTACGTCTAAGACGAATTTAGGTTGATGTCTAGCGGTTAACTTGACAATCTCTGGTGGTATGCCATCGGGACCCGGTGTTCTGCATTTTCTAATACGTTTACTCGCCAGCAATAGTTCCTCTTCCGTAAAGGGGGGCGTTGTGTAAACTTCAGGTTGTACCCAAGTAAAAGGTGTATGTTTAGGAAATAGTACATCAGCTACTTGACGAACTCCTTTCATGGTCATTTGAAGATCTTGCGTCCGAATTTTCAGGTTTCTTCTTATAATTTGAAACGCGTCTCCCCATGTGTCTTTATTTAGGTCGGTGCACAGTTTTTTCCAATGGCTTTGCTTTGATTTATTAATGAGTTGACGTAGCTTGTTTTTTACTCGCTTGTATTTATGACGTAACAGTGTAATTTTTTCTTCCGGTGTTTGTTTTGCTCTTGCATGTTGGTATTTTTTCCTGGTAGCGACACATGTAGTTCTCATTTCAGCTATTTCGTTGGTCCACCAGTATACTGACTTATAACTTTTTGGTCTCTTCTTTCGCAAGGTAGCATCGCACACTTTACTCATCGTTTGAACCAGAGTATCGGGATCTTCTGTGGTAATGGTTTCTAGCTCTTTTGTTAGACACTCCTTGATTTTTTCTTCCTGCAGGTTTTCCAATATCCAGCCACTTGTTCTTGGGTATGCCTTTGTCTTTGATCTTGCCTTTTCTCTTATGTTATAAAATATGTAACGGTGGTCGCTCAAGGATTCCTTGTCAAGAACCTTCCAGCCTTCAAACCTGTCGCCAATGGAATTGGTGGAGAAGGTGAGGTCTATTATTGAGCGCGAGTTTCCCCTCACAAACGTGTGTGTGCCACCTTTGTTTTGAATGCTCAAATCCAGTTCCGCTGCCCAGTCTGTTACGATATTTCCTCTACTGTCCATGCTTGGGGATCTCCAGTAAGGGGATTTTGCATTGAAGTCTCCAGCTATAATAATTCCTCTTTTTTTCTGTTGTCTAAGACTCAAGACTGGCTTAGAGCTTCAAGAGATTCAGACAGTTGATCGATATTTTTGTTGGGTGAGAAATAACAACTGTATATTATAACCTGGGACAGCTCCACCCATACGAAGCCTGATCCATGCCCAGTACTTGCCACGGACAACTTTTGGTTTTTGATCCAGATCGCTGTGTCCTTTTCATCGTCTGTGAACCATTTAGCATTGGCTGCCAGTTTTTTGTTTGGCTCACATATTATTGCGATATCCGCTTTTAGCTCTAGGGCCGTAGCGATCAGTAGGTCGTGTGCTGCGCGGCATCTCGCAATATTTACCTGAAGTATATGGATCATTTTTGTGCTCTTTGCCGCCTTGCCTCCGCCAGAGCTCTTCTGTATGCAGGACACGATGCAGTGTTAGCTCGGTGACCCTTAATATTGCATATGAGACATTGTGGTTCTTCCTCACAGTCCTTTGCCTTGTGTCCTTCCTGACCACATCTCAGGCACAATCTTTGACGATCTGGGCCCTTGCAGTCAGTCGCGTGGTGGCCCGTTTCCCAACATCTATAGCATCTCTCCACTTCTATTCTTTCTTGGATTCTGCAGTATATCCATAATATTTTGATTTTTCCTTCTCCTATTAGGACACTTGCCAAGTTTTTTGGAAGTACTAAGGTGGCTATCTGTCTTTGGCCGTAGGCTGGTCTGAGGTTTTTGACTCTTGCTTTGTAGTTCTGTGTGCCCAGGAGGTTATTTACGGATTGCTCGATTTCTTCAGAGGTGGTAATGGCATCGATGTCCTTGATGTGTAATACAGTGTCTGCGTTTTTTGTACGGACGTTTACTTCTGGCAGTTTTTGGGCTATTAGTTCCCTCAGGATTGATGCATTTCCACCTTTGGTCTTGAGTAATAGATCTCCTGCTTTTGTTTGCCTCATTCCAACTATTTTCGAGCCTGAGGATTCGGGGTTTACTTCTTCTTTTACAACTTTAAGTAGTTCGGCGTAAGTTTTGTCTTGTGCTCTTATAAATACTGCTTCGGTTTTTTTTTCTCTTTTCTTTTTTTCCTGGCCTCTGTTGGTCGCCTTTTCATTCCCTACCTCTGTCGTCTCTTTCACGTTTCGTCCCTTCGGTGAGTACACCCTAATCTCTATGTCTGTGTCCGAAAAAATATACTCTATTTGCTTTTTTAGCATTGGCCATTCATCTACGAAAGATTTAGCAAAAGCTAGTTTGTTTCGATCATTTTGAGTCATGAGTTTTTTAAGCTCTTTAAGACTGTCGAAGCTTTTTTCAAGACTGAGGGTTTCGTCCTGTTTGTATCGCGCGACTACGTGATAGATGTAGCGGTCAGCATTTTTTATGCCTCCCTCCCTTGTTGGAACTCCAATAGAGTGTATTAAATAGATGACTTTTCCAGGTTCTATTTCTTGGGTTTCAAGCTCTTGGGGTCTTGTGTATGCCTGACTGAGCGACATAGGTACTCCTTTCTCGGGACTGAGGTCGTCGGCTACACACCAGGCCAGGTCCCAGTCTAGTGGCGATGTCATGGGGTTTCCGTGTCCTTCTCGTACCCTTCTGTATGTAGCTTGTGGCCAGTCTTCGTTACAGATTTCTTGGAAGTCCTTGTAGTTTCTCCCTCTCTTCATAGCGTCCCAGAGTTTTTCGGTGGCTACTCTTTCCTCTTGTTGGATTTTTTCCTGTTCGGTATCGAATGGTTCTGTTTGGGATTCTTGGTCTACCTTTATTTGGTCAGGATTGATATTCCCAGGGAGATTTCTTCCCATTGATGCTATAAGAGAACATAGCTCATCTGCTGCCTTTTTTATCTCTGCATTGGTATCTGTATTGGCTATAATAAGCCATTTCAATTCTTGGGCTCTTGCAGTCACCTTCCTTATTGTTCCTTCTAGGTCTTTGTCAATCTCTGGTGAACGTTCGATGTTGTGCAACCTTTTCCGTTTCGGGTTTTTTTCGGTAGGAGATATGCCATCCTGTTGGATTTTTTCTACTTTGCCGGCGGTTTCGGTGGGACCGGTGAAGGAAGCTGATCTAATTCTGGTTGGTGTCTTTTGTAGGTCAGCTTTCGGTTGGACGTCATTTGTTAGATCACTCGCAGTTTTTGTTGGAGTTCTTTTCAGGGCTTCTCTTCTCTGGAAAGGATTTTCCTCCTGTTTCTTCTTTCCGGATGGTTCTTTGTTGTTCATTTTAGTGATTTTACCACTCTAATACTTGTGCTAGATTAGCTAAAAAAGGATTTAAGCCGGTTGTAAGAACAGCGGGTAAAAGAACCATCGAATCTGGACAATTTTATGAATATTTTTATATTAAAAAGCAAACTCGCCGGTTTGGGATCGAACCCGAGCTAACGCAGTGGAATTTGGCGACGAAAAAAACCCACTACGCTATTTAACCCTTTTAACACTTTTAGCTACGCTGTTTAATTTTAGTAGTTAAATTTACGTGTTTATTTAAGTTGATCGTCCACGTGTTTTGTAAACTATTGAGGTTATGTTAAAAAATATTTATATAGAGTTAGATAAAAGGCACTCATCTTTATTTCGCTTGCTCCCACTTTAGCCCACGGCGTTATGCGATGAGGAAAAAAAGGCTCACCACCACTAGGGTGGCAAGAGGGGACGAAAAAAAGATGAAAAAACACTATGAGTCAAAAATCTCGTGGAGGGCTACTAACACAAAATTACGGCACACGGAGTCCTATCTCACACACAAAAAGTATATACAACAGTTCACCGGAGGTTATAGCACAATATAGTCAAAAAATCACTATTGTTTAAACGGTCTCTATCCACAATTTTTAACTAAAAAGCCGATAACTACGAAACAGCTCCTTCTCTGTCGGCGAGACAGACAAGACTCAGACAGACAAGACTAGACAGACAAGACTAGACAGACAAGACTAGACAGACAAGACTAGACAGACAAGACTAGACAGACAAGACTAGACAGACAAGACTAGACATACAAGACTATTATTATAACCTTTTATTGGCATATATACAAAATATATTAAAATATATTACATACTATACATATATTACCTACACTTTATATACTAAAGGAATAGGTTCTTCCTTTTTGCCTATTTGCTCTTTCCACTTTTTCACCCTCCTTAACAATTCCAAACCAATTCCACTTTCATCCATACACTTCTTCCATTCTTGTCCTAGCCTTTTCTCCTGTTCCTTCCATTCATTCCTTGTACATTCTTCTATCCAATGTTCCCATCTATCCTCTCCAGCCCCACAAACTGTGCACTTCCGATATTCTTCACTCATCCAATATTTCCTACCACGTTCTTCACTTCCACACCTAAACCTTGCCAGTATGACCTGCGTGTCTGCCTCTTTCGTTGAGTATAAATAGGTAGACTAGACAGACAAGACTAGACAGACAAGACTAGACAGACAAGACTAGACAGACATGACTAGACAGACAAGACTAGACAGACAAGACTAGACAGACAAGACTAGACAGACAAGACTAGACAGACAAGACTAGACAGACAAGACTAGACAGACAAGACTAGACAGACAAGACTAGACAGACAAGACTAGACAGACAAGACTAGACAGACAAGACTAGACAGACAAGACTAGACAGACAAGACTAGACAGACAAGACTAGACAGACAAGACTAGACAGACAAGACTAGACAGACAAGACCAGACAGACAAGACTAGACAGACAAGACTAGACAGACAAGACTAGCCAGGCAAGACTAGACAAGACCTAGGCAAGACCTTGGACGGCTGATGCCCAACATAGGTGGGCCGTTGGCCTCCAAGAGGAGGGTTATGAATGCGGTCGTGCACTCCATTCTCCTGTATGGGGTGCCGGCATGGATAAATGCGTTCAGGATTGAATGTTATAGAGCGAGACTGATGAGAGTGCAAAGGTGTATGCTGCTGCGTGTGTGCAGCGCATACAGGACTGTTTCTGGCGACGCCGTGGCGGTCGTTGCTGGAGTTATCCCGTTAGACCTTCTGGCGCATGAAAGGGTGAGAGTTTGGGGAGGTAATGACCCTAGAAATGAAAGGGAAAAAACAATGCGCGTATGGCAAGAGCTATGGCAGGGGTCGGAAAAGGGAGCCTGGACCAGGCAACTGATTCCGACTATCGATGAATGGGTCAACCGTGGGCACGGGGAGGTGAATTATCACCTCACCCAGGCGCTTACGGGGCATGGATGCTTTGGGTCTTAACTGGTGCGCATCGGGAAACTGGTTGAGGCGCACTGTAGGTACTGTGGAGCGACTGAGGACACTGCGGAGCATACCATCTTCGTGTGTACGAGATGGGAGAGAATGAGGAGCGCCGCAGAATGCAAGGTGGGAGAGAATGTGAACAAGGAGAGTATGGTGAGAATTATGCTCCGCAGTGAGTATGAATGGGGCGTGCTGACTGGAATGATAGGTTATATAATGAGGAGAAAGGAGAAGGATGAAAGGGACGAGCGTAAGGCGGGTCGAGGGGTTGCTACGCGCGAGCCGAGCGTGCCATCGCCGGGGCCCCCCTTAGTGCGAAGGGGGCGCACAAATTTATTGTAAACTCTTATGTGAGGGGGGGCACGGCGATTAACGACGCGCCCGGCACAACGAATGAATGGATGAATGCTTTGGATATGAAAGGGGGAGGAACGTGGTGAAGTTATGCCAAATTTTGGATTCCATCACGTTCTCTCTGGTTTTTGACTGGGGGGTCTGAATGGTGGGGGTTTTTTAGTGGGTCGCCCCTTTTGGGGGGCAGCCCCACACTACCACTCGACACGGGTCGGGTGGTGTCTGTTTGCAGATTTTCACCTCCAGCAAGTGCAAAAAAAAAAAAAAAAAAAAAGGCAAGACTAGACAGACAAGACTAGAGAGACAAGACTAGACAGACAAGACTAGACAGACAAGACTAGACAGACAAGACTAGACAGACAAGACTAGACAGACAAGACTAGACAGACAAGACTAGACAGACAAGACTAGACAGACAAGACTAGACAGACAAGACTAGACAGACAAGACAAGACAGACAAGACTAGACAGACAAAACTAGACAGACAAGACTAGACAGACAAGACTAGACAGACAAGACTAGACAGACAAGACTAGACAGACAAGACTAGACAGACAAGACTAGACAGACAAGACTAGACGGACAAGACTAGACAGACAAGACTGGACAGACAAGACTAGACAGACAAGACTAGACAGACAAGACTAGACAGACAAGACTAGACAGACAAGACTAGACAGACAAGACTAGACAGACAAGACTAGACAGACAAGACTAGACAGACAAGACTAGACAGACAAGACTAGACAGACAAGACTAGACAGACAAGACTAGACAGACAAGACTAGACAGACAAGACTAGACAGACAAGACTAGACAGACAAGACTAGACAGACAAGACTAGACAGACAAGACTAGACAGACAAGACTAGACAGACAAGACTAGACAGACAAGACTAGACAGACAAGACTAGACAGACAAGACTAGACAGACAAGACTAGACAGACAAGACTAGACAGACAAGACTAGACAGACAAGACTAGACAGACAAGACTAGACAGACAAGACTAGACAGACAAGACTAGACAGACAAGACTAGACAGACAAGACTAGACAGACAAGACTAGACAGACAAGACTAGACAGACAAGACTAGACAGACAAGACTAGACAGACAAGACTAGACAGACAAGACTAGACAGACAAGACTAGACAGACAAGACTAGACAGACAAGACTAGACAGACAAGACTAGACAGACAAGACTAGACAGACAAGACTAGACAGACAAGACTAGACAGACAAGACTAGACAGACAAGACTAGACAGACAAGACTAGACAGACAAGACTAGACAGACAAGACTAGACAGACAAGACTAGACAGACAAGACTAGACAGACAAGACTAGACAGACAAGACTAGACAGACAAGACTAGACAGACAAGACTAGACAGACAAGACTAGACAGACAAGACTAGACAGACAAGACTAGACAGACAAGACTAGACAGACAAGACTAGACAGACAAGACTAGACAGACAAGACTAGACAGACAAGACTAGACAGACAAGACTAGACAGACAAGACTAGACAGACAAGACTAGACAGACAAGACTAGACAGACAAGACTAGACAGACAAGACTAGACAGACAAGACTAGACAGACAAGACTAGACAGACAAGACTAGACAGACAAGACTAGACAGACAAGACTAGACAGACAAGACTAGACAGACAAGACTAGACAGACAAGACTAGACAGACAAGACTAGACAGACAAGACTAGACAGACAAGACTAGACAGACAAGACTAGACAGACAAGACTAGACAGACAAGACTAGACAGACAAGACTAGACAGACAAGACTAGACAGACAAGACTAGACAGACAAGACTAGACAGACAAGACTAGACAGACAAGACTAGACAGACAAGACTAGACAGACAAGACTAGACAGACAAGACTAGACAGACAAGACTAGACAGACAAGATTAGACAGACAAGACTAGACAGACAAGACTAGACAGACAAGACTAGACAGACAAGACTAGACAGACAAGACTAGACAGACAAGACTAGACAGACAAGACTAGACAGACAAGACTAGACAGACAAGACTAGACAGACAAGACTAGACAGACAAGACTAGACAGAGAAGACTAGACAGACAAGACTAGACAGACAAGACTAGACAGACAAGACTAGACAGACAAGACTAGACAGACAAGACTAGACAGACAAGACTAGACAGACAAGACTAGACAGACAAGACTAGACAGACAAGACTAGACAGACAAGACTAGACAGACAAGACTAGACAGACAAGACTAGACAGACAAGACTAGACAGACAAGACTAGACAGGCAAGACTAGACAGACAAGACTAGACAGACAAGACTAGACAGACAAGACTAGACAGACAAGACTAGACAGACAAGACTAGACAGACAAGACTAGACAGACAAGACTAGACAGACAAGACTAGACAGACAAGACTAGACAGACAAGACTAGACAGACAAGACTAGACAGACAAGACTACTTTTTCTAGAAAAACTTCATCACCTCTTGTCCAGGATTGAACTCGAAAAGAAAATGTACGTCATTGCCGGCGATTTTAATATAGACGTGTTGAAAAACACAAGGAGCAGTAGAGAATTTAACTCTATTCTAGACCAATTCCATTGTACCCTAACATTTAAAGAATCCAGTCACCCTGCGACAGGTTCTTGTATTGATAATGTCATAGTCAAGAAAGGAATGAGATTTCACACAACAACGCTGGAATATCACATATCGGACCACAACGCCCAACTAATCACATTCGAAAGAACAAATCAGCGAACAACTGTCAAATACCAGCGCCATTTCAATCAAGAGAATGTTACCCATTTTAAACAGCAACTACAGGAAGAAACCTGGCCCGATGTTTGGAATTGTGGCGAATCAGAAGTCAATAAGCAATGGAACTCATTCATGAGCATTTTCTTAAAATACTTTAATGAAAGTTTCCCTAATATCCCGACTAAAATCCGAAATAATTCCCATTGTTTATATAATATTCAGGAGATATACATGATGAGAAGGCAAATGGAAATCTTACAAACATTGGGTAAATATAACAGTAACTTTAAACAACAATATAATAACAAGCGTAGAGAATATAATTCACTAATCAGAAAGCAAAAATCAAAAAATATTGCATACCAACTAGAAACTTCGGATAATTTGAGCAAGACAACCTGGGAAGCAGTCAACCAAATAACACGACTAAAACCAAGAACGAAGGGGTACCACATACAAACAGATGTAAATCCAATAGATGTTGCCAGAAATTTTAACGACATTTTCACGGATAATGCCGAACTTTTAATAAAAAATCTACCAAAGACTCCATACCAAGATAATATAACGTCGCATTTCAATTACTCAATGTTTGCGAATCCTCTAAGAGATAATGAATTGTATAATATAGTTATGGCCCTGAAAAATAAAAAGAGCACTGGATACGATGAGGTGCCAATACATATTATAAAGGATACTTTTGAACATATAGAAGTACCATTAAAGTTCATAATTAACAACTCTATGTCAAGCGGCATCTTTCCAGATCTGTTAAAAATCTCAGAAATAATTCCCATCTACAAAAACGGAGATAAGTACAACTTAGAGAACTATAGACCCATAAATATCCTCTCATCCTTTGCCAAAATATTTGAGAAGGTATTTTGCACTAGGATAGAAGGTTTTCTCCAACGACATCATATCCTCAATGATAACCAACACGGTTTTGTTAAAGGGAAAAGTATAGATACGGCATGTTTCCAGTTTATAACAAATATTTTTAGGCACCTTGAAAACTTATCCGTTCCATCGGGATTATTGATAGACCTATCGAAAGCTTACGATACGGTAGATCATAATATTCTTTTAATAAAACTGGAGTAATGTGGAATCAGAGGAATCCCTTTAAATTGGATCAAATCGTACCTAACTCACCGAACGCAATGTACCAAAATTCAGACATCAAATGCCACTACGAGGTCACACATGAGAACCGTGAAGATGGGGATACCACAAGGAAGCATCCTGGGACCTCTTCTTTTTACTATCTATATAAATGATTTACCAAATCTATGTCTAAACAATTCCTTCCAAATGATAAATTATGCTGACGACACCACTCTTTTACTAGAAAACCAGTCCGTCGATGACATTGAGAGTAACGCAGCGTTAGCAATATTTTCTATTAAAAATTGGTTCAATACAAATCGCCTAATCATGAACAAAAAGAAAACAAACATAATCATCTTTAAAACCAATAGAAGTCTAAAAGTATACCCCAAAAACATCGACATAGAAGGAGAGATTTTCGAAATAAGACAAACCGTTAGACTCCTAGGAATACATGTGGATAATATCATAGATTGGTCTACCCATATTGCTAGCGTGCTGCCAAAATTAAATAAAGCAATATATGCGCTAAGAATTCTGCAAGGCTATGTGGGATTAGAAGTCCTAAGGACAGTCTACTTTGCCAACTTCCAATCACACCTGCATTTCGGAGTTATATGCTGGGGAAGTGGTAAAGATTGCGGGGACCTATTTAAAGCACAGAAGCAGGCTATAAGAATAATCTACAAGCTAAAATACAGGGAATCTTGTAGAGGGATATTTAGAAAAGCAAAAATCTTAACAGTTGCAGGTATTTATATTCACGATCTACTTGTTTTTATGTTCAAAAACAGAAGAAAATTTAATATATACCTAGCAGCCCAAAACACCAGACAAAATCAGATATATTACAACACACCGCATCACAAACTGACGATGAGTGAAAGAAGCCCCATATATAGCGGAATAAAAGTGTTTAATGCTCTACCAAAAGAACTTAAAATAATTCCAGGCATAAGGACCTTTAAACAAAAAATCTTCGAACATATCAATAATTTGGAGCCATATACCATACAGGAGTATTTGAATCAATCTAATGCCTAAAAAGAATAGCAAATTATTTGTATCTCTTTATGACATATTTCATTTAGCTTTTATATTTCATGTATACATAGCTTTATTAATGAAATAAATAATTTTTGATTTTGATTTTGATTTTGATTTTGATTTTGACTAGACAGACAAGACTAGACAGACAAGACTAGACAGACAAGACTAGACAGACAAGACTAGACAGACAAGACTAGACAGACAAGACTAGACAGACAAGACTAGACAGACAAGACTAGACAGACAAGACTAGACAGACAAGACTAGACAGACAAGACTAGACAGACAAGACTAGACAGACAAGACTAGACAGACAAGACTAGACAGACAAGACTAGACAGACAAGACTAGACAGACAAGACTAGACAGACAAGACTAGACAGACAAGACTAGACAGACAAGACTAGACAGACAAGACTAGACAGACAAGACTAGACAGACAAGACTAGACAGACAAGACTAGACAGACAAGACTAGACAGACAAGACTAGACAGACAAGACTAGACAGACAAGACTAGACAGACAAGACTAGACAGACAAGACTAGACAGACAAGACTAGACAGACAAGACTAGACAGACAAGACTAGACAGACAAGACTAGACAGACAAGACTAGACAGACAAGACTAGACAGACAAGACTAGACAGACAAGACTAGACAGACAAGACTAGACAGACAAGACTAGACAGACAAGACTAGACAGACAAGACTAGGCAGACAAGACTAGGCAGACAAGACTAGATAGACAAGACTAGACAGACAAGACTAGACAGACAAGACTAGACAGACAAGACTAGACAGACAAGACTAGACAGACAAGACTAGACAGACAAGACTAGACAGACAAGACTAGACAGATTTTTGACTTTTTTTTTGTGAGGGATGTAGCAAGTAGCACTTTCGTTAACTTGACAAGTGGCCCCACTGAATAGATCGACTACACTGGAACCGCTCACGCATTACTTCGGGGTGGTGTCATTTGTTACCGTTTCCTTACTTCCCCCGTCCTCTCCTGAGATTAGGGGTTCAGGGAACAGTTTTAGTTGTTTTATGTTTCTCCTCCGCTGCTCGTTTCTTCTCTATGACGAGCCGTATATAGGCCGCCACTGACACCCAGTTATTTTCATTGCATAGCATTGCAGGAACGAGTCTTTCTATGTTTATTTTCTCTTCCAGTTTTTCCTCTAATTGGTTCCTTGCCTCTTTGGTGCTGGGACAAATAAAAACTGTGTGGTATGCATTATCATTGGGATGTCCGCATAGTAAGCAAATCGCTGTTTTGCTTCTCTTGAATCTTTCCAAATACGCCATTACAGTTCTAAACTAAAATACAGTTCAAAACTCATTTCGCCATGTGTTCTCCCGCACCACATGCTCGTATTTGGTATTAGACGGTGTGTCCAACGACCGGTTATGGTCGAATCCCACATCTCTTGCCATCGCTCTATTAGTTTTTGACGCGCCGTCTTCTTGGCTTCCGTCTTTTTTTTGCTTTTGTCCATTGAGCACGCCTTGTATGTTTTCTGCCTCTCCTGAACAAGTAGATCGATTGGCGGTGTTCTGGCCAGCACCAATGCTGCCTCCATGCTTACTGTTTGGAATCCTCTCCATACTCTAAGAGCTATCTTCCTCCGTATTCTGTCAATCATCAGTTTGTATTTTTTGGTTTGAAGGGCGTGCCTCCATATTTGGCAAGCATACAGTATTATAGAGTCCACTACTTTGCAGAGAATTGCGCGTTTCTGTTCTCCGGCCCCTCCTTGATTAGGTAGGATCCTTCCTATGGCGGCAGCACATCTACTTGCCTTCTTTGTCCTCTCTGCTATGTGTGCTCCATATTTTAATGCTGCATCAAAAGTTACACCGAGGTATTTAAGATTCTTTTTCTGTAGTATTTTCTCACCTTCTAGGTTGAATTCAACCCTTTTAAATTTTTTCCTGTCCACTATCATGATGGCTTCTGTTTTTTGTTTTGCTAGGTTTAGTTTCATTTCTTGCATCCATCTGTTATTCAATCGCAGTGATTCGTTATCGTTTTCGATTAGGTCTTCTTCTGTACTCGCTTTCGCCACGATTGCTACATCATCTGCATAGGCTAATATCTCCACTTCCGCTGGTAGCTGTGTTCTAAGTAGGCTATCAAACAGTATGTTCCAAAGTTTTGGGCCCATGATTGATCCTTGTTGTACGTCGCTATTTATTTTTAGTGTGTAATTTTTTTTCTATTTCGATGTATCTCTCTGAGAAGAAACTGTGAACTAGTTTCAAAAGATATGGCGATATTTCTCTTTTTGACAGTTCCTCCAGTATTTTTTGCCACGACGCTGAGTTAAAGGCGTTCTCGACATCTAATATAATTAGAACACATAATTTTCTTTGTTTGGATTTCTTCTTTAACTCTTCGTTGGCGAGATCGTGGACCTTTCTAATTGCGTGTATTGTCGAAATTCCCTCTCGGAAACCAAATTGCTTATTTGAGATTCCACCGTTTTTCTTTATTTCTTCCAGTATCCTGCTTATTAGCATATGCTCACATAGTTTTCCCATGGTGTCAAGTAAACATATCGGTCTGTATTTAGTCGCTTCGTTAATTTTGCTTGGCTTCTTTACAAGTATGAGTTTAGCTGTTTTCCATATAGGTGGGTACTTTCCTTCTTTTAATGTATTGTTTATAACCTCTAATATATAGTCTGGTATCTGTTCTACGGCGATTTTAATAATTTCTGGTGGTATGCCATCTATTCCGGGGGCTTTCCCATTTTTCCATTTTTTTGCAGCTGTCGTTAGTTCTTCCATTCTGTATAGGTTGATATTAGGAACAAACGGGGGGGTCCATGTCACCTCCTGGTGCTGCGGGAATAGTTATTTTGCTATCTGCATTTTATTTTCCGGTGTAAGTGTGTTGTCTTGTAGCTTCATCTGTCCCATGACTATTTTGTATCCTTCTCCCCATACGTTATTTTCTGTTTCTTCACAAAGTTTTTTCCATTGGTTTCTTTTTGATGTCTTTATTTCGTTTCTGAGAACCTTCCTTGTGTTTCTGTATTCATGTTGTAAGGTTTCTGTTCCCTCCTGGGTTGTTTGTCTTTTCTTTCTGATTCTTGTCAGATTCCTTTTGTTCGTTGTGTATTTTATTCTCATTGATTTAATGCTGTCTGTCCACCAGCATACATGTTTTCGTTTCCCGTATATTTTTGAATTCTTGGGCATGGAAGCATCGCAGGCTTTAGAAATAATGAGCGTACAGTTCGCTGCTGTTACGTCGGTTGTCTGTTCTGATAAGGACTTCGAAGCATCGTCTATTTTTGTTCTATTCAGTCTTTGCGTTTCCTGTTTGTTCTACTATTATATTTTTGTTAATCACTTTAATGGATGCGTCTAAATTTAGGTCGTTTATCCATGCACTTTGTTGCCTTATTTTGTTTTTATTAGGCTCGCTCACGATTGCTAGATCTATTTTTAATTCGCTGATAGTACTTTCTAATAGGTCATGTGCAACTTTGCATCTATTAAGATTTATTTGTATGACTTTTAGTGTCATTTCGATAATCTTGTCTCTTATTTCGTCTTGCCTCTGATAGTGCCTTCTGGAATGCCGGGCACATGCCGAAATCAGCCCTGTGACCCTTAATACTGCTTATCGGGCAGTATTCTACCTCTTTACAGTTTTGTGCAAAGTGTCCCTCTTGTCCGCATCTCAAACACATGTTCTGTCTGTCCGGTCCGCTGCACTCCTTTGCAAAATGTCCGGTCTCCCAGCATCTATGGCATCTGAGAACGGTTATCCGTTCCTGGATCCTGCATTGAACCATTCCAATCCGTATTCTTCCCGTTTGTACCAGTTTGTCTGCTAAGGGCTTGGCTGAGCGCGACCGTTGCAATTTGCCTTTCTCCGTTGGCAGGCCTTAAGTTCCTTATCCTTATATCGCATTTTTGTCCGCCAAGGAATTCTTTAATCGCTTGGGTGATTTCTTCGGGCGTTGTGACCGCGTCTAGATCCTTTATATGTAATATAGTTTCCGTCGACTTTAATCGTCCTTGGGTCATCGGCAGTTTTTGTGCAATTTCTTCCCTTAACCTTTCTGCTTTGCCACCATTAACTTCCAGCAAAAGATCTCCTGATTTGGTTTTCCTAGCACAAGTGATCATATTTCCTGTGGTTTTAGTGTCCACTTCGGTTCTAACCATTTTTGATAGGTCAGCATATGAGTGGTCTTCCGCTCTTACAAAGACAGCCTCTGTAGTTTTTGCCTTTTCCCTTCCCACGGAGGTTTTGGGTGTATCCTCTTTGTCAGTCCATTTATCTTCCAGTGTTTTTTCCTGCTGTGGTTCTCTTGTTACGCCTGTGTGGTCTTTTTGGCAGTACACCCTTAGCGTAATATCTGTAATAGCAAATACAAATTCGATCGCTTTCTTGGCTGTTATCCAGTCCACTTTTGTGTGTTTGAAGAAAGCTAGTTTTTTTCTACCATTTTTTTCGGTGATAGTTTTTATCTTTTGTAGACAATGGAACAAGTTCTTTGGGTCTACCTGCTCTGAAGCTGGATCCTTCGTTACCATTTGGTGAATATACCTGTAAGAATCGGTAATGTCGCCGTTTTGATCTGGTATTCCTATAGTGTGTCTCAGATAAACCACGTTTCCCGCCTTTGCATTTTGTTTGGATGTTTCTCCTGGCCTTGCATAAGCTTGAGTGAGTGCTTTAGGCACTCCCTGAGTTGGGTGCAGGTTTTCGTCAACGCACCAGATGATGTCCCACTCTGTGTTTGCGGCCAGCACGTCGCTGTATCCTTCTTTAACCTTCCTGTACGCCTTGGGAGGCCATATTTTTTTAGACACCATCTGGAAATCTTCAAAGGTTTTGCCGATTTCAATTTGGTAATGTAGCTCTTCAAGTTTTTCTTCCTCCTTTGTATTTATGATTTGTGTAGGTGCATCTCGTGTCTTGACAGATTCTTTGATGTCTCTGGTTATAACTTGCTTGGTCAGAGTAGAATGTTTTACTTGTCCACTAACCCATATTCTCTCAAGTGACGCGGTTAAAGCCTACATCTCTTCGGTGATTTTCTTAATCTCGTTCTTTGTGCTGGGGCTGGCTTTAACTAACGTTCTCAACTTCTGAGATCGTACAATTATTTTCCTAGTTATTTTCTCTAACTCCTTTTCCATCTCCGGGGTTCGTTCCTGCTTAGTATTGTCTTCTCTTTTCCTCTTTGCCTGTTGTTCGTCCGCGAAAGAAGCAGTGTCGCTGATTGGTTTACCAGTCAGGGAAATTGATCTTTATCTAAATGCTGTTTTACCTGACGGCGTTCTTTGGACACTGGTCTTTTTTAGGAAAGGGTTATCTTCCTCCGTTACATCCTTATTATCTCCCATGTTTGAATGGTAGTACAAGAGAAGAGAGAAGGAAATAAAAAACGGACAGACGTGGTGTCTGTTCCTACTTTCGTCGTTTGTATGTTTAAAACGGCCAGACTTTCGTCTGGTATTTTATACACCTTTTTAATCGGCGAGATTAATTTTTTTATTTTTTGGGAGCAAAAAATTTATCTTGTTTAGAAATATATTTATATCCTTATCGCTACGTGAGAACCGCGAGGATTAAAAACACCGCACTTCGAGTCTTTGTCTCTAATTATACTTAAATTTAACAATTACGGAGTCTTTTCTCACACTAAAACTATAACTACTTACTTACTTTAATCAGTAAAAATTCTATACCGGCTGATGCCATAATAGGAATTTTTTTTCTTTTGGTCCTTTCCATTAAATTTAGCTTATAGTTCGTCTGCACTAAACACTAAATAAAACTAACAAAAATACAGCACTTCGAGTCTTTGTCTCTTATTATACTTAAATTTACACACAGCCAAAATTCTATAACGGCTGATGCCATAATAGGAATTTTTTTCTGGTCCTTTCCACTAAAATTTAGCACTGTTCGTCTGCACCCGTGCGTTTGCTCGTCTGCAAAAACCCGACCGCTCGCTTCCACGGGTCGAGTCCAGTCTGTGACAAGACTAGACAAGACAGACGAGACTAAACAGACAAGACTAGACAGACAAAACTAGACAGACAAGATTTTTTTTTTATTACTTTTTTTTTTAACTAATTTATTTCTCTATTCTCTATATATAATACATATTTACACAATAAAAAATACAAGATAAAAAAAAAACCTTAGGAACTCCACCGATCATTCTGGAACCGCGCTTAGCATATCTTCAGAATGATGTTTGTAAATTTACTTATGTTTTTTGCTCGTGAGTAGGGAAAGATCCTATGTTCTAAAACCACCACCCCCTTATGGGTTTTACATGCAATCTAGCCCCTTGTGGGGGAATTACATGTAAAATCTAGCACGATGCCCCTTATGGAGATTTACATGTAAATCTAGCACGAAGCCCCTTATGGGGAATCCTATGCAAAATAGTTCTGAACGCGTCCGAGCGAGAATGTCTAGATGACGCTGCAAGATACGTACGTTGGATAGTGGCAAAATTTAAAATGAGGGGTCAGGGGTGAAAATTAAGATAGGGGTTGATTCAATTGAGATTATAGGATTTAGGATAGGAACAGGACTAAATACATGATACTAGGCCGACGGGGGCTAGATACATGAGACTAGACAGACGAAGCTAAATACATGAAACTAGATACATGGAACTAGATAGACGAGGCTAGATACATGAGACTAGATACACGGGGCTAGATACATGAGACTAGATACACGGGGCTAGATACATGAGACTAGATACATGGGGCTAGATACATGAGACTAGACAGACGGGACTAGATGCACGAGAGTAGTTAGAAAGAGACTAGAGAGACTGAACTAAAATATATAAGGGATAGTTTAATTCAACTAAAATATATGTAAAATTTCTTAAACTTGTCTGTGATTTAGATCGTATAAATTATTTAATATAAATAAAAAAGTTTTTCAGCAATTAGGTTTAATTTTGAGTGAGAAATGGAATATATTGTTTCTTTTTCAGTTTACGTAATCAGTTTAGTATTTGAACTTGAAGCTTTTAAATGTTTGAGAATGAAATAACATCCAATAATTTTTAACTTCCACGATAGAAAATGTTTATGTAACCACACGTCTAGATAGAACCGAGCGTCAAGCACTGATAACAATCCTGTTTCAACCTGTTTCAACCTGTCTCGACCTGTCTGTAAACATATGTGAAACAAATAAATTAAGAAGCGCGGTCTAATTAATTTCTTGAAATTACCCCGTGTTTAATTTTATAAACGTAATAAGATTTTAATTTAAATAAAGTTTCAGTATTCGGTTAAGCATAGCCGGATGTTTGTGCATGCCAGTGTAATCAATTTCATCGTTTTGTTTTTCGTATTTGTGTTTATTCCAATCTACTGCCCGGGTTTTGCGATAAGACGCAACCGGATGTTTGTCAAACATAATTTCTTGTCAGCGGTGCGCGATCTGAAAAAGTAATAAAATATGAAGTGCGGTCTAAACAATTCCCTGTTACTCGTTTTTATTTAATAAACACAATGACGTGAAACATCTAGCGGGTATATAGGCAGCGAACTCTCTCATTCTATCAGTTCTTAAGTAAACCTCGTTACGACAAGTCGCCAACTTAAAAGTTGTTCTCCTGTACTAAATGTGTGAAGGTGTTTGGAAGGAAGGATGCCCTCTCAAGACATCTGAAAACCTGTGGTAAGTTTAAAAATATATTATAAATATCCAATTCACAAGCTAATTTAATTTATAGAGGTGAAAACTAACCTCAAATGCAAATTGTGTGCTATAACATTCGCAAGAATGTACGGCTTAAAACGCCATATGAAACAACATCACAACATCGATACACTATCTAACTCCAAAAGACCCCTAGAGGCCGACGATTCACCCTCCGCCTCGAAGAAGTTAAAAATGAGCCCACCAACCCCATCAATCCACCGCTGTGATGTTTGCGATCAAGTTTTCCCGACCAGAGCCAAGTACGCTGGACATCTGCGCTCACAACAGCATCTCCAGGTGGCAACTAAACCATATCAGAACGGTATCACTGAAATTTCTAGCAGTTTTAAGAAAAGGGTCGCAACATACAGAATTAATGGGTCAGGGGTAGATATAGATAGCTTTATAATCAATTCGAGGGGCACTGTTGGTAGCGTGATTGAAAACGTTATCAGGTCGTATAATTCAGGGGTAAAATTTAATATTGAACTCTTTGGTATTTATTTAAATGAAAAAAATCCCGCGGGCGCATTAAAGTCATTCAAAACAAAGTATCGCGAATTAACCACTAGCATGAGCAACTTTTCCGAAATTTATGATGATATGGGTGCCAAAATTAAAACCAAATGTAGCGAGTTTCAGGAGAAAGATTCAGGTTGGTCATTAAGGGAGATTTCCCATTTAAAAATTAATATCAATAAATATAAGACAATACGTGGGTCATCATTTATTGAATTACCGAAGGAAATTTTGGCTTGGAGAGCATGTGTCAATGTTCAAAATGAAGACGAGTTTTGCTTTTTATGGAGTATTATATCCGCGTTATACCCCGCGAATGAAAGTCCTCATCGCCCGGCATCATATCCTCACTTTTCTCAAACTTTAAAATATGACAGACTAGAGTTTCCGCTTAAAATTAAAGACATTTCAAAATTCGAACAGACGAATAATATTAGCATTAACGTTTACGGTTTGGAATTTTATTTCAAATCTAAACAACATGACGTAGAAGGACCAATTTATCACACAACAGAGACTAGGGAAAGACATGTAAATTTATTATATTTAGAGGAAGGGGTTAAGGGCCATTATGTATACATTAAAGATATTTCACGGCTTGTAAGAAGTCAGATTACATCAGATTGTAGAAAGAAATATCTATGTGATAGCTGCTTAACCTTCTTCTCAACTGAAACGACTTTTAAACAACATAGAACGAATGACTGTAACAAGATATACACTATTATGCCGACAGAAAAAACCTTATAAAAGATAAGAGAGGTAATATGATGCCGGGGAATGTATTAAAATTTCAAAATTTCGATAGAAAAATGCGTATACCCTTTGTTGTATACGCAGATTTTGAATCATTATTAAAGGCAATAGATACATGCTCACCGAACCCTGACAATAGCTATACAAATCAAACACATATTCACGTACCGTACAGTTTCGCCTATTATATAAAATGTTCATTCGATGATTCATTAAGTAAATTTTTCACTTATACCGGAGAAGATTGTCCAAAATGGTTTTGCGAGAACCTCTATGCAGATGTTAAGGAATTATACAGGAAACGTTTAAGCGTTGTACTTCCGAAGCTTAAATTAACTGCACTTGAGCGAAATACATACGATACGGTCACTTCTTGTCATATATGTAATAAATTATTACAAGTAACAGACAAAGTCGCCGATCACGATCATTTAACGGGCAAATTTTGGGGAGCCGCCCACTCAAATTGTAATTTGAATTATAAAATTCCTAAAATGATTCCTGTATTTTTCCATAACATGTCAAATTATGATGTTCATTTGTTTATTAAAGAATTTGGCTCCGACGAGGAAAATATTGACATTATTCCACAAAATAAGGAAAAATATATATCTATCACCAAAAATCTACCGGTCAGGGAATATGTAGATAGAAAAGGGGTAGAAAATAAAATTTATTTGAAATTAAGATTGATAGACTCATTAAGACTTATGGCTAGCTCTCTGGGGAAACTAGCGAAAAATTTGAGTGACGATCAATGCATAGAGGTTCGAAATTTTTTCCACAACAATGAACATTTTGTATTATTAAGACAGAAAGGTGTTTTCCCATACGAACACATGGACTCATTCGATAGGCTGACTGAAACATCTTTACCGCACAAGGACTGCTTTAACGATTCATTAAATAACTATGTCATAAACGACAAAGAATATAATTTTGCTCAGACTGTTTGGACTACATTTAACTGTCGAAATTCAAAAGATTACTCTGACCTATATTTAAAGACTGACCTATTGCTATTGACAGATATTTTCGAACAATTTAGAAACGTATGCATCACGACATATCAGCTTGATCCGGCCCATTATTATACGGCCCCCGGACTGAGCTGGGATGCAATGCTGAAAATGACTGACATAAATTTGGAACTTTTCACGGACATAGACATGCACCATTTCGTCTCCAAAGGCATTAGAGGGGGTATTTGCCAAGCCTCGCTGAGATACGCTAAGGCGAATAATAAATACTTATCTGAGTATAATTCGAACCATCCCAGTACATATTTAGCGTACTGGGATGCGAATAATTTGTATGGCTGGGCACTTTCTCAACTAATGCCTTACGGTGAGTTTAAATGGTTGACGGAGACTGAAATTTTAGACTTTGACGTGACGAAAATGAGTGATGATTCACCTATTGGCTATTTTATCGAAGCAGACATCGAGTATCCTGAATCGCTACAGGCCTCACATTATGATTTACTATTCGTCGTTGAAAGCATGATTCCACCAAATTCAAAATTCAATAACAGAAAACTTATTCCAAATTTAAACAACAAAGAAAAATATATTACTCACTACAGAACTTTAAAACAGGTAATAAATCACGGACTGAAAATTACAAAAATTCATAGAATTATCAAATTTAAACAATCTGATTGGCTAAAACAATATATCGACCTAAACACTACTTTACGACAGACAGCTAAAAATGATTTCGGAAAAGACTTTTTTAAATTAATGAACAACAGTGTATTCGGAAAAACCATGGAGAATGTGAATAAACGAGTGGATGTAAAACTTGTTAATCATTGGAATGATATTGGTCGTAAACCTGGCGCGGAAACACTTCTCGCAAAACCGAACATGAGAAGTGTTTCCACGTTCACGGAAAATTTAGTTGCGATCCAGTTTAACAAGTTAAAAGTTTGCTATAACAAACCGATTTATGTGGGGTTTGCCGTTTTGGATTTGTCGAAATTATTAATGTTTTTTTACGATTTCCTGAAACCCAAGTATGGTGAAAAAGTTGCTCTATGCTACTGCGACACCGATAGTCTCATTTTATTAATCGAAATTGATGATATTTATATAGATATCAAGGAGGACATTGAAAAATTTGATACCAGCAATTTTAGACCTGATAACGTTTTCAATATACCACTGAAAAATAAAGCCATTTTAGGGTTAATGAAGGATGAGTTAGGGGGTAGGATTATGAATGAATTTATTGCGTTGAGACCGAAAATGTACGCGTATTGCACGGAGGAGGATAAAGCGAATTGGCTCAAAAAGGCTAAAGGAGTTAAGAAGTACGTAGTGGATAAAGATATCTCCGGGGCCGATTATAAACAATGTATGTTTAGTGGCGAAGTTGTATATCGGCAACAGAATATTTTTAGAAGCTACAAACACACCATCTTCACAGTTCGGCAGAATAAAATCGCGCTAAGTAGTAATGACGATAAGAGATTCATCTGCTCAGATGGTTGCAGTACTTTAGCTTATGGTCATACGCTTATCTCATAAAGCAATTTTCAATTTACCCCATAAAGTAATTTTCCGTATATTTAAATGTTTATTGTTCACCTTCAACCCAATAAATTCATTCATAATGTATATTTTTGTATTGTAGATAATGTATATTTTTGTATTGTAACTATTAATAATGTATAAATGTTTATATATTTATTCTTGTAATTTTAAATAATGCATATTTTTCTTATAATTGTTAATAATGTTTAAATTTTTACTTTCATTTTGTTATCTAAGTTTTCAACATAAACGATAGAGAAATATATTATTGATAAGAAAATACCTCGATACACAGGAAGTAATAAACGTTGTCTAATCACAGAATATTTTCAATGTGTGACAAGGAAAAAACATGAAAAATAATCAAATTATATACGTTTTATTAATATATTTTTCTTTAAACTGTAATAATATCTATATATTCTTTTATTGTAATTGTTTATAATTGTTTAACATATTTTTTCCTTTTAATAAACGTCTATATAAAATATATTTCTATTTTCATTATGTCAACCTCTTTCTACATTTTCAGACTAAACACGGGGGAGAAATTAATGATCCTATTATGAACTAATCTCTAGGAAGATATGCGCGTCGGAACAGCTGTGAATAATAGATCAGAAATATTGCTTCTCAAGGATGGTGATAAGGTTATAAAATAAAGAAAACTCCACATAGAATTTACGGGTCTATTAAATTTTAATAATAATACATTTAAATTTACATCAATACATTTAAATACTCATATTTCAATTCAATTCAAGTAGGCAATCGTAAATATTACTCGATTATATCGGCTTCTCTTAAAGCGTTTTCTATAGTTTGAATCTCATAATCCTTAGATGTGTTTCCAAATTTTTGTGACTTTTTTAACAGCCATAATCGTTCAACCAACTCGTTATGATCATTCCATTCAATAAACGGATTAAACGACTTCCCGTTTGCAATTTTTTTATTGAGGTAAGGTATGTTCCCTTCGAAATCATAGTCTGTGAAAACACTTTCTTCATTTTCTTCTCTCTTGTTATTGCAATTTCTTGGAAATCCTGCAGGGGTATTCTGTTTGGATGTTTGAGAATTACTAATATCAAATCGATGTTCCAATAAATCCAGGTAATTTAACAACTCTTTAAAGGAGTCAGCTAACATTGAGACGTTTATTATGTTTTCTTTCATCCCCACCATTAAGTCATTGTATATATCATGATCTTTAGATATATCTGCTTCAATATCTGTAGCATGGTCTTTAGATACATCTGCTTCAATATCTTCAGCCACACTTTTATCCAAACTGCTTTCTTCCATTAAGCCATTGTCTATAACATTTTCAGGCAGTTTCGCTTCCACTTTCTTTTCTTTACTTGCAATCAAACTGTCATTGTTTTTTGATTGCTTCACTCGTTGTACTTTCTTCAATATTATATCTCTAAATTCTGTAGATTTATCATTTTCAATTAATAGATCATTATTATCAATTATTTTTATATGTTTTTCTTTTTGGATTACCTCATCATCTGACGGAAATGAGGCTTCATTAAGAGTGTCTTGCGATTGTTCTTCGAGATTCACCAGTTTACTCATCTTAGTTGCATAATGTTTAGTCGACAAATGACGATTATATATATCACGACGAGAAAATATTTTTGTGCAATACTCGCATACAATTTTAAAGTTTTTGTTGTGACCTCTTTCATGTCTGCGTAAATTTTCAATCAATGAATATTGTTTGGTACACTCGCTACATTTAAACATGACGTATTCTCACAAACGTCCAGTACTAAACTGATTAACAATCAAGTTTGCTCCTATTTATACCGAATGCAAAATTCAATGGATGAGGAAGAATAAAAAGTGGACGGAGTGGACGGAAAGTGGTCGGTAAGTGGACGGAAAGTGGACGGAAAGTGGACGGAAAGTGGACGGAAAGTGGACGGAAAGTGGACGAAGTGGACGGGAACTGGATGGAAAGTGGACGGAAAGTGGACGGAGTGGACGGGAAGTGGACGGAAAGTGGACGGAAAGTGGACTGAAAGTGGACGGAAAATGGACGGAAAGTGGACGGAAAGTGGACGGAGTGGACGGAAAGTGGACGGAAAATGGACGGAAAATGGACGGAGTGGGCGGAAAGTGGATGGAAGTGGATGGAAAGTGGATGGAAAGTGGATGCAAGTGGATGGAAAGTGGATGTAAGTGGATGGAAAGTGGATGGAAAGCGGATGTAAGTGGATGCGAGTGGATGGAAAGTGGATGCAGGTGGATGGAAAGTGGATGTAAAGTGAATGGAAAGTGAATGCAAGTGGATGGACAGTGGATGCAAGTGGATGGAAAGTGGATGTAAGTTGATGGAAAGTGGATGGAAAGTGGATGTAAGTGGATGCAAGTGGATGCAAGTGGATGCAAGTGGATGCAAATGGATGGAAAGTGAATGCAGGTGGATGGAAAGTGGATGTAAAGTGAATGGAAAGTGGATGCAAGTGGATGGACAGTGGATGCAAGTGGATGGAAAGTGGATGCAGGTGGATGGAAAGTGGATGTAAAGTGGATGCAAGTGGATGGAATGTGGATTGAAGTGGATGTAAAGTGTATGGAAAGTGTATGGAAAATGGATGCAAGTAGATGGAAAGTGGGTTTGAATAGGTAGGTATCTAAATGATCTTTAATGCGTATGCCACTTTTCAAAACAGTTACTATGGCGATGGCATAAACGAACCAATATTGAATATGATTCAATTCAGAGATCATGTACTTTTTGTGTTTGATGTATCTAAACAAAAAGAAAGTATTAAATCATCTACTGTTGATTTAAAAATTGAAATAGAAGCTACGCAAGCATTCAAATCACACACTCGAGCCTATTGCCTTATTTTGTGTGATGCTGCCGTTGAATACACTCCATTGTTGAAAAAATATGTACTTATTGTAAAATAGTGATTATTCTGCTTATGAATGTTAATAAATATGTATTTTTATTCTACTAATAACTTGGTTTTATTTTTACCCGTAATCCTGAAACTGAATAAAATGGTTAAGAAAAACGATATACATTGTTAAATTATGATTTTTATTACAATTAGTAAAAAATCATTGTAGATTACAAAATCTTTTTTCATCAATAAATTTATAACATTTATATCGGGGTGGGGGGGGGGTCCATCAATATGATCTACATCGGTTGGTAGATTGTAATGTTTGTAACATGGTAGGCATGCGGCTATATCTTCATCTTCTTGAAAATGCGATGGAAGCGTATCCCACATCGACTGTAGTTCCCTGGGTCTTATATGTGTCATTAAATGTAATTTATACTGATTATAGCAAGCACAACACCTATTCATTGATACACAGTCTAGAAAAAAGTTGATAGCACTTTTTAACATCTTGATATCTTTTAATTGCTAATTTTAATGGTTGTATTTTTTTAATGTGTTGTTCCAATCGTGCTTTACTTTGTACTAACCGTTCTACTGCATCGTCGGTGATCTTAACCATTACACTGTTGGATTGATTCTATATCTTTAAATAATTTACATTTGTTGTACGCCAATATCTCATACATATATTCTACGCTTTCAAACTGCTGGCTAGCTGAAGATATTTGTAGCAGGTTTTCAAGCGTTGATGCGATGTCACAATCTTTTGGTAGGTTTATAAAATGCAGCAGCCACTCGTTGTAATAATCGGCAAAGTTTAATGTTTTCAAACGTTCCAAACGATAATCAATTAATTTAAATAAGCCATCTAACTTGCATACTGCCTTTTGATCTAGATCGAATTGAACCCCTCTGCTTTGTAATGTTATATATCTGCTTCTATTCCGTTTAGTTGATGGGTGAAAAGTTATGGTGAAGCTATCGCAAGCGGGTACTATTTCGGTATATGATATTTCCGACTTTTGAGTTTCTAGCAAAGGGTTAGAGTTGGGGCACTTCCTTTTAACTCCTCTTTGAGGTTTAATCGCCGAGGTTGAAAAGAACGTATTCACCTTATGCCATTCAATTTTTAATGCGAACCATTCGATTGGAATTAATGTGGAACTTCTTTTGGTTCTTCTAACCGCGCTGAATCCAGTTGAAGCTGATAATGTCTTGGATATTGGGTAGCTAACTTCGTTTATGAGCCGACATTTACTTTTAATTTCTTCATTGAAATCTTGTAGTAAGTCATCCAACTTATGCCCGAATCTGACATGGGTGCTGTTAATACTGACATTGTGTTGATATAACTAATTCATTATTAGTATTTTGTCTCCTATTTATACCCACACTGATTTTGAATGAGCCAATCAAAATGCTTCGTATGTATCACGTGA
This sequence comes from Phosphuga atrata, assembly GCA_944588485.1. Classification (NCBI taxonomy): domain Eukaryota; kingdom Metazoa; phylum Arthropoda; class Insecta; order Coleoptera; family Silphidae; genus Phosphuga; species Phosphuga atrata. The sequence goes on from OX155894.1 coordinate 36,786,385, forward strand.
TCCAGGCAAGTTGAGACGAGAAATTGTTATCAGCGCTAGACGACTAGTTGCATCTAACCGATAAATCAAAAACATGTTTATCGTGTTTATTAAATTAACCACAAACAAACTTAACATTAACAAGAAGTTGTTATTGGTACCAAACATCTGGTCGATGTAGTAGTTCCGGTTCAGACAGGTTGAGACAGGATTGTTATCAGTGCTAGACGCTCGGTCCTATCTAGACGTGTGGTTACATAAACCTTTTCTATCGTGGAAGTTGTAATAAAAATTATTGGATGTTATTTCATTCTCATACATTTAAAAGGTTCAAATACTAAAATGATTACGTAAACTGAAAAAGAAACAATATATTCCATTTCTCACTCAAAATTAAACCTAATTGCTGAAATACTTTTTTATTTATATTAAATAATTAATACGATCTAAATCACAGACAAGTTTAAGAAATTTTACATATATTTTAGTTGAGTTAAACAATCCCTTATATATTTTAGTTCAGTCTCTCTAGTCTCTTTCTAACTAGTCTCATGCATCTAGTCCCGTCTGTCTAGTCTCATGTATCGAGCCCCATGTATCTAGTCTCATGTATCTAGCCCCGTGTATCTAGTCTCATGTATCTAGCCCCATGTATCTAGTCTTATGTATCTAGCCTCGTCTATCTAGTTCCATGTATCTAGTTTCATGTATTTAGCTTCGTCTGTCTAGTCTCATGTATCTAGCCCCCGTCGGCCTAGTCTCATGTATTTAGTCCTGTTCGGTCTAAATCCTATAATCTCAATTTAATTAACCCCTATCATAATTTTCACCCCTGACACCTCATTTTAAATTTTCCCACTATCCAACGTACGTATCTTGCAGCGTCATCTAGACATTCTCGCTCGGACGCGTTCAGAACTATTTTGCATAGGATTCCCCATAAGGGGCTTCGTGCTAGATTTACATGTAAATCTCCATAAGGGGCATCGTGCTAGATTTTACATGTAATTCCCCCATAAGGGGCTAGATTGCATGTAAAACCCATAAGGAGGTGGTGGTTTTAGAAAATAGGATCTTTCCCTACTCTCGTGGATTGGTTTGGTTGCACTGTCCGTTTGTTTCTGTAGTATTTCATCTTCTCGTCATCTTCTTTGGAAGTCATAATGTTTTTGACAAGCCCGTCGGTTCTCTCCCAATTTGTTGTGTTTTCCAGCATATACTTCACTATCGTACCTGGTTCGAACGGCACCTGCACACTACCTGTTTGTTCTTCTCTTTCAGGGTCCCATCGATCACAGTCAAATATGGTGTGGCGTACCAAGTCTATCTCCCCACAATATTCGCAAAGATTGTCCGCGGCGGCTCGTATTTGATGCAGGTAGTCGCGGAAGCAGCCGTGGCCTGAGAGTAATGGTGTTAGATCATAGTTTTTTGCACCGTGTTTTCTGTTCAGCCATGTCGAGATATCTGGTATAACCAGCTGTGTGCATTGGCCTTTGTCCGACGCCCGTCATCTTATTTGCCATTCCTCTAGCAGATATTTTCTAGCTGCTTTTCTTGCTTGCCTGTTGCTACCATTCGCGTATAATTCAGCTCTCTCTTTTACTAAGAGGTCTATGGGAGGTATGCCCGCGGTTACTAGGGCGGCTTCTCCGGATATAGTTTTATATGCGTTACAGACCCTAATAGCGACCTTTCTTTGCACTGCTGCTAGCTTCTTGACATTACTGTCCACATTCATTCTTTTAACCCACGTTGGGGCGGTGTAGAGCATAGTAGACTGTATGACCATACTAAGAAGTCTGCGTTTGTGGCTTCTTGGGTCACCTACATTGGGCATAATTTTGTCCAGCGCTGCGGCTACCTTCATACCCTTGGCTGCTGCCTTTGCGATGTGTGGGACGAAGGAAAGTCTTTTGTCCACTACTACTCCAAGATATGTAATTTCATCCTTTGGGACTATGCGGGTCTCTTGTATTTGGAACGTTATTGGCTTTAATCTCCTAAGCCCAGTAAGTAATACAGCTTCTGACTTTCCCGGTGCAAGCGTTAGGTTATTGGTTGTCATCCACTCTATTACTTGTTGTATTGCGCGGTTTGCCTTTTGCATTATAGAAATTTCCGTTCTGGCCGAGACTATGAGCGCCAGGTCGTCGGCAAAGCCAATAAGTGTTGCACCATCTGGGAGTCTGAGTCTTAGGACCCCGTCATATCCCCGTAGGATGTTCGGGCGGTGTAGAGCATAGTAGACTGTATGACCATACTAAGAAGTCTGCGTTTGTGGCTTCTTGGGTCACCTACATTGGGCATAATTTTGTCCAGCGCTGCGGCTACCTTCATACCCTTGGCTGCTGCCTTTGTGATGTGTGGGACGAAGGAAAGTCTTTTGTCCACTACTACTCCAAGATATGTAATTTCATCCTTTGGGACTATGCGGGTCTCTTGTATTTGGAACGTTATTGGCTTTAATCTCCTAAGCCCAGTAAGTAATACAGCTTCTGACTTTCCCGGTGCAAGCGTTAGGTTATTGGTTGTCATCCACTCTATTACTTGTTGTATTGCGCGGTTTGCCTTTTGCATTATAGAAATTTCCGTTCTGGCCGAGACTATGAGCGCCAGGTCGTCGGCAAAGCCAATAAGTGTTGCACCATCTGGGAGTCTGAGTCTTAGGACCCCGTCATATCCCCGTAGGATGTTCCCAAGAAGTTGGGCCCAAAACTGGACCCTGCGGTACACCACTACTTAGTTGCCTCATCACTGTACTTCCATCTGTTTCGAATAATAGGGTTCTGTCATCGAGGTAGCTCTTCAGTATGCGTAGTAGGTAAGGAGCCACGCTTCTTCTTGTCATTTCATGCATTATAATTCTCCAGCATGCACTATTAAAGGCATTTCGCACGTCGAAGGTGATTAATGCGCATATCTTTCTCGTTCTTTGGGTGCCTTGTCTTGCCTCCTCGGCGAGTTTTAATACAGCATTTATCGCGCTGATTGTGGATCTGCCCTCTCTGCAGCCGTGTTTTCTCTCAGACAGCCCGGTTCCAGTTTCAAGTTCCTTTTTTAATCTGCCCAGCAGCAGTTGTTCTAAAAGTTTTCCCGGTGTGTATAGGATGCACAGCGGCCTATATGAAGTTGGTTCGCCCATTGGTGTATTGCCCTTGCGTAGCAGGACTAGCCTCGCTCTTTTCCATTTCTTTGAGAAATTTCCAGCAATTAGTTCTGAGCTCATTGTCTCCAATACGAATTGTGGCTGGTGGTGAACTACAATTTTTGTTATCTCCGGTGGTACACCATCTGGCCCTGCTGCTCTTCCGATGTGAATCCGCTTTTCTGCTATGGCGAGCTCCTCCTCTGTAAATAATGGTATATCCTTTACCACTGACTGCTCCCAGGCAAAGGGTTCGTGTTCTGGGAAAAGTGCATCCACCACTCGTTTGAGGTCTTCTATAGGTATTTGTGTTTTAGGGGCATGGACTTTCTCAGGGGGATGGATTTTCTTTTTACATAGCTGAAATGCATCTCCCCATATGTTTGCCTCTAGATCTTTCACGATTTTTTCCCAGGGGGTTTGTTTCGCCTTGCTTATTGCTTGACGTAGCTCTTTTTTTTAGTTTATATGCGGCCATTAATGTTTTAAGCGTGTCGCGCTCATATTTGTTGGGTTTCTGTCGTTGGAGTTTTCTTCTGGCTGAGACGCTTAAGGCCCTCAGTTCTGCTATTTCGTTGGTCCACCAGTATACTTGATTCCTCCTAGTTGATCCTTTTTTCTTTGGTAGCATGGAGTTACAAGCAGTACTCACTACCTGGGTGAGCGTATCAGCATTTCTCGATTCAGTGCCTAGTATTTGCTCTGTAAGTTTTTTCTCATTGCTGCTTCATCGAGGTTTTTTATGCTCCAGCCTTTTCTCTTTTTTTCTTGAGTGTGGGTTTTCTGGGTGGGTTTGCTTCTACCTTATATGAGATGCATCTGTGATCGCTCAGTGTTTCTTTGTTAAGAACCGTCCAGTTTTGTATCTTTTTGGCCAAGTTATGTGAGCAGAAGATTAGGTCTATTATGGAAGCTGAGTTTCCTCTAGCAAATGTGTGCTGTTTTCCTTGGTTTAGCAGAACGATATCCAATTCAGCCGCCCAATCCGTAACTAGGTCACCTCTGTTGTCTGTTCGGGGACATCCCCAGTAGGGGGATTTTGCATTAAAGTCGCCTGCTATAATTTTGGGTTTATTATTTTGGCCTATTCTACTATTCCCACTATTATCTTACCAATTGCTACAAGTTTTGCGGCAGACAGACAAGACTAGACAGACAAGACTAGACAGACAAGACTAGACAGACAAGACTAGACAGACAAGACTATACAGACAAGACTAGACAGACAAGACTAGAAAGACAAGACTAGACAGACAAGACTAGACAGACAAGACTAGACAGACAAGACTAGACAGACAAGACTAGACAGACAAGACTAGACAGACAAGACTAGACAGACAAGACTAGACAGACAAGACTAGACAGACAAGACTAGACAGACAAGACTAGACAGACAAGACTAGACAGACAAGACTAGACAGACAAGACTAGATAGACAAGACTAGACAGACAAGACTAGACAGACAAGACTAGACAGACAAGACTAGACAGACAAGACTAGACAGACAAGACTAGACAGGCAACACTAGACAGACAAGACTAGACAGACAAGACTAGACAGACAAGACTAGACAGACAAAACTAGACAGATAAAACTAGAGAGACAAGACTACACAGACAAGACTAGACAGACAAGACTAGACAGACAAGACTAGACAGACAAGACTAGACAGACAAGACTAGACAGACAAGACTAGACAGACAAGACTAGACAGACAAGACTAGACAGACAAGACTAGACAGACAAGACTAGACAGACAAGACTAGACAGACAAGACTAGACAGACAAGACTAGACAGACAAGACTAGACAGACAAGACTAGACAGACAAGACTAGACAGACAAGACTAGACAGACAAGACTAGACAGACAAGACTAGACAGACAAGACTAGACAGACAAGACTAGACAGACAAGACTAGACAGACAAGACTAGACAGACAAGACTAGACAGACAAGACTAGACAGACAAGACTAGACAGACAAGACTAGACAGACAAGACTAGACAGACAAGACTAGACAGACAAGACTAGACAGACAAGACTAGACAGACAAGACTAGACAGACAAGACTAGACAGACAAGACTAGACAGACAAGACTAGACAGACAAGACTAGACAGACAAGACTAGACAGACAAGACTAGACAGACAAGACTAGACAGACAAGACTAGACAGACAAGACTAGACAGACAAGACTAGACAGACAAGACTAGACAGACAAGACTAGACAGACAAGACTAGACAGACAAGACTAGACAGACAAGACTAGACAGACAAGACTAGACAGACAAGACTAGACAGACAAGACTAGACAGACAAGACTAGACAGACAAGACTAGACAGACAAGACTAGACAGACAAGACTAGACAGACAAGACTAGACAGACAAGACTAGACAGACAAGACTAGACAGACAAGACTAGACAGACAAGACTAGACAGACAAGACTAGACAGACAAGACTAGACAGACAAGACTAGACAGACAAGACTAGACAGACAAGACTAGACAGACAAGACTAGACAGACAAGACTAGACAGACAAGACTAGACAGACAAGACTAGACAGACAAGACTAGACAGACAAGACTAGACAGACAAGACTAGACAGACAAGACTAGACAGACAAGACTAGACAGACAAGACTAGACAGACAAGACTAGACAGACAAGACTAGACAGACAAGACTAGACAGACAAGACTAGACAGACAAGACTAGACAGACAAGACTAGACAGACAAGACTAGACAGACAAGACTAGACAGACAAGAAGACAATACTAGACAGAAGAAAGACAAGACTAGACAGACAAGGACTAGACAGACAAGACTAGACAGACAAGACTAGACAGACAAGACTACAGACAAGACTAGACAGACAAGACTAGACATACAAGACTAGACAGACAAGACTAGACAGACAAGACTAGACAGACAAGACTAGACAGACAAGACTAGACAGACAAGACTAGACAGACAAGACTAGACAGACAAGACTAGACAGACAAGACTAGACAGACAAGACTAGACAGACAAGACTAGACAGACAAGACTAGACAGACAAGACTAGACAGACAAGACTAGACAGACAAGACTAGACAGACAAGACTAGACAGACAAGACTAGACAGACAAGACTAGACAGACAAGACTAGACAGACAAGACTAGACAGACAAGACTAGACAGACAAGACTAGACAGACAAGACTAGACAGACAAGACTAGACAGACAAGACTAGACAGACAAGACTAGACAGACAAGACTAGACAGACAAGACTAGACAGACAAGACTAGACAGACAAGACTAGACAGACAAGACTAGACAGACAAGACTAGACAGACAAGACTAGACAGACAAGACTAGACAGACAAGACTAGACAGACAAGACTAGACAGACAAGACTAGACAGACAAGACTAGACAGACAAGACTAGACAGACAAGACTAGACAGACAAGACTAGACAGACAAGACTAGACAGACAAGACTAGACAGACAAGACTAGACAGACAAGACTAGACAGACAAGACTAGACAGACAAGACTAGACAGACAAGACTAGACAGACAAGACTAGACAGACAAGACTAGACAGACAAGACTAGACAGACAAGACTAGACAGACAAGACTAGACAGACAAGACTAGACAGACAAGACTAGACAGACAAGACTAGACAGACAAGACTAGACAGACAAGACTAGACAGACAAGACTAGACAGACAAGACTAGACAGACAAGACTAGACAGACAAGACTAGACAGACAAGACTAGACAGACAAGACTAGACAGACAAGACTAGACAGACAAGACTAGACAGACAAGACTAGACAGACAAGACTAGACAGACAAGACTAGACAGACAAGACTAGACAGACAAGACTAGACAGACAAGACTAGACAGACAAGACTAGACAGACAAGACTAGACAGACAAGACTAGACAGACAAGACTAGACAGACAAGACTAGACAGACAAGACTAGACAGACAAGACTAGACAGACAAGACTAGACAGACAAGACTAGACAGACAAGACTAGACAGACAAGACTAGACAGACAAGACTAGACAGACAAGACTAGACAGACAAGACTAGACAGACAAGACTAGACAGACAAGACTAGACAGACAAGACTAGACAGACAAGACTAGACAGACAAGACTAGACAGACAAGACTAGACAGACAAGACTAGACAGACAAGACTAGACAGACAAGACTAGACAGACAAGACTAGACAGACAAGACTAGACAGACAAGACTAGACAGACAAGACTAGACAGACAAGACTAGACAGACAAGACTAGACAGACAAGACTAGACAGACAAGACTAGACAGACAAGACTAGACAGACAAGACTAGACAGACAAGACTAGACAGACAAGACTAGACAGACAAGACTAGACAGACAAGACTAGACAGACAAGACTAGACAGACAAGACTAGACAGACAAGACTAGACAGACAAGACTAGACAGACAAGACTAGACAGACAAGACTAGACAGACAAGACTAGACAGACAAGACTAGACAGACAAGACTAGACAGACAAGACTAGACAGACAAGACTAGACAGACAAGACTAGACAGACAAGACTAGACAGACAATACTAGACAGACAAGACTAGACAGACAAGACTAGACAGACAAGACCAGACAGACAAGACTAGACAGACAAGACTAGACAGACAAGACTAGACAGACAAGACTAGACAGACAAGACTAGACATACAAGACTAGACAGACAAGACTAGACAGACAAGACTAGACAGACAAGACTAGACAGACAAGACTAGACAGACAAGACTAGACAGACAAGACTAGACAGACAAGACTAGACAGACAAGACTAGACAGACAAGACTAGACATACAAGACTAGACAGACAAGACTAGACAGACAAGACTAGACAGACAAGACTAGACAGACAAGACTAGACAGACAAGACTAGACAGACAAGACTAGACAGACAAGACTAGACAGACAAGACTAGACAGACAAGACTAGACAGACAAGACTAGACAGACAAGACTAGACAGACAAGACTAGACAGACAAGACTAGACAGACAAGACTAGACAGACAAGACTAGACAGACAAGACTAGACAGACAAGACTAGACAGACAAGACTAGACAGACAAGACTAGACAGACAAGACTAGACAGACAAGACTAGACAGACAAGACTAGACAGACAAGACTAGACAGACAAGACTAGACAGACAAGACTAGACAGACAAGACTAGACAGACAAGACTAGACAGACAAGACTAGACAGACAAGACTAGACAAACAAGACTAGACAGACAAGACTAGACAGACAAGACTAGACAGACAAGACTAGACAGACAAGACTAGACAGACAAGACTAGACAGACAAGACTAGACAGACAAGACTAGACAGATAAGACTAGACAGACAAGACTAGACAGACAAGACTAGACAGACAAGACTAGACAGACAAGACTAGACAGACAAGACTATTTTTATTATTATAACCTTTTATTGGCATATATACAAAATATATTAAAATATATTACATACTATACATATATTACCTACACTTTATATACTAAAGGAATAGGTTCTTCCTTTTTGCCTATTTGCTCTTTCCACTTTTTCACCCTCCTTAACAATTCCAAACCAATTCCACTTTCATCCATACACTTCTTCCATTCTTGTCCTAGCCTTTTCTCCTGTTCCTTCCATTCATTCCTTGTACATTCTTCTATCCAATTTTCCCATCTATCCTCTCCAGCCCCACAAACTGTGCACTTCCGATATTCTTCACTCATCTAATATTTCCTACCACGTTCTTCACTTCCACACCTAAACCTTGCCAGTATGACCTGCGTGTCTGCCTCTTTCGTTGAGTATAAATAGGTAGGTAAACGACCAAGCACCTGAATCTTTGCATATTCTTTGAAAAATCTACTGTTTGCAATTTGGGCTTGGCGTTCCTGTAACTCTACCTCTACTAATCGCTCACCTAGCATTTCCACCCAGTTTGCCCCTTCCCTCTTAAGTTTTTCTAGTCCCTCGCCAGATATCCCTGCTCTTTCATATAATTTCCTTTTATTCATTCTCCACGCATTCCCATTCTTCCCTCTTTCACCCTCCTGATTTGCCATTCTAAATACCTCTTTTATTATTCTTTCATCCCCCATTTCACTCACCTTGTATTCATATCTTATCACCCTGTTTGCCGCTAAAACGGCCACCTTGTGGGCATTCACCTCTTGCAGAACTATGTAGCCTGGTGTCGATTTGTCTAACTTTAGGAATTTCTTGTAGAAGTTTTGTTGAACCCTCTCTATCTTCTCTTCCTCTCTAATCCCCCATACTTCCGAACCATAGGTCAAAACACTTCTCACACACACTTTCCATATTACCTCCGCCGCCCTAAAGTTCCCTTCAAAACTAGATCTCCATCCCTTCCACATGCGTTCTGCCGCCACCCACGCTTTTTTTGACACATAATCCACATACTCCCTATTAGTGCACCCAGTTCCAAACACATATCCTAAATACCTAAACTTTTGCACCTCCTCAATTTCCTTTCCTAGCCATTCGAAACGTTCTTTCCTATATTTACCTCCTCTTTTAAAACGCATCCATTTAGTTTTTCCCACGTTTACATTTAGCTCTCTCTTTTTAAAATAACCTCTCAGCCTTTCAATCAACTCCTTCATTTCTCCTGCGGTTTTAGCGAACACTACCATATCGTCCGCGTAGGCTAAGCTCCACACTTTCTTTCTCCCTATAACCACGCCTCCAGCTTGGCCATCTGTCAACACTTTCTCCATGTCAGCCACATAGAGATTAAAAAGTGTAGGACTCAACGGGCATCCCTGCCTCAGACCCTTTCTTACTTCGAGATACTCAGATTCACACCCATTCACTCTAATCTTACATACTGTTTCCTTATATAACTCTCTTACATTCCTTATCACACTCTCTGAGATTCCCTTTTTTCCCAAGCACTCTACCAACTTCCCTCGATCTACCGAATCATACGCCGCCTTTAGGTCAATGAAAAGAGCAAACAGGCTCCCTCTGCTTATTTCTTGATCAATTATGTAGCGCAGGGTTACTAAATGCTCTATCGTACTCCGTCCCTCTCTGAAACCAGCTTGCACCTCTGGCACTAGATGCTTCTCCTCTATCTCTCTCCTCAACCGCTCGTCCAAGATTTTGGTGAAAATTTTATATGCCGAATTCACTAGCGTAATCCCCCTGTAGTTTCCTACATTTTCCCTATCTCCACTCTTATATATTGGGTGAATTATTCCCTCCTTCCAGCTCGTTGGTGCACTCTTTGCTCCCCTCCATACCAAATTCAATTCTTGGGTGATTCTAGTCTTACACTCTTTCGGGATAGCTTACCAGGCTTCGTTTCCTACGCCGTCAGGGCCTGCCGCTTTTTTTTGTTTTAGTGCTGCTATAACCTTTTCCACTTCATCAATCTTTATTTCTTCTTGGCCTAAATCTTCCAAAGCTTGTTCCTCCCTTACTCTTCTATTCCCTACTCTTTCCTGTGGCTCGACTCCTTCCAACAAAACCATAAAGTGACTTTTCCACTTTTCCATCGGAATGCTGTTTGGAAATCGTTCTCTCCTCGCTCCTCTTTCTTTTAAATACTTCCAGAGCTGTGCTTCTGTTTTGATGTCAAGTATGCGCTGACGTTCTCTTCTCTCCCAATCCTGTTTTTTCTTCGTCTCCAAATCCTTTAATTCGCCTTTAGTCTTTAACCAATCTTCTTTACTACTGGTGCCCTCTCGCCACTTTCTCATAACCTCTCTATACGTTTGTTTCTCCGTCATATATTCTTTGTCTGCCCATGATCTTCCCGGTGATGCTGTTGTGATTTTCTTCTTTACCATTCCTGCCTCCATATTCTCTATAATCTTGTCTATATCTTTTAATTCCTTCCAGTTTATTGCTTCCATTCTAGCCCTATACTTCTCAGTCGCTTCGTTGTCCCATCTGGTAACCCATTTCTCCTCCCTAGATGCAATTATTGTCTTCGTCATCAAGCTTATTGCCACTGGCATGTGGTCTGAATCAATTCTCCCTCCTATCTCCATCTCTTTAATTTCCTGCCTTGCCGGGTCATTTGCCACTACCAGATCTATAGTCGATAATCCTCCTGCCCCCACAAATGTGAAATCTCCCTCCCAGTCTCCTTCCACACACCCATTTACAACGTCCCATTGATTTTCCCTTACCCATTCCGCCCACCCTCTCCCTTCTGCATTTCTAACTTTATCCTTGGCTCTCCTTATTATTTCTCTACCTTCACTATCCATTGTGTGGAACTGCTCTTCCCCGATTCTAACATTCCAATCGCCTCCTACCAGTAACTTTGCCATTACCGTTCCTTCTCCATTCATTTTTATTGCCTCTTTAATTACTTCCAGTCCTTTGTTGTTGTATACCGTGGCCACTTGCCACCAGTCTTCTTCTAATTCCACTTCCCTGCACACTACGCCTTCTGCCTCTTCCAGTCTTCTTTCTGACTCTTTGATATTCCTTTTAACTCCTGTTAATATACCCCCCTTTGCTCTTCCATACTTATATTCTCTCTGGGCTGGCTGCAATTTCCATCTATAGTCTTTGGGAAGTTTTCCTTTGCAGCTCTCCCATTCTTTTTCCTGCATCCAGGTCTCAACCAATCCAATTATATGAAATTTCTTGAGAAACATTATAATAGATTTGTTATCGCTTTCCAATTTCCTCTTCAGTCCCGCCACATTCCAAAAGAGTATCTTAATATTTTCCGTTAACCGTTCATCATTGTTCTTGTGTCTTCTCGCCATCTCTCTCTCTTTTATTTGAAACAGACTTAGTTTTTTGGCATAATTTTCTGTGACTCCTCCCATGTTACCCAATTTCCATCCACTTCCATCTTATTATAACCGATCTTCACTTTGTGCCCTCTATCTTTTAGCATCTTTGCTTTCTGTCGCAAATCCTTTTGAATTTCCTGTTCTTTCTTAGTAAAATCGTCTTGGATAAAAATATCAGACCCCTTCAGCTTATATTTATTTAGCATTATTTTTCTCTTTACTTCCCAACTTGTCAATTTTGCGACAATTGGCCCTTGGTTCGAACCTTTGTCTCCTATCTTGAACATGCTTCCTACCCCTTCTTTTACTCCAAATCTTTCTTCCAATAACCTTTTACCGTCTTCTAACCATCTCTCTCCTTTTACCCCATGAATCACAATATTATTTTTTATTTCCTTTCTTTCTCTTCTTTCTTCCATTTCTCTCAGTTGTTTTACTTCCTCTCTTAGCGAGTCTTGATCATTCTCCCCACTTCTGACGGAGTTTTCTCTCTCTATTCTGTAGTCGTCCTCCAACTTCTTTATTCTGCCCTTAATATCGGTGTTTTCGTTTCTTATCGCCTTCAATTGTGATATCATTTCCTCTTTCCACACCCTTTCCTTCTCCTCTACTTCCTTTTGTTCACTCCTAGCCCTTTCCATTTTTTCTTCGAGTTCTTTATTTTCTCTTCTCATTTCTTCCATCTTATTCTGGACAGTTTAAAATCCTTCCTCATTTCCCGTAGCTCTTCAAAGATCTTCTCCAAAGCTCCTCCGATACCCACGCTCATTTCTCTTTTTTCCAAATCCTCTTTTTTGGAACGTTTTGCCAATTGTGTCGGCGACCGACTCAATTTCGCGCACCGATCAAAAGGACTTCTAACCTCACTGTTTGATCTTGGCCTGCTGTCGTGTTCCATTGCCTATGTCTTATTTATTATTTATTTATTTTCACTATGTTACCAAAAAGTTTAAAGATAGTACCCGGTCTCGAACCCGCGCGCAGTTGTGCTTAAATATTTTTTCTCCACTTCTCCGGTTCACTCGCTTATATTCTAACGTTTACAATTAGTTTATTGTTTATTTCACATCCAAACTTCGAGATTTTTTTTTTTACTGTGGCGAGAAAGAACTTTTATCGGCGACAGTTTAACAGTTTTTTTTCAACAGAAAAACACTTTAGGCTCGCACCGTACTATCATGGAGATAAGGAATAGATGTAGCAGTTGTTTTTGTCGTATTTAATAGAATTTAATCACAATTTGTGCAAAGTTAATTATTTAATAACACAAAAACGAGCTGTTTATCACCGTAGACCATTACATGAACAGATACACAACACTTTTATTTATTCAGTAGCAAAATTTCGGTACCTTAAAGGATTGATTTCTGACGATTTTTTTTAACTTTCTGGGTCACACTGAAAGACGTCCGTCCGCCTCACTGACTTTGACAAGACAAGACTAGACAGACAAGACTAGACAGACAAGACTAGACAGACAAGACTAGACAGACAAGACTAGACAGACAAGACTAGACAGACAAGACTAGACAGACAAGACTAGACAGACAAGACTAGACAGACAAGACTAGACAGACAAGACTAGACAGACAAGACTAGACAGACAAGACTAGACAGACAAGACTAGACAGACAAGACTAGACAGACAAGACTAGACAGACAAGACTAGACAGACAAGACTAGACAGACAAGACTAGACAGACAAGACTAGACAGACAAGACTAGACAGACAAGACTAGACAGACAAGACTAGACAGACAAGACTAGACAGACAAGACTAGACAGACAAGACTAGACAGACAAGACTAGACAGACAAGACTAGACAGACAAGACTAGACAGACAAGACTAGACAGACAAGACTAGACAGACAAGACTAGACAGACAAGACTAGACAGACAAGACTAGACAGACAAGACTAGACAGACAAGACTAGACAGACAAGACTAGACAGACAAGAGTAGATAGACAAGACTAGACAGACAAGACTAGACAGACAAGACTAGACATACAAGACTAGACAGACAAGACTAGACAGACAAGACTAGACAGACAAGACTAGACAGACAAGACTAGACAGACAAGACTAGACAGACTAGACAGACAAGACTAGACAGACAAGACTAGACAGACAAGACTAGACAGACAAGACTAGACAGACAAGACTAGACAGACAAAATTAGACAGACAAGACTAGACAGACAAGACTAGACAGACAAGACTAGACAGACAAGACTAGACAGACAAGACTAGACAGACAAGACTAGACAGACAAGAATAGACAGACAAGACTAGACAGACAAGACTAGACAGACAAGACTAGACAGACAAGACTAGACAGACAAGACTAGACAGACAAGACTAGACAGACAAGACTAGACAGACAAGACTAGACAGACAAGACTAGACAGACAGACAGACAGGGGTAGCCTCTTTGGCCGTTCACCCGTGTGCTTTGAGCCCTCTTTCATCGCATCGCAAACACGCATTCTTTCTCTTTATTTCCTTGCATGCAGCCGCCAGGTGCAAGAAGCCAAGGCATCTGTAGCACCTGATTGGCTTATTGTCTTCGGTTACTAGGTACATGATCCACTCAACTTTTATTTTATTGTGTGAAAATTTGCCGCAGATAACTCAGATAATAAAATAATTAAAGCAGTAACTAGATATGCCTATTTACATATATCAAGATTGGAACCACAAACATCGGAAGCCGAACTGATGGAATACCTAAAAGGTAAAAATTTTAAATTAGCATTTGGTAAGAAAATGGCATCAAAACAGCCAGATGAATATGCTTTATTCAAAGTTACTGTATCACTGGATATGCTAGATGAAGAAAAAAATCCTGAATTGTGGCCACGAAATACCTTTATTAATCGTTTTTTCGTCATCTGAAGTAGAGCAACATACAAAAATAATTACCAAACAAATACTAGCGGAAAAGGAAAACAGAGATTATACAAAGCCATCCGAATACGACACCAGGTCAGCCTCTAGAGCGAGTTTGAATGTAAAAGAAGCCAAACTTTTAATCAACATTAATTGAATTTTAAACAACACAGACAACACAACACAAACAACAGACATTCACAACTAAATATGCAGTGATACGGACTAATTAGCCAATATAATAGGCCAACCTTTAAAGGTGGAGGAGTGGCATTATGGACTAGGTTGTCTCCAGAAATGGATAACGCGGAAGCAGAAGACCTAAAAATAAGTCATATGTCAGTGGAAAACATATAGACCTATGTGGAGCAAAATAGAAAAAAAAACAGCGTTACCACAAACATCATAACAGCCGTATTAGAAGATACATATACTAAATAGCAAATTCTATAATTCGAAGAAGACAATACTGGTAGGGGACTTCAATATTAATTAATTATAGGAAAATTGATTATGGGAAAATTAAATACTAAACAAACCTCAGGCACCGATGGATTACCTTGCAAAATTATCAAGAATTCAGATACTAACTTATATCACCAACAACACATATAATAAACCACTCGTTCTCTACGGAAGAAGTTCGGACTGTACTGAAAACATCATTAATAATTCCTATAGACAAATCTGGTAAAAAAAGAACATTAAAAACTATAGAACAATATCACTGTTATCTATACTATCAAAGATATTTGAATATAGTATGTTTAATAGGCTAACACCATTTGTATAAAAATACAAGTTAATTCCTGAACAGCAGCATGGATTCCAAAAACACAAATCTACGGAGACTACCATAGTACACCTTTATAAGAAAATACTGCAATGTCCCATAGGCATTTTCTGCGATCTCACCAAGGCATTATTTGACTGTGTTTAACATAGTTAATTGATTAACAAACTTAACATTCATGATATTAGGGGGACGGTAGGTAACTGGATACAATCATTCCTCAAGGACCGAACACAGATAGTCAGGATATCAAAAGGTAACAAAAGTGCACAATCTGCACCCCTGAGTACTCGCATTGAACTACCACAAGGCAGTGTACTCTCTCCGTTACTGTTTTCATTATACTTAGCGTATATAACCAGGTATATAGCGGAATATCACTGCACTCTATTCGCAGATGATTCCAGCTTCATTATATCTCAAGGGAGTCAAATAGATAATGAAGTACACGCAAATATACTGCTGAAATCCATAAATAAATGTTTTACAGCGAATAACTTGTTCTTGAGCGGCTTGAAAACATATTATATGATCCATAGACCACAGAGAAGGTCGTGTAAGGCAATATTATTAAAAATGGAAAATATTGAGGTGAAGCAAACCAACAAAGTTAAATTTTTAGGAATATACGTTGAAGATACTTTGGGGTGGACAAATCACATAGATTACACTATAAAAAAATGATCAAGAAAGCTTAATTAAAAAGATCAATACGAGAAATTGTTAACATGTCAGCTTGTATTTTAACGATATATTATGCAGAAGTCCAATCAATCTTAAAGTATGGAATCTTAGTATGGGGTTCATCAATATACACTATACAACTATTTATTGCCCATAAACGAGAAACAAGAGCTATTAAGTGAATTGACGTCAGAGAGTCCGGCAAATCCCACTTCAAAACATTAAAAATTTTTACATTGACATCACGCTATGTATTAGAAATGGCATGTTTCATACATAGGCAAAAACATCCCCTAAAACTCGCTATAGGCCATCACAATTACTTCAAAAGGGGGCATTCAAATCTATACCCTCCAAAGGTAAATCTCTTGATCTGCAAAGGGCCGTACCAATTGGGGATAGAGATATTCAACAGGCTACCTACAAAAATTAAAAAAGAATGTGAATACCAGTGCTTCAAAAAATAATTAAAAGAACATCTATATTCACTTAATGAGTGAGATACTGAAACTTTCTTTCTTTTGACATTTCCCAGAATTGTTGATATTATTATTTTATGGGTGAATACAATTTTGATTTTGATTTGATTTTAATTTTGACTAGACAGACAAGACTAGACGGACAATACTAGAGAGAAATATTCATATTAATTTTCTTATTAACATGATAAAAAGATTTACAAATGAGATGTCGAAAAAGGAATTACGCTCAAACATTTCAGCATGAAAAATGTCACGATCCAATCATTGATTATTTGAATAGTGCTGCATTTGAAGAAATCATTAGTCGCCTAATAAAGAAGAAAGTTAAACCTCTGTAAAAACAGATCTGTGATCTAACTGACAAAATGCAACGGTTTAAATCTAAACATGAGAAGCTATATGATATAATAAACAAAACACAGCTAGATATCGTAGAGCCAAAAGTAGTTATTTTAGAAGAAGATTCAATACCAGTGGAAAAAGTCGCTAAACCTATTGTAGATAAACAATTATCGCGGAGCGATAAGTCAATTCCCTCGTAACATAAAAACCCAAAACAAAACCAAGGACCTTCCGATAATGCCTTCCCAATTAAAAACAAAACAAATATAGAGAACTGGCAAATTCAAAATAAGTATAAGAATTATATTGCTTCTGAATTTTGTAAGAAACTAATTACAAATCGGCCGGAGGAGTATGCTTCGTTTAAAGTATGTCCCAATAAATTTGTTAGAGGAAGTGAACAATCCCGAATTATGGCCCATAATGAGTCTTTTTAAGACTACCAAAAACAAATCTCGTATGAAATTTGTCAGTTAATCTATAGCTTTCAGTCCACCTTCGTGGCACTCAACAAAAACCATAAAAATAACATTGTTTTTAAGATCATGTCTTTCCGATACCTTGAGTTCCGATAACCCGTTCGACGATATGTTTCGACCTATCTTACAATTGTCCTGCAATTTGGCCGCGCTGAAAAATTAAACTGTTGTTGAAACCACCTCTGAGTTTTAAGAATGGAGTTTGTTCTAATAATATACTCCTCAAAAGAAATCCTTTGTTCAATCGACCACCGATCTATTTTCAAAAAAGGTTCACTAAATGATAAACATAATGCTGTAAACATTATGGCTGTAAACATTATGACAAATAAGTTTTTTGATTATATCAAATCATAACAAATGATTACATTATTTTGTTTTTAATAAGTAGAAACCGGAATCTCATAATTTGTCACCCTTTACTTTTATTAAGATTTTCTTCTAAATTTTCGGAAATACTGACTCCAAGTTAACGCTCCAAATGAGTAATTATAATAGAAACTCGAAATATGCGGACTGCAAATAAAAAAAAACTTAAGAATTGAAGGATCATTCCTGGGTCCGGGCAACTCGGTGCGGCAGAGCTTTGATAAATGTCCGTGTGACCCGGAGAAAAAGTTTACACACCCCTGTAAGGAAATATAAATTATTTATGTAAATTTTTGTGTCGCTTTTGCCCTTTACTGACAATAATTGCAATAATTAATCGTTTCACGATCATATATTTTTTTGAAAGTAGGAGATTACCACTACGATATCTTCAAATCTGTCAGTAGCTACAATTACACGGAAATCTTCTGTTACACTTTGGCACACCCCGCTGAAGAAGCGTGGTGTGAGCCGTTCGCTGCGTCAAAGCAAGTAACGGGAACGGTCAAGACCGATTTGTGTCAGGGGCTGAAGGCCAACAGATGTTAATGGCTAATGAAAGCTAATAAAAATTAACTAATGGCAAACTGACAGTTCTGTCAGTTTGCCATTGGATAAGAGTTCCTGTTGGATGAGGAGCCGACGAGATCTTCTTATCTTGGACTCTAAGGTAGTAATTACACACATTCTAACTTTATTTTCTTTACTCTTTCATAACATCCGTTGGCCGTCAGCCCCTGACACGAATCGGTCTTGACTGTTCCCGTTACTTGCTTTGACGCAGCGAACGGCTCACACTACGCTTCTTCAGCGGGGTGTGCCAAAGAGTAACAGAAGATTTCCGTGTAATTGTAGCTACTGACAGATTTGAAGATATCGTAGTGGTAATCTCCTACTTTCAATTCTATTATTAATTTGGTTCAAACCATGACATATCATTTTAAATATATTTTTTTGTTTTTAAATAGTTTTTCAATTTTGTTCAGCGCTAGATTTTCAAACAGAAACATTACAGACAAAAATAATTGATTTATTAAATAATGACTTTCGTTCGTCACATTTCAACTATAACAGACATTTTGTACTTCATTTTTGCAACTTAATTTGACATCGTTTTCTCAACGTTATATTTCTCTTGTGATATACAATACTATACATATAAGAAAAATATAATATATTCCATATAGAAGGTATCATTAATAGACCCTTAAATATTTATAGAAGTATATAAATTTTATAATAATACAGTCTTCCCATTAGTCAATCTAAAAGGAATTCTTAACCATCTATTGAAGAATTGGTCTGATTCTATCTAGGTGTTGCATGAACAAAACAATGTGGGGAAATACAATTGGCCAATGGGCCGCAGTGTTTTAAGGGCTAACCCCCCTAGACCCACATTGGTTAGAGAAAAAAAAATCTAGGTGGTCTAGAAATAATCGCAAGTTACACTGCTAATCTAATATATGACTATTAAATAATATAAACTAATTAACTCCGTAGAGTCGAATGCTCTTATATTCATGTGTAATTGCTCAATATGCAGATCTGGCTTATTATTTACTTTATTAAGTAACTTCTCTGCTGTTTTCCACAAGGCCTTTTGTTTGTTTGTAGGAGTTCTCGATATTATTTTTATAAAAATTTCTTAGGGTTTTTACAAGTAAATTAAGATATTTTTCTTCATAGCTAAGTAGATATATTACAAGACTGGATGCTTTTTTTAATTATAAAAAGGTCCTTTAAGTTTCTGCTTGAGATTTTAACTTTCTCAGAGATCCATGGAGTTGACTTTTTATCGGAAAAAAATTTGAAAACGTGGAATTGTAGCAACTGTATGAAAGCAGTTGTCTTACGTTCGCAATCTACCTCTGTATAGACTTCTGTCCATGTTTCTTGTTGAATAGCTTGTAATATAGCAGCTTTGTTGGCAGTGCAGTAGTTTCTAGCAATGTACTAGTTATCCTTCTTACCACAATTTACATCGGTACCAACTAATATGAATTTATAGTCGGAAATTGGATTTCCATCATCCGTTATTGAAGCTGAGTTGTTGAGACTCATAAAGACGTTATGGAAGATGCTTTTAGACTTTTTAGTGACTCTAGTAGGAACTTTTATTTTATAATCCAGTCGATTCGCCCATAGAACATTTATTAGATTATTTTTTCCTTTCGATCCTTTATCAAAATTTATGTTAAAATCACAAAAAGGATTTCTTCAAATTTATCAAATGCTAATATCAGTATTTCTACAAGTTCAACATAAATGTTGTTTTACAGAATAAAGGTGGTTTATATCATGTAATAATGGCTTTGCTCTCAGCTCTAAACTTCCATATAGCACAACAAATTTCAATATGTCTTTTATAGGTTTGCTAGCTAGAAGTCAAGAGGATTGCAACAATAGGTAATATGCAAGAGATTTAGTTTTAGTTATTTTTTTTATCCCCAATACTTTATGATCTTGACATTACACCTATATCATTATTTTCTCATTTAGTTTGTACGTAATTCCAAAATAATGCGAAACGCATCACCATTAGTTGAATCTGAAAATGGACTGTGACGTGCACGTTATGATCGGCGTCGATATTTACTGTGCTGTTTTGCTGTGCAATATTTCTGTAGTGTCTTCCAATTCCGAATGCGATTTTGGTATATAGTGACATTATAAATGAGCAAGAACCATGATTGAAAGTGGTTTTTTTAAGTACAACCGGACAATCTACCAAAAATAGATACATGACCGCATGTATTGTATCACAAGGGCATGCGCAAAAGATGCGGGTAGGGTGTACTATAACGACGATTGGGACTTTATCAAACACTCAATCTGGTGTTCTTATAATAGCGTTTTTGCATTCCAGTACTAGACAATATCCATCAACTGGTTTTTTAGTTTTTTCCATGATGGAAATAGCGATTCAAACCGAAAATTCTTACGCAAATAGTAAACTACACTGAATGACAACATGAGCTGAGACGTCATCCAAAGCGCGCAATAAATGTGACTGTTCAAACTAAACTCCAATGTGACTGGTCAATATTAATCGGTATATTACATATTTAAAAAAAAATAATTTAAACACTTTCGACAGTTTTTATATTTTTTACCATGTTAAAACGAAGTTAAAAGTGAATGAAGCAAAAAAAAAAATGATGCATATTCCCTATTACGGAAATCATCTTTCACCCAAATAGCTACACCACCGTTACTATATTTAGCTCTGCTGTACGATGAAATTAGTTTATATTTGGGTACACTAATCAGTTGTATAGTGTCTACTGACAACCGTGTTTCGACAAACATAGAAAATATGATTCAAGGTTCTATAATAATAATTCGTTTTGAAGGTATTCTGATTTAATGCCTTCTATATTTATATATAATATCAACTTATCTGAATTTCGTGCATACTTAGTTGTCACTGTGCTAAAAATTATTTGGTTATTTTGCTCTTCTCCAGATGAAGAAAAAACGATTTATATAAGTGATAAATTTTGAATTTAGAAAACCATACAACATTATAGATAATCAGATAAACTTAATAAAGACGAAACCAAGCTTGACTATATAAATATACTCAACCTTTCCGGAGCTCCATAATACTAATGAGTCGTTTTAGGACTACCACAAACAAATCTCGTATGAAATTTTTTTTTTCTATGAAAGACGGAACAAAGCTTGAATATATAAATATACTCAACCTTTCCGGATCTCTATAACACTAATGAGCCTTTTTCGGGTTACCAAAAATAAATCTCGTTTGAAATTTGTCAGTTATTCTATAGCTTTCAGTCCACCTTCGTGGCAATCTAGACAAAGACTAGACAAAGAAAATTAAGCTGATATGACAAGACAGGCAAGACTAGACAGACAAGACTAGTTAGCATCATGCAAAACATTTAATTATAAAAAAACTTTGGTGACGATGTCAAATTAAGTTGCAAGAATGAAAGTACAAAATATCTGTAATAGTTGAAATGTGACGAACAAAAGTCATTATTTAAGAAATCAATTATGTTTTGTCTGTAATGTTTCCGTTAAAAAAGCACCGAACAAACTTTTTTTTTTTTTTAATTCAGCTGTTTTCTACCCTTTGGGTATAAGCCTCCCTCTTATTTTGCCAGTTGCCACGATTTTGTGCCTCCTGGTACCAGTTAATTCCTGCCGCTCGATTCAAGTCGTCGCTCCATCTCATTTGTGGTCTTCCTATGCTCCTTTTGTTGCTCCATGATCTCCATCGAATTAGTTTGCCACTCCACTTATCCTGGTCTCTTGCTACGTGTCCCGCCCAGTCCCATTTCTGAGCGGCGGCGCGTCATCACGACATCATGAACCTTTGTTCTTCTCCTGATCCATTCATTTGTTTTCCTATCTCTTAATGATATCCCAAGTATTCTCCTCTCAATAGCTCTCTGGCTTACTATAAGTTTGTCAAGTATAGCTATCGTGAAGGTCCAAGTTTGTGACCCGTAAGTAGTTACTGGTAGGATACACTGGTTGTATATTTCGGTTTTGAGGTTGAGGGGTATGTCCATATTCAAGATGTCTTTAATTTTGGCATATGCCGCCCAGGTTTGCCATATTCTCTCATTTATTTCGACTCGTTGATTAGCCTTGCCTATAGTTACTGTTTGTCCTAGGAATTTGTATGCAGTTACTTTCTCGATTTTGTTGTCTCCTAAGGTAATTTCTCGATCGTCATCTACGTTTGATGTCATGTACATTGTTTTGTTGGGCTTTGTAGTACTTTGATGTACTTTGTTAAGTTGATTTCTAGGCCTATGCGCTTCGTGGCCCTGTAGATGTCATCGATAAGTGTGGCCAGTTCTTCTCTGCTTTCGGCTATCACTACTATGTCATCGGCAAACATTAAGTGGTTGAGTTTCTCCCCGTTGATATTAATGCCTCTGTTTTGGAGGTCGATTGTTTTTAGTGCGTCCTCCAGAACTAACTTGAAACTATTTAATAACAAAAAAATAAATGATCGTGAAACGATAGGTAATAGCAATTATTGTCACTAAAGGGCAAAAGCGACACACAAATTTACGTGAATAATTTATATTTCCTTACAGGGGTGTGTAAACTTTCTCTCCGTGTCACCCGAACATTTATCAGAGCTCTGTCGCGCTGGAGTTGCCTGGACCCAGGAATGATCCTTCAATTCTTAAGTTTTTTTTTTATTTTCAGTCCGCATATTTGAATTTTTTATTATAAGTACTCATGTGGAGCGTTAACTTTGGGTCAATATTTGCGAAAATTTAAAAGAAAATCTTATTAAAAGTGAAGGGTGACAAATTAACAGTATCCTGTTTCTACTTAATAAGAACAAAAATAAGTAATGACTTATTTGTCATAATGTTTACAGCATAATGTTGAATCATTTAGTGAACCTTTTTTGAAAATAGATCGGTTGTCGATTGAACAAAGGATTTGTTGTGTGGAGTATGTTATTAGAACAAACTTCATTATTAATACTCAGAGGTGGTTTCAACAACAGTATAATTTTTCAGCGTCGCCAAATTGCAGGACAATTGTAAGATAGGTCGAAAAATATCGTCGAACAGGTTTTCTTACGGACACTAAACTCGCAGAGAGGAAAAAAAAACTGCAAGAACACAACTGAATTTTGCAAATTTTGAACAAAATTGAAGAAAATTCCAATCAATCCGCGCGACGTTTATCGAGGCATAGAATTACTCTTCCGGCCATACTAATGGGAAAAAGGCTAAGTACTTCCAATAGACCGAAGCCTAGGTTTAAAATTCAGGCAATGGATTTTGCGCATGCGTGATCATTTTTTCAACAAAATAATTATGAGTGACGAACCTCTTTTAAATTGCATGGCGAGAGGAACAAACTAAATGTACTTTACTGGTCTGCCGAAAATTCTAAAGTTATATTCGAAGAAGAGCTGTTGATTCTCAATAGGTAACTGTATAGTGTGGAAATTTTTCACCTGGAGTATTGGGACCGTATTTTATGAGGATGAAATGGGAAAAGTAGTTGTCGTAAGTGAACGTTATGTGAAGATGCTACACACGTTCTTAACGGATGCCATCGCTCAACTCCGATCAGCAATAAACGATATTTGGTATCACCAATTATGTGCTCTCTATGGGAGTGTTACGAGAGTTCATTAGACAACAATAATTTTTCAGCGTGGAGACAAGTTGCTCCTCGCTCTCCGGATTTGTCGGCTTTGAATTATGTCTTATGGGGTTATTTGAAATCTAAAGTTTATGAGGACCGGTCTGAAATTCTGGTAAACCTAAAACGAAACATTGGACAGGCAATTTTTGAGATTTCGCTAGAAATGTGTCAATGTGCAATGCGCTCATTGTTACATCGATATTATGCGTTGAAGTAATCGGAGTCATATAATCGATGCAGTTTTTACCTATTAATTGTTAATCTAAGATTAAGCATTTAACTTGTTATTAAATTCTCGATTTCAGTCAACAAAGCTTAATAAAAAAAATGGTGTGCTATTTCGTGTTTTTTTTTGATAATTGCAATTTAAAAGCACTACAATCTAAAATTGTCACCCTTTCGATAGAATATAATACTTTAAAATTTGTTTGCACATAATGATCTTTTCACCCGGTAGCCGTAGGTTTGTCAACCACTAGTTTATTTGCTGTTCCGTTTTATTAAGTAATGACGAATTTACGGTAATTGTTAAACTCAAACTAATTTATCAATAGTTTTATCAACCGCAACAATGAAGTACAGATTTAGCTAATTAATTATAATATTTAAAATTATTCATAAAATTGTTTAATGAAAATTAAATAATTTTAGTACTAATTTAATTTTCGTATAATTTCTGGAATCTTCTTCTGTGCTAAAATGTGTTTCCATATTTATCCATTTTTTGCGGTTTGTAATTTAATTATTAACCGACATTGTAATGTAAATATCTTCATAATGTTCGCTATTTTCAAAAAATTTAATTCCAATAAAAAATGTGTGCTAAATAATATATTTTGTAAAACAGGTATTTAATGTTTTGTTAATATAAAAAACTGGAATATTAATTTATTTTCTACTTTGCGATGTTGTTTTACCACAGAATCTTCATTATTAATGTAAATCTACAAAAAAAAAAACGATTTACACTAAATTATAAATTTGTACACAATAATTTATATATAATAATCCTTTATTTACATATATGTGAATACACGACCGTTCGTACATTAGTGTGACAAGAATAGAACAAAAAATAAAACAAAGAAAACAACAACATCAAAAAAAAAGACAACAGAATGAAACGGAAAATAAAAATATCCAAATTAATACAGCAAAAAATAAACAGTTCAAAATTTCTTAGATCAAAAAAACAAAAAAAACAAAAAATAACCAGAAAAAGGAAGCCTTTAACCCTGTTCTTTGCAATTAAATATTTTTTGTATGTGCACAAAACCGGAGCCACTCTCATCCATAACCTTCTTCCAGTTTTTCGCCACTGACTTTTACTCTTCGCTCCATTCACATTTCTTACAGCTTAACACCCAATGTTCCCACAGCTCCTCCCCTTCTCCACATACTCGACAAGTCCTGTCTGTTGCAGTCATCCAATATCTTCTACCCCTTTCCTCACTACCGCACCTAAACCGGGCAATCGCTACCTGTGGGGCTTTATTGACCTCAAAGCTGCATATGACTCAGTAGTGAGAGAGAAAATGTGGAAATATATGAGGGAGAAAGGTATATCGCAACAGATATGAGATCATCTATATGAGAGAACATGGTGTAGAGTGAAGATAGGTGAAAGGCTATCTGAAAGATTTAAGGTTAGGAAAGGGCTAAAACAAGGGTGCCCGTTAAGTCTTATATCTTATCTAGATACTCTGGACATCTGCCAAAAACTTGGATTTTGCTGTAGTCTCTATTATAGGTACCCTCATCTATGTGTCTTTGTCTCTCTTGCAGCTCTATCTCTAGTAGTCTATCTGCCAGAATCCTTTCCACCATTCCCTCATTCATCATTCTCTCGATCTGTTCTTGTTTCCATCCCCCTCTTTCATACATACGCTTGCGCAGACATCCCCATTTTATTTCCTTATTACTCCCTTTACCCTCCTTTCTTACCGCTTTCTGAACGTCTTTCACTATTCTTTCTTCTCACGCACTATTCACTTTCCTTTCAAATTTAGGCACTCTCATAGCCGCGTTATTTGCCACCTTATTAGAATTTGTTTCTTGTTGAACGATGTACCAGGGGGTGGACTTTTCTAGCTGCAGTACCCTCTTTATGAACATTGACTGCACTCTCTCTATGTCGTTTTCCTCTTTTACATCCCAGATTTCTGCCCCATACATCAAATACTACGTACGCACGCCTTCGATACAACCATTTTTCGCCCTAAAATTTTCCCTCAAGTATACACTCCATGTAACCCAGAGCCTGTTAGCAGCCACCCACGCTTTTTTTTACTATATACTTGATATGTGCAGCGCACGACCCATTTTGTTGGAACATAAAGCCTAGGTATTTAAAACTGCTAACTTGTTCTATCTCACTCGCTTCCCATTCAAAACTCTCTTTCCTTCATCCTTTTCTCTTCTGAAACAGCATCCACTTTGTTTTCAGCACATTTACGTTTAACATTCGTTTTAAAAACACTTTTCCATTCATACCAACACCTCTTTCATTTCCGCTTTCGAACTTGCTAAGACAACGACGTCGTCCGCATAAGCTAGACTCTAAATCTTTTTCGTCCCTATTACCACCCCTCCCGTTTGACCCAATCTTAGCGTTCTCTCGAGGTCCGTAGTATATAGATTAAATAGTAGTGGACTTAACGGGCACCCTTTTTAGCCCTTTCCTAACCTCAAATCTTTCAGATAGCCTTTCACCTATTTTCACTCTACACCATGTTCTCTCATATAGATGATCTCATATCTGTTGCGATATATCTTTCTCCCTCATATATTTCCAGATTTTCTCTCTCACTACTGAGTCATATGCAGCTTTGAGGTCAATAAATACCGCGTCCCCTTAGGTTTAGCTATTTCTCTTTGTATGATATAATTCAATATGTATATCTGTTCGGTTGTTCCGCGTCCATTTCTGAAGCCAGCTTGTACCTCTGGGATTAGATTCCACTCCTCTGCTTCATCTTGTAACTTTTTTTTCCAGTATCTTTGCATAGATCTTGTATGACGTGTCCATTAGAGTTATCCCACTATAGCTTCCTAGTTCCTCCTTGTTACCTTGCTTAAAAACTGGTACAATAATTCTTTCCCTCCAACTGTCCGTAATTTGTTTGCTACCTTTGAAAAAGCTGTTAAATTCACCACGAAGTCTCTCCTTCACAATTGGTGTGGCTAAACACCACGCCTCACTTGGTACCGAGTCTGGGCCTGGAGCTTTATTTTGAGTGCTGACATAACTGTTTCAACCTCTTCCTCTGTAATCTCTTGTGATTGCCATTCCACTGGTCTAAAAGCTCTCCATCTTTGCTGCCTAATTTCCGTCTCTCCGGCCAGCAACTCACAGAACTGATTTTTCCACATTTCTGTGCTAATTACTGATGAGATCTCTCTTTTTGGTTTCCTTGCGGTAATCAGTTTCCAAATGTCCGACTCTCTGGTCAGCTGGCTGATTTTCTTTATTTGGCATACCTCCCACTCTCGTTTCTTTCTCGTCTCTGCATCTTTCATTTCTTTATTCTGTCTTTTGAGCTTTTCGAGTCTTGTTCTTCCTTCTCTCCAGGCTCTAAATTCGGCTCTAGTTCTTTTCTTTATACCTATTAGTTCCTCGTCTATCCAAGCATTTCCGCAATTTTTCTTTGGGTGTGATATTTTAACAATTAGTGCTTTCTTTATCATAGCAGTGAGTTTCGGTAGTTCCGCATATTCCACTCCTTCCATCCTGTCTAAGTTTTCCTGGTATCGCGTAATAGACGACTCATTCCACATCACCGTTTGTTTAACCACACCCTTGCTTTCCCCCCACCTGTCTATTTCACCATACAGGTTAATTTCAAGTGGTAGATGGTCCGATTCCAGCCTTTCTCCTATTTTGAAAACATCGATAGTCATCGATCCCGAAGTCAATGACCGAGGTAACGCCTCCACCAATATACGTTAACTCCCCTTTCCAATCGCCATTTGTGCACCCATTTAGCACATACCAGTTATGGTTCTCAACCCAGTCTAACCATTTTTTCCCTCCTTGTTAACTGTTTTGTCTTCCGAAAGTCTAGCTATTTCCACCCCTTCTGCATCGAGACTTCCAGCTTGGAGTTCACCGATCCTCACATTCCAGTCTCCGACGATCAGTACTTTCTCTCCTGAATCCCTTGTCAGGCTTCTCTCAATGTGTTTTAGAATGCTCTCTAGGTTGTTGTTGTTATAGACAGTAATTACTCTCCACTTATCTTCGCCTACTCGTACTGCTCTCTCTTGTACCCCTTCGATGTTCTTCATATCTATATTGTATTCTTTCTCCACTACAAGCTTTATACCGGTAATTATCCCTTCCCTTACTCTTCCGCTGTTGGAGATCCTCTTAGCCAATTGACATTTTCATCTGAATTCCGCTGGCAGTAGAATTACTTCGTTCCAGTCCACTTCTTCAACCCATGTTTCCGTTAGCCCTATCACCTGGAATTTCTGTAAGTATTGCTTAATAGATTTGCACTCCTCTCCTTTTAATCTTTCCTTTAGCCCTGCTATGTTCCATGCTATTATTTTAAAGTTTTCCCTTTCCCCTTTATGCTCCCCCGTACTTCACTTAGCGCTTAGTGAAAAACAGCTCTTCCAACGAACTTGTTACTGGGTTATACCTGTGCCATTTATTATCTATGAGGATCTTATTGTAGGCTACTTTTATTACCTTCCCTGCTTTCCTAAGATCAACTGCTTTTTGTCTTAAGATTGTTTGCATTTCTCTTTCCTTTTATGTTAGATCATCATCGATACATATATATATATATATATATATATATATATATATATATATATATATATATATATATATATATATATATATATATATATATATATATATATATAGTCAGTCCCCTGCAGTTTATGTTTCATTTTCATAAATTATTTCTTTTCTTCCCATTTTTTCGAACTTGATTATGATTGCTCTATCCCTTCCACCTATCTCCTTCCCTAATCTAAACATTTCCCTATATGTTGGGACTACATTAAGCTTCTCGGTAATTAAGATTTTGACTTCATCTTCCCATTTATCACCTTCTTTGATTCCCTTAATTACTATATTGTTTTTTCTTTCCCTTTTATCCTTGTCCTCTTCGGCTTTGTCGATTTTCTCCATGGTTTTCCGCAACTCTACACCTTTTATCTCCCATGGGGCTTTATCCTCCTTAGCGTGGTTTTTAATGCATACCAGCTCCTCCTCCATCTTATTAATCCGCTCTTTAGTTTTCTCATTTTCCATTTTCATTTCATTTAGTTTTTCCATCACTTCCCTTTTCCATTTGTTATTTTCAGTCCTCTCCTCCTTAAGGCTCTCGTTTACAGCTTCTAGTTGTTTTCTCACCGCGTTCAATTCCTGGAAAATATCCTCCATCTTTGAACATTGAGACAGGAAACAATAATTTATTTGTAATTTTAATTGTAAAGTAAAAAATATTTTAATTAATAGAATATCTTATAAATATCCTTTGTATGAAATCGTTCTGTGGATAATGACATACGTCTTAAGGTTTTTCCAGAATGTCAATTGAGATTAATAGTGGATATTAATAATTTAACCTTTATTAGAGTCAATTAAGTCTCTAATCGGAAATGCTTTTAAATTGTTCTTATACTTCTAAATTTGTATTCCCTTACTACTAAACGACACCTATTATCCAAATAAAGTTTTCAAAAGATTGAGATCCTGATTATTTCAACACTATTATTTTTAATATATTCTTCTATACGATATTTATGTAATAATGCGATTGAAACATATTAACAAAATATAAAAATAGTAAGGAATTAAATAAGACTAACCATTGTAATAAATTATGTAGAATAATAAAATAAATTTTCGAATAAAAGGAAAATGAATTTTGTCTTTTACACAGATAAATAATCTTAGTGCAAGTGTTGGTGACATTGTTGGTGACCAATTTAATATTGGAATATGCTAAATTACTTCAATGGAATAAATGTTGATAATAACAATTTAAATCATATAGAATATCTCACAGATTATTTGTAGGTATTGTAGTTGTAGTTGTATTATGTGCATATATATATATATATATATATATATATATATATATATATATATATATATATATATACAATACGACATAAAACAAAACATATAATAAAAAAATAAAACTAATATAGTACATCCAAAAGAAAAAAAAATATGCTAATAAAACTAAATAAATCACTAAATTCGTATCCCCTAACCTAACCTAATCTAAACCGATTATCATCTTCCCGCCCCACATATTACTATTCTACTCCCCTCAACTTTCTTCATCGATTCTA
Source organism: Phosphuga atrata (assembly GCA_944588485.1). Lineage (NCBI taxonomy): Eukaryota > Metazoa > Arthropoda > Insecta > Coleoptera > Silphidae > Phosphuga > Phosphuga atrata. The sequence goes on from OX155894.1 coordinate 36,816,874, forward strand.
TCCCTCTTCCATCCTCGTTTAAAATCTCTTCTCTACACTCATCTCTTTCTCTCATTTCTGCACATTCGTTCAACTAGTGCATTGTTTCCTTGTTTTCTCCACACATACTGAATACTCTATTTCTATCCTCCATCAAATATTTATTCTCTCTTTATTCATTTCCACATCTGAATCTTAGCATTCTTACTCTCTCTTTTCTAATCTCTCTTCCTAGGTACTTTGGCAGTTCTTCCGTAATTATTTTTCCATATTTCACCTTGTAACTAGACTCCCTAATTCTTGTTCTCCTTTTTTGCCCTTGCATATCTTTCTGCACTCTCTCTGCACTAATTCCTCTGTCATAACTCTGCCTCTCTCTCTCGCATTCTTTCTAACTCCGCGCCGGCATACCCGTTTCTTTTGAGATATGCTTTCCTCTCTTTCCACACACTCCCTTTCTTTCCTTTTTTTTTGAGACAGTTTTGCTATATTCTACACTCTCCTCTCTTTATCACTCTCTCCTCAAAACTTATTGTTCTCGTTCCTGCTTCTATTCTTATTCCATCTCTCTTCGTTTGCTCTATTACTATTTACCCCGATGTCTCTCTACGTACTCCTAGCACCCATTTAAAATATTTTTCTTGTCCCCTTTCCAGCCCTCGTCGCTCTGTTCATCCCCATATTTCCGCTCCATACATAATCACGCTTTTCACCAGGCTATCAAACATCATTACTCTCCTTCTATAGTCGTGTCCAAAACCACTCCTATTATTTTATTAGCTTTTTTGACAACTCTCTTACATATGCTATTTCGGTGTTTCTTTTATTAAACACGTATCCTTGGTACTTAAATTCTTTCACTTCCTCAGTTTTCTCTTTCTCCCATCTCCACTCATTTACTCTTCTTCTACCACCCCCTTTTCAAAACACTATCATCTTGGACTCTACATTCACCGTCAGCTTTTTTCTCCTCATATATTTCTCCAGGCTTCTTATCATTTCGTTCATACCTTTCTCCTCTATCGCTAGCACCACCAAATTCCACACCACACTGGAGGATCATACCACACTGTTTCTTTTCCCACCACCCCCGTCTGTGCTTTGCTAAACATCTCTATGTCTAGAATAAAAGCTGCAAACAGGCTGGGGCTTAGTGGGCCACCTTGTCTCACTCCATTATGAGTCTTAAAACCTTCACTCATCCTTCCATCAACTCTCACTCTACTTATCGTCTCTTCATATATCTCTTCTATTTTTGTCACCAGCTGCTCATTAATCCCTTTCTTTCTCAAGCATTCCCACGGTAAATCTCTTTCAACATTATCACAGGCCGCCTTAAAGTTCACAAAAAAATGCCTACATCTCGCCACCCCTCTGTTTTACCTGTTTCTGATACTATGAGATTCAAGATATATACATTGTCCATGGTCTCTCTCCCTTTCCTAAATCCTACCTGCCCATCTGGTAACACACACCGCTCCTCCATTTTCTTCATCAGTCTCTCTTCAACAATCATCGCTTATACCTTATATGCAAATTCAAATTCAATTTATGAATCTATAGATGTAATAATTATACGTATTAGACAGGTCAAAGTTTATAGAATACATAGAAATGCATAGAGTACAAGAATACATAAGTACATATAAATATATATATATATATATATATATATATATATATAAATATATATATATATATATATATATATATATATATATATATATATATATATATATATATATATATATATATATTAGACATCAGTAAAATATTCACTGACAGTGTAATAGCATTTATCTAGGAGGTAAGTTTTAAGGCGTATTCGGAAAATTCTATAACTGGCTAACTCCTTAATAGCCAACGGTAACTGGTTATAGATTTGAATACCTATTCGATTAGGAGCACCTTTGGAAATGGTGAGATTACTTTTCACCGGTCTGATGTTCAAATAATTCAAATAACTGATATCATATTCATGGGGGTCATCTCTTACTCCAATTGCATTCCTATTTTTTAAAATATGACATGCTAACTCCCATATATAAATACATGGAACGGTGAGGATTTTAAGATTTTTTATGGATGATCTGCAAGAGGCGGTTCTTGTGATGCCTGCTATTGTTCGTTTTACCCTTTTCTGTGCAAGAAATTCTCCTTGACTAAGTGAAGCAGCTCCTCAGACTAAAATGCCATAAGCCAGAACCGAATGAATTTAGGCATGGTATACGTTGAGAAAAACATCTTCACCCACCGTTTGTCGTACTTTTCTTAACAGATTCGACTTACTGTGCAGCTTATGAATTATTGCATCAGTGGTTGCAGTCCATGCCAGGTGTTCCTCTAGGTATATACCTAGAAATTTTACTCTTTCCTGGCGAGTTAGCTTGCAGTTTCCAATTTCGAGAGGAATGTCATCAGTGGGATTTCTTCGATTGCATTGAAAAATAACATAGCTTGTTTTTCCAATATTGAGGTGTAAGTTATTGGCACAGAACCATGTGTATAGTTTTAACAGGATAATGTTCAGTTGTGTTGCCGTTGCTTCAAGTGAACGTTCCGAAACTAGGATAATCGAATCATCCGCACACATGGTGCAGTGATAAGGGTCGATAAAATTTATCATGTCAGCTGTATAGAGAGAAAACAAAATCGGCGCTAAGATACTACCTTGCGGCAACCCTATTCTGAGAACTTTAGTATTTGAGTATCCTGTTCTCCTTCTTGAAATTATTCTGACGTAATGCCTTCTATTATTTAAGTAGGACTCGAACCAACGAGTAACCTTTCCTTTTATTCCATAGGTATATAATTTGATCAAGACATTTTTATGTGCGACGCAGTCAAAGGCTTTTGACAGGTTGCAAAAAAATCCCACCGGACATTTCCCTTCGTCTACCTCATTAAAGATTCTGTTGTAGAATTCACTGATAGCTGTGGAGGTGGATTTTTGTTTGCAGAATCCATGTTGCTGGCGAGGAATTAGATGATGTACCTTTTCAGAAGCGAAAGAGCAATTGATAATATCGGTAATACATTCCATCAGTTCACTTTCGAGTTCCTAATTAATACTAGCAGGCAAGGAGTCTGGGCCCTGGGTTGGTTTATTTTTAATTTTTTTGAAGATTAAAGACATTTCGCTAGGAGATAAATCTTCAAGATAAATGGATTTTTCGTTTCGGAGAATGTGGCTATTGTCTAAGTAGGTTGACGGTATGTTTTGTATAATCCTTTCAGGTGCTGAGGTAAAGAAGTCATTAAAAACTAAAGCTACCGCTTCTGGGGTTTCTACAAGTCTTTCATTCTCTAATAGGTATATCTCTTGTTTACTCCGTACTTTGTTGGACAGTTCATCGACTGTCTTCCAAAGAGTAGGTTGTTTGTTAGATGATTTTCCAATTTTGTTTCTAAAGTAATTTCTTTTAGTAGATATTAGGAGATTCAGGTGCGTTTTCTTGTGTGCCAAGTAAATTTTCTTTAAGTCAGGGTGCTGCTTTTGTAAAATATACAGGTGCTTTAACTTTCTGCTTGAGATTTTAATTTCTTTGGTTATCCAAGAAGAGGGAGTTATGTTATTTTCTTTAATGGACAATATTTAAAGATATAAAATTGCATCAGTTGGATAAACGAGTTGACCTTTCTCTCGCAGTCCTTAGTTGAGAAAATTTGTAGAGCTTGTTGTAAGCGAAGTTTGTTGGCTGCACAGAAGTTTCTCCATCCCATATAGGACAATGTGGCAAGGACAGTTGGTTTAACTCTAGGAAGATTAGGTTGCCCACTGCGAAGCGGGCAGATAAATCAAGACAGTATACGCACGGCATCGCGAACTCTCGATCCAATATAGGACAAAATGACAAGGAAAAAGCCCTGTTAAATCGGCTAAAACTTCTTATAGATTTAAAATTAGGAGAATACATTGGAGGGTTTAGAAAGAGAAGATCATGCAGTAAAAAGATCTGTTGTTTGAGAACAATATTAACAATAAGAAGGACCAGGAAGATCTCAATTACATTGATTGACTTCAAAAAGGCCTACAACTTCATAGACAGAGAAACACTTCAATAAATTGGAAGAAATGAAGGTGGACAAAAATACCAGAAATCTAATCCAAGAAACATTAACAAACACAACATCCAAAGTGAAGTTCATGGGAGAGGTCGCGGAACCAGCTGAAATCAAGACAGGAGTGAGACTGGGAGATGGCCTCTCACATATTTTATTTAATTTAGTTTTAGTGAATTATAAATAATTTTAGATGACCACATACCATGAACATGCGTCTGTAGTCATTGTATGTGGTCATCTAAAACATTGAATTGTTGATAGTTTAATTTGCAATAAAATTTACTAATTTCAATTATCTATAAGACAGAATCATTCTCTTGTGGCCCTCATCTTTCAACAATCATACACAATTGTGGTTCCGGGTTTATTACATTGCCAATATTTTCTAGCAATACCGTCTTACTGTGAGCCTGAACTACTTCCATGAAATAGTTGTTAGTCTTTGTCTCCATCCCTTCAAAAACCCATTTTCCTACAATATGTTTCCCTCTGTGATAGTTTATCTTTCCAAATTTACTTTCATCAATTTCCATATTTATTTTTGGGCCGCCAAGCATTTCTTTGTCCATTATACAGATTTATGTGAAAACCTCCCTGCAGAAGTGGCACTAGTTTGTAAGATATTTCGGGCAAACCTTAATATTATTGGCAATAGTTTTTAAGGCTACCCTCTCTACTCAGCTTTCTATTACCATCAGAATGTGTTTACAGGAGAGATAGCTCAGCTCAAACCAACTTTTCTTTCGAAAGCTTCTAGTAACTTCATGTTTTTCTGCTGCAACTTTTTTTTAGCACCTTTACGGATATTCATCGTTATTAACCATTGTTATTATCACTTTGTTCAATATCATATTTGCCACACACACTGGACAAATATAATGGTTTTTCCACTTGCATAAAGTCCACTTGCATAAGCCGTTTCACCACCGATTCCTGAGTTGTCATTAAAAATTTGGAAATTGTATATATATATATATATATATATATATATACTACTAGACTAGTTACTAGAAGCGTATATATATATATATATATATATATATATATATATATATATATATATATATATATAAACTAGGACTTGGTCGCAAACCATTATATTTGTCATGTGTGTGTGGCATATATGAAATTGAACTAAGTGACAAAATAGCGATGGTTATCCGTAAAAGTACAAAAAACGAGTTGCAGCAGAAAAACATGAAGTTGCTAGATGCTTTCGGAAGGACAGTTGCTTTGAGTTGAGCCATCTCTCCTGTACACAAATTCTGCTGGTAACAGAAAGCTAAGAAGACAGGGTAGCCTTAAAAATTATTGCCAATAGTATTAAGGTTTGTCCGAAATACATTACAAACTAGTGCTTCTAGTGCAACTTTACTTCTGCAGGGAGATTTAAACAGAAATGTATATAAGGGACAATGAAATGCTTGGCGGACTAAGAATAACAATGGAAATTGACGAAAGTAAATATGTAAAGAAGAAATACCACAGAGGGAAACATATTGAAGGAAAATGGGTTTTTGAAGGGATCGAGACAGAGACTAACTACTATTTCATGGAAGTCGTTCCAGCACACAGTAAGCCGGTATTGCTAGAAATATTTTGGCAATATATTAAACCTGGAACCACAATTGTGTCTGATTGTTGAAAGATGAGGGCCACAAGAGAATGATCCTCTTTTATAGATAATTCAAATCAGTAAATTTTATTGCAAATTAAACTATCAACAATTCTATGTTTTAGATGACCACATTCAATGACTACAGATGCAAAACTAAATTAAATAAAATGGGTGAGAGGCCGTCCCACTCCTGCCTTGATTTCAGCTGGTTCCGAGACCTCTCCCATAAACTTAACTCTTGATGTTTTGTTTGTGATGTTTTCTGGATTAGATTTCTGGTGTTGTTGTCCACCTTCATTTCTTCCAATTTATTGAAGTGTTTTTCTATCTATGAATATGTAGGCCTTCTTGAAGTCAACCAATGTTATTGAGATGTTCCTTTTCCTTCTCATTGTTAATATTGTTCTCAAGCAATCGATCTGTTTACTGCATGATCTTCTCTTCCTAACCCCCCCCCCCCTTGTATTCTCCTAATCATTAATCTATTTGAGGTTCTAGCCAATTTAACAGGGCTTTTTCCCTGTCACTTTGCCCTATATTGAATCTAAAGTTCACGCTGCCGTTCGTATACTGTCTTGAATTATCTGACCGCTTCGCGGTGGCAAACCTATTCTTACCGGGGTTAAACCAATGGTCCTTGCCACTTTGTCCTATATTGGACCAAGAGATCGAGCTATCGCGCGTAAGTTACCTTGCTTTATTTTCCGTTTCGCGGCGGGCAACCTAATCTAACCGGGATTAAACCAACGATCCTTGCCACTTTGTCCTATATTGGATCGAGAGTTCGCGCTGCCGCGCGTATATTGTCTTGATTTATCTGCCCGCTTCGCGGCAGGCAACCTAATCTAACCGGGGTTAAAGCAGCAGTCCTTGCCACTTTGTCCTTTATTGAATCGAGAGTTCGCGCTGCCGCGCGTATATTATTTTGATTTATCTGCCCGACGCGCTGCGGGCAACCTAATCTAACCAAAGTTAAAGCAACGGTCTTTGCCACTTTGTCCTATATTGAATCGAAAGTTCGCGCTGCCGCACGTATATTATCTTGTTTTATCTTCCTGCTTCGCCGTGGGCAACCAAATCTAACCAAGGTTCAACCAGCGGTCTTTGCCACTTTGTCCTATATGAATCGAGAGTTCGCGCTGCCGCGCGTATGTTATCTTGATTTATCTTCCCGCTTCGCGGTGGGCAACCTAATCTAACCAAGGTTAAACCAACGGTCATTGCCACTTTGTCCTATATTAAATCGAGAGTTCGCCCTGCCGCGCGTTTGTTGATCTTAACTTTCTTCTAATCTATTCTTGATTCTTGAAAATAAACAAAGCGATGCTTCCATGTGAAAGAAAACAGAAACCGCTTGGGAAAGCATCCAAAATGGCTTCAATGCTCGATCTGGAGGCACATTTAGATCGACCAAAACATTTAAGGTAACGTATGAGAGACTAAAACGTATGGTAAGAAAACAGTCAGCAGCAATACGTAATATATAGAAACATGTGTTGGTTTGTTTTCTCGGGGATTCCGCGTTGATGTTGTGGGTTGTTTCTGAAAACGAACTCGGTTAGAACGTTAGTTTAGGCGAATTACCATTCCACATTTTCAAGAGATATATGCGTCCTTGCGGGTTAACCGTTAGACGCGTACTGAGAGATCGTTCGTGGTATGCGACTATTTATAACTGTCTGGCTTCTTGTCATGCGCGTTGTGTGCAATGCTTCGGTTCCGTTGTTTGTTTATCGTATATGTGTCTGGTATGGGGTGTCTAGGATTGCATTTTGAGGGTAGATATGATCGGTCGCTATGCTGAGGGGAGTCTCAAGGAATAATCTGTCGAGCTCATGCAGTAGTCTCGTTTTTCTATCTCTCTCTATGTATATATATATATATATATATATATATATATATATATATATATATATATATATATATATATATATATATATATGTTGGGTTAGGGATTTCGCGTTGATGTTGAGGGTTAGTTCTGAAAAGAACCGGATTCTCGATGTACTACGACTAACATGCAGAGAGATATACAGTAGAGATAGACACAGTATACAGACAAGCCATAGAGATAGAGACGATTCCTGGCGACTCCCCCCAGCATGGCGACCGATCATACTCACCCTCAAAATGCAATCCTAGACATCTCAGACACATTAACGACAAACAAATAACCGAACCGAAGCACCGCACACAACGCGCGTTACACGAAGCCAGACAGCTATAAATATTCGCATCCCACGAACGAGCTATACATCATCATCATCATAGTCTCAGCGAACGTCGCAGCCGCAACATGACAACTTTTATACCGGCAACCCCCAACGAAGCCGCCGCAGAAATGTATCTCGACCCAGCCTACCTGGACACCCTGGAGGACAGCGTCATCGAGGAAATGTTAACCTACATCATGAAAAGGAGAAAGCCCACCGAAACCGCCGCCGAAAAACTCATCGGAACCGCCGCTGAAAAGCCCACTGAAACCGCCGCCGAAAAGACCACCGTAACCGCCGCCGAAAATCCCACCGAAACCGCCACCGAAACCGCCGCTGGAAAGCCCACTAAAACCGCCGCCGAAAGGACCACTGTAACCGCCGCCGAAAAGCCCACCGAAAAGACAACCGTAGCCGCCCCCGGAGAGACAACTGAAGCCGCCCTGGAAAAGACAACTGAAGCCGCCGCCGAGAAGTCAACCGAAGCCGCCTCAAGGAAAACCACCGATGCCGCCCCCAAAAGTACGACCGAAGCCGCCACCAAGAGAAGAACCGAAGCCCCCAAAAGAGCAACTGAAGCCGCGCCATGGAGAAAAGTCACACCGGCGGACACATGCAGCCCCACCGCAGCCGCCCGGATGCACCCGACCAAGAAGAAGAGGAAACTATCAAACCAAGAAAATTCAAGAAAAAAAGGCCAAACGAGATAGGACTAAGAATCAACCAAGAAAACAGGACCCACTCTAAGCCAAGCAGAACCCAATGTAGTCCACTGGAAAAAAAAACGAAAGACAAGCAACAACAGACGACAACAACAGACTAAATAACAAAACAACAACTGAATAACAAAACAAACGACGGCGGAAGGCGTGAGGCTCACGCTCACAACCGCCATAAAACAAAGGATCCCATGCAACGAGCTATCGGTACGCGTCTAACGGTTTACCCGCATAGACGCATATATCTCCTGAAATGGAGAATGTTAATTCGCCGAAACTAACGTTCTAACTAAGTTCGTTTTCAGAACCAACCCTCAACATCAACGCGGAATCCCCGAGAAAACAAACCAACACATGTTTCTATATATTACGTATTGCTGCTGACTGTTGTCTGCTGACTGCTGTCGGACCATACGTTTTAGTCTCTTATACTTTATCTTCAATGTTTTGGTCGATCTAAATGTGCCTTCTGATCGAGCATTCGAGTCGTTTTGGATGCTTTCCTAAGCGGTTTCTTTTTTCTTCCACCTGGAAGCATCGCTTTGTTTATTTTTAAGAATCAAGAATAGATTAGAAAAATATTAAGATCAACAAACGCGCGGCAGGGCGAACTCTCGATTTAATATAGTACAAAGTGGCAAGGATCGTTGGTTTAACCTTGGTTAGATTTTGGTTGCCCACCGCGAAGCGGGAAGATAAATCAAGACAACATACACGCAGTAGAGCGAACTCTCGATTTATATTCCACAAAGTGGCAAGAACCGTTGGTTGAACCTTGGTTAGATTTTGTTGCCCACCGCGAAGCGGGAAGATAAATTAAGACAACATATGCGCGGCAGCGCGGACACTTGATCCAATATAGGACAAAGTGGAAATGACAGTTTTTGAACATTGATTAGTTTAGGTTGACCACCGCGTAGCGGGAAGATAATTGAAGGCAACATTTGCGCGGCAGCGCGAACTATGGATCCAATATAGGACAAAGTGGCAAGGACCGCTGGTTGTTGCGTTTTTATAGGGTCTGCAGTGAACTGACGTAATTGGGTATTTACGGTTTCCGCAGTTTGGGCCGAAAAAATTGATTACATGATTACACTGAAATTAAATTTTGATATGGCTATAACATTTTTAGTAGTGTATATGATAATTATAATACAGCGGATAAGTTGATTTCCCATATTAAGTACAGAAAAAACGCTTGCTTATTAATCCGGTTCCCGTACACGGGGCAGGAAAATATTTCACGGTTTTATATGATTCCCGTAGCGAAAGGGTTAACCTTGGGAATGAGATCAAAGTCACAGGGCTAAAGATCAGAAGAGTGCGGTGGGTGCTCCAATTCTTTCCATCCCCAACGTCGGAATAGCTGTCGTACAAACCCTGCTTTATGTGGTCCTGAATAGTCGCGCAGGATTATTGCACTGTCACAAATACGGACGTTTATCCCGAACGCCACGTCGTAACTGTCGCACCAGGAAGTCCCAGTAGTACTGTGCGGTCACTGTTCTGCCATGAGGAACAAAGTGGCAAATAATGACACCCCTGTCATACGCGACACGATCACCACCAATTTGACTGGGGAAGGATTATGACGGAGCTTCTGCTGCCTTGGTGATCCAGGATGTCGCCACTCCGTGGACCGACGTTTCACTTCTGGTTGGTATGCCCTGGCCCAAAATTCATCGATGGCGATTATTCGTGACAAGAATTGATCGCCGTCCTGTTGCTAGCGTACAAACTGGTCAGAGTATATTGGGTAGGGCACCTACCTTTGAATTCCTTCAGTGCATGCGGTACCCACTGCGATGCAGTTAGCAGGTAGATTTTAGTTAGCTGTAGCTCATTACGCAATATCCTGTGGACGGTGCGTTCCTCGAGGCCACTTGCCGTCTATAACTCCAGTAACGTCCATCGTCTTCATTCTTCATCCATGAGCTGCTCGACGACGGCATGTGCCAAGCGGTGCGCACTCACCGGTCGTTCCGAACGTTGCTCATCACTAGTTGACGCACGTCCTTGCTAAAACTTTCCTACCCACCGTGCTACTGTACGATATGGTAGGGCATTATTCCCAACTAATTCACTGTGAGATTCCATCGCATTTCTCCTTCGGAGAACAGCTATTTTGATGAAAGCGCGCTGCTCAACAAGGGTTACTTCCATCTCGCACGACACTCAACAATTGACTGATTTCAGAGCCCTCGCTGCGCTACTACCAGCTATCAGAGAACCATCTGTTGTTCGTATACACACCCTAATATATATGTCGTAGTCATATAGCGTAATCCGCCAGATTGTGTAAAGCCGAGTCATTACATGATCTGACGGCAACTCATGTAATACACGATATGACTAGGTAGTTCATGAAGCAGCCACACATATATTCCTTTATTTATCTACTTTTTAATAGATCTGATAATTAAGACAAATAGTTATATACTATCAAATGATTGTACTTAGTTATTTCGTGAAACGTCAAAACGGTAAGTAATTCAGATTGTTTAATGGTAGTTAACTATGTCGCCTAAAATTGGTAGCTTCATACATGCAACTACATGAACTGTCGTCAGTTCATGAAATGGCTGTGTTTTACACAATCTGACGAATTTCACAATGTGACTACGATATATATATATATATATATATATATATATATATATATATATATATATATATGTGTGTGTGTTGTATTGTTTTCTCGGGGATTCCGCGTTGATGCTGAGGGTTGGCTCTGAAAAGAACCGGATTCTCGACGTTTCGGCGAACTAACATTCGCCATTCTCAAGAGATATATGCGTCCGTGCAGGTCAACCGTTATACGCATACTGAGAGCTCGTTCGTGCGATACGACTACTTATAGCTCTCTGACTTCGGGTCATGCGCGTTGTGTGCAGTGCTTCGGTTCGGTTGTTTGTTTGTCTTGTTGGTCGTACATGAGTCTGGAGTGTCTGGGATTGCATTTTGAGGGTGGATAAGATCGGTCGCCATGCTGGGGGCAGTCTCAAGGAATCGTCTTTCGTGTTCATGCAGTAGTCTCGATTTTCTATCTCTATGGCTTCTCTGTATACTCGTGACATTTCGGGGCTAATCTGTGCAACAGTCCTTGAATTTCTAAAGTCCATCCAGTGACCGGTGTTTGTGTGTTGGACAAGTGCCGATGAAACTTTGTCTCTGTGTCTGACTGAACTTACATGTTCTTGAATCCTAGCAGATATTTTTCTATTGGTACGTCCAATGTAGGTTCGATCATATGTTCCGCAAGGTATTTCGTAAATTCCATGGGATTCTAACGGGTTGGTGTCTTTAACGCTGCGTAGCATGGAGGATATTTTCTGGTTAGGTTTGAAAATGGTGTCGATGTTGTGTCTTTTAAGGATTCTGGCAATTTTGTCAGTTGATCCATGAACATATGGTTGGTATGCTGTGCTAACAGGTTTCTGGCGTTCTTCAGTTCTTTGGCTACTGTTCTCTGTACGACGGAAAGCTCTGGATATTAATCTGTTTGGATATCCATTTGAAGAAAGAGCTTCTCGTAAGTTCCTCAATTCTTTCGGTAAGTTACGCTGGTCGGCTAGTCTTTTGGATCGGGTGGTAAGAGTGTTGACTACAGATTCTAGTTGTTTGTTGAGATGCAGTTTTCTGCTCAACATAATGTAGCTTGAGCTTCAGCGCTTCAGCTACTGTCCGCAAATCACTGACGGCAGAGCTGACGGCCGACTGCTACTGATTTTAGTTATACGCCTCGCGGTTAGATGGCTTTGATAGCGACCCCTGGTGTTGGGGTTTGTTATCCGGTTTCAAACATTTGCCCAGGGTTGGACCTCTAGATATACCTACTCTCTGCTTAAACTGATGCTCAAAGTTCAAAGAAATAAAAACATTTTGAATTGTGGATCTCTTGTGGAACAAAATAATAGCAAAGTTGCGTTTCTTTATAGGGGTTTCCTATCTCGGTCAGGTTGATTACGGTCTATAAGTACATTCATAGATATGAAACATTGTGCTTTAATAAACTGTCATTGATTAAGGTTAGGTTGGTTAAAGAACGTCAACGTGAACGAGAATATATTTGATTGTCCTGATAGTGATGTTGCAGTTATGGAGACACATATGAATCATGTTGTTTAAGAAAGTGTAGCCATGGAGGTAGAGCATTCGGTAATGGAGGTGTCCTCAATAGATATGAACCAGGTTATAGCATTTGAAAATGCAGACCAAGAGGCGAAAGCTGCAGTTGTGGAGGTTCTACAAAATACTGTGATTGGAACCAGAGCTTTTCATAATAGCAAACGTATTTTAAAGGGAGATACCAGGGAAAGTTGGACGAATAGAAAAGATGAAATGTGTAATGGTAAATAATACATCACCAAGATGGGAAAGATAATAAAAAGAAAGAAATTATCTAAGCTTGGGCCATGTAGAATGAAATGTGCCGAAAGAATTACTGCTGAAGACGCAGAATTCTTATTCAATGAGAATATATTTGATACTACGCTTTAGATTCTCTACTATGCTTTAGATTCTCATTATAAACGCATGTACATATCAGGATTAATAGAGATATATGAGAAAGTCGCTGCCCGTTCAAGAGTTTAGGACCCTAATAGGTTTCACCATAGACAAGTTTCTTTACGATATAAAGTACACATAAATGGAATATCTTATGCAATTTCTAAAGCAGATTTCTTAAAATGTCAATATGGCCCATCGGATTCGATCCACAGCCGATCTGAACGGAAGTCAACCGATGTTCTTCCGGTCCATTGTCGCAGATTCTTCAACCAGGAGATCCGTCGTCTTCCCTGTGACCTCTTCCCCTCGATTTTTCCCTGCATGATGAGTTGAAGTAGCCTATATCTGTTGCTGTTTCTCATGATATGTCCAAAGTATGACAGTTTTCTGTGTTTGACTGTTGTGAGCAGTTCTGTGTCCTTCTGCATGCGTAGGAGTATGGTTTCGTTGCTAGCATGGTGGGTCCAGGAAACGCGAAGCATTCGACGATAGCACCATGCTTCGAAGGCCTCCAGTCGCTTACTAGTTGCCTCGGAGAGTGTCCATGCCTCCACTCCATACAAAAGCTTAGAGAAGACGAAGCATCTAAGTATGCGTGTTCGAAGATGGATGTTCAAGCGCATGTTACACAAAACATTCTTCATTTGGTTAAATGTAGAACGTGCCTTCTCTATGTTGATCTTTACTTCACGACTATGATCCCATTGGTCATTGAGGTTTACACCCAAGTACGATATTGATGGTACTCTCTGTAGTTGGGCCCCATTTACCAGGAATTGGGCATTAGACGCATTTTTGCTGACGATTAGAATTTTTGTCTTTGCCACATTCAATCGCATATTAAGTGGTTCGCATGCCTCTACTACTTTATCAATCAGTCTCTGTAGTCCTTCGGCACTGTCGGCAATTAGTACAGAGTCGTCTGCATACCTTAAGTTATTAATTATTTCCCCGTTTATCTTTATCCCAATCTGTTCTTCTTCGAGTGCATTCTTAAAAAGGTGTTCTGCGTATCGGTTAAACAGTAGCGTGGATAGTACGCAGCCCTGTCTGACACCTTGTTCTACTGGAAATTCCTTTGACATTATATTTTCCACACGAACACATGCTGTTTGTTGTCTGTACAGATTGTTGATTATTCGTGCATCTCTGTCATCTATTCCTGATTGCTTTATGGTTTCTGTTAGCAAATCATGGTTAACCCTATCGAATGCCTTTTCGAAGTCGATAAAACACGTGAAAACATCGCAATTCACGTCTTTTGCTCTCTGAATCAGAACACTCAGACCAAAAAGGGCATCTCTAGTCCCCAATCCACTCCTAAACCCAAATTGCGTCTCGCTAATGTCTTCTTCTAGTTTTTGATATATTCGTTCGTAAATAATCTTAAGAAAGACCTTCATGAAGTGACTTGTGAGACAGATAGTTCTATAGTCTTCGCATTGTTTAGCTGTGGTTTTTTTAGGAATCGGTATAAACGTAGAGACTAGCCATTTCTCGGGTATATCTCCCGATTCATATATGTTGTTAAATAAGTCCGTGATTAGGTCTAGGTATTCTTCCTCAATGAGCTTTAACATATCGCCAAGAACTTCATCTGGGCCCGGGGACTTGTTGTTTTTGAGTCTTCCAATTGCCTTAAGAACTTCTTGATGAGTTATAGAAGGTCCTGTTTGTGCTGGGCTATTTGTGTTAGAAACTGTTCGGCTATCGTCAGCATAAAGAGTCTGTATGTATTGTTGCCATCTTGCTACTTTGTCATTCACGTTCAGTAGTGCAGTCCCGTTTTTGTCGGTAATTATGTTATTCTGTCGTGGTTTGTTTATTCCAGCTGCATCCTTTATTTTTTTATGTGTATTTAAAACGTCATGTTTTCTGTCTAGTTCTTCTATTTCAGAGAATTGTTCTTTCCACCAGTTTTCTTTGGCTTCTTTGATCTTTTTTTTAATGTTGTTGTGGATTTGCTTATATGACTTTAAGTCTTTGCTCTTTGTTTTTCTTCGTTCTTCCATCAAACCTAAGATCTCATCTGTAATCCACTTGCTTTTCTTTTTTCTATGATTTGTGTAAAGGTTTTTATCTGCAACAGTTTTCATTACATTGGTGATGGCTTCGACTTGTTGTTCTATGTTGCGGCTGGCAAGGCTTCTGATCTTGTTCATACCTTCTTTAATCTGGTCTTTAACTTGTTGCATCACGTTGGGGTCTTTCAGTCTCTGTATGTCATGTCTCTTCAATTGGGGCTTCTTCTCTGTTCTCTTAAAGCGTACTTTAAGTGTTGACAGCAGTAGGTTATGGTCGGTATATACGTCTGCTCCAGGGTAAGTTTTAGTGGATGTGATGGAGTTTCTAAACCTTTTATTTATTGTAATAAAGCCTATTTGGTTTCTAATTACACACTGTTCGCGGTCGGCCGGCGATTTCCACGTATATAACCTTCTTGGAGGTAACTTAAAGAAGGTGTTCATTATTGAGTGCTCAATTTCTTTGCAAAACTGGATCAGCAGGTCTCCTCTCTCGTTTTTAGTTCCCAAACCATATCTTCCTACTATATCTTCTTGTTCTCCTTTACCCACTTTCGCATTGAAGTCACCCATTAGTATTGTGATTTCCGTCCTTTTGGTATGTTTTCGTGCTGTTCTTATATCTTCGTAGAATTGTTCGATGTCCTCGTCGCTTCCTTCGCTTGTGGGTGCATAAACCTGTATTATATTAATTATGCAAGGGCTGGAATTTAGTTTCATTATTGCCACTCTGTTTGATATTGGTACAAATCCTAGAACTGCTTTATGTACCTCCTCCGTGACTATAATTGCAACGCCGTTCTTATTCTGTGTTTTAGGAATTGTATAATTGTATAATTGTATAATTGTATAATGAATACAAACGAATAGAAGGCACCAAAGCAGTATCATTAAAACTTTACTCCTCAGTTTTCCATAAGCTAATTTTTTTTATTAAACAACCTAATAAAGACACTTGCCAGACCTGTGATGTCGGATAATGAAAAACAAGTATCTGAAGAAAAATGTGAAAAACATCTAATGCTTGCTGATAATGCATACACTTCAAAAGCTAACGATAGTGAAATTTCTAAAAACGACCTCTCAAAAAAAACAATATATTTTGATCTTCAGGCATGCCTGCCAACCCCAATGCTAAAGAACTCTATTTCCTTCTGTAAACGTCAGTTATTGGTTTTCAATTTTACTGTGCATGACTGCGATACCTCGCAAGGATATTGTTACCTTTGGTACGGTTACGGTTTGGTACGAATTGTGTTTACAAGGAAAAGCAACTAAACATTTTCAATTTATTTTTGATCAGTTTGCTTTATTACTAAATTACTATAAATCGGCTAAAAATATTCAAAAGCCATTTTATAACATGATTTATAATGAAAACAAAAATATAAAGGTAAAGGTAAATAAAGGTAAAAATTGCTTGAAAAAAAATGTATTAGATTTTGGAGGTGACGTCAAACTGCCTTTTTTGATTTCCCAAAACTATCCTTTCCTGACATATGCATATGATATATATAAATATATATATATATATATATATATATATATATATATATATATATATATATATATATATAAATATAAACCTATATATATATATATATATATATATATATATATATATATATATATATATATAGTGTTTCCGCATCATTACCCCACTGACCACCCCATTTCGCATGTCCTGATTATTTTCTCAAAACTGAATTAAATAGAATGGGTGACGGGCCATCTCCCTGTCTCACACCTGTCTTGTTTTCAAATGCTTCCAAAACCTCTGTCATGAACTTTACTTTGGATGTTGTATTTGTTAATGCTCCTGGGATTAGATTTCTGGTCATTTTGTCCACCTTCATTTCTTCCAATTTGTTGAAGTGTTTCTCTATATATGGAGTCGTAGGCCTTCTTGAAGTCGACGAATGTTATTGTGGTGTTCCTGGTCTTTCTCGTTGTTAATATTGTTCTCAAGCAACAGATGTGTTCACTGCATGATCTTCCCTTCCTGAACCCTGCATGGTATTCTCCTATCTGTGGTTCTATGTGAGGTATATTGAGAACTGTATGTTTTTGTAGAGTTTCCCTCTACCTGTCGTGACGAATATCCTGTCCGTGAGTTTGCGGGGTTTCATGCGGGTAAAATGTCCATAGAATGTTAGGCGCCTTTTCCTATTATGTTAATATTTGGCAGGGCCATCCTAATAGGTGACAAGTTGTTTACTCTCAAGGTTGTTAGCCCTAGAGTTTATAATAAAAATTTACAATTATTTTAAGAAAAAAATGTCATTCAGGAAAACCCTTAAGACAGAATAATAAGTAATTTTCCACAGAGCGATTATATACAAAGGAAATTAATAAGATAATCTCTTAGTTAAAATATTTTTTACTTTATAATTAAAATAACAAATACATTATTATACATTCAAATTTATAATTTAGTGTAAACAGTTTTTTTTTGTGTAGATATTTGCATTAATAATGCAGATTCTGTGGTAAAGCTACATCGCGATTCAGAAATAAATTAATATTCCAGTTTTTTAAATATTCAAAACATTATTAAATACCTGTTTTACAAAATAAATTATTCAGCTCACATTTTTTTTATTGCAATTAAATTTTATGAAAATAGTGAGCATGATGGAAATATTTACATTACAATATCGGTTTATAATTAAATTAAAAATAGTAAATAATGGATTAATATGGAAACACATTTTAGCACAGAAGAAGATTGCAGAAATTTTACCAAAAATAAATCAAGACAGGAGTGAGACAGGGAGATGGCCTCTCACCCATTCTAATTAATTTAGTTTTGAGAAAATAACCAGGAGATGGGAAAAGGAGTCAGTGGGATAAAGATTTGGAAACACAATATATACATATATATATATATATATATATATATATATATATATATATATATATATATATATATATATATATATTGTGTTTCCAAATCTTTATCCCACTGACTCCTTTTCCCATCTCCTGATTATTTTCTCAAGACTGAATTAATTAGAATTTCCCTGTCTCACTCCTGTCTTGATTTAATATGGTGTCGAGACCTCTCCCATGAACTTCACTTTGGATATATATCCCAGGCAACCGCCAAACAAGTTAGACATACACAATTTTTGCTCGTAAAAATTATGTAAAAATTATGTATTTTAAGTGGTGTGGGGTTTATAGGGAGAGTGGTTTATGGCGAGGGACAGAGGGTTAACACTGGATTGGTGTTAGTGAGAAGAAAAAATTGTGTAAAAACAATGTGAAAAAAAATGTATTGGTTTTTCTTTCGAAATGTCAAATTAATTTATTGTCAAATTTTCTTTTTATTTGTGGGATTTAAAAACATATATATAGTAATATAATAATATGTGGGATTCTATATAGAGGAGTAACAACCTCGTTAAAAAACCTGGGTCCATCTGGCTCCGGATGGTAGCACACTGTAAGGGCCCCTGCCTAGGGTTACTAGGTGAAAAATGGTCAACGATCTTGCCAGCGGAAGAGGATTCTTAAATTGCCAACGCTGGATGGAGCGGAAGAGCCGGGTGGTTACACCATTAAAAATCCGCTTTGTGTCTGTCTTAGATTAAGCGACAAAGTGGTCAGCGTCTGTTCACCAGTGGTGCGGCTGTCAGAACATCTTCTTGATCTCAACAATCAAGTCGTAACCTTATGATCTTCTTCGTGTTGATCACCTCATCTTTAACTTCAACTTGAAACAAACATGATGATAATCGTCGGATTCCGGGGGACCAGGAACGTCATGTTGAGAAGGATCGGAGCTTCTCGAATCTTCTGCGCGTGAAGCGTAAGTATTTTATTGGCACGCTCAATTCGAACACTCTTCTAAAAGTTGGTAAAATTAAACAGCTTGTAAACACAATGGATAAATTTAATATCAAAATCCTTGCAATTCAAGAAACACGTTTCCTTAATGAATACCACTTTGACACGGATGATTATCGAATATACAAAGGGAAACCCTCTATAAAAATTAGGACGGGCCCCAGGCTATTTGGTACAGCGTTGCCCATCCACAAATCAATTGTAGACTTACTCATTGACTTTACGTCTACATCGGAACGCATCTCCACTCTATCACTGAAATCGGCGAACAAAGCGTATACTCTCATCAACGCACACGCTCCCACAAACGACTATAATAAGAAAGATCCTAAAACATTGGATACCTTCTGGGAACAGTTAGAAGAGGTCACCAACAAAATTCCACCGCACCACGTCAAGATTCTGTTAGGCGATTTTAACGCCCAGTTGGGTATAGAGAAACAATTTAGGAAAACAACAGGTATTCACACAGCA
The DNA here is from genome assembly GCA_944588485.1 of Phosphuga atrata. NCBI lineage: Eukaryota > Metazoa > Arthropoda > Insecta > Coleoptera > Silphidae > Phosphuga > Phosphuga atrata. The sequence goes on from OX155894.1 coordinate 36,836,330, forward strand.
CATAAAATACCAAATCAAAATGGTTAAAGACTAATAACTGTTTGTGAAAATTTCCAACTTAAAATCATGTCAACACAATTTAGAAAACACAGACAAAAGCTTTGCACGTGGAGGGCACCCAACATCAATATGGGTGAATTTCAAATCGACCATGTTGCCATCTCTCATACAAACCAAAAGGAGGTCCTTAATGTAAAAACAAGGAAAGGTTTCTTGGATTCTAATCACTACTAGTTACAAATTAAAATTAAACTCCAACCCAACAGGACAAGACCACGACAACCACGAATTTTTAAGCCTGACCCTGAATATTTGAAAATAAACAGGGACAGTATTTTGCAAGGAATCAACGAAACAAACTCGTTAAACTGGACAGAATTATCGGATGTTCTCAGGGACGCTATGAGGATAGGCCAGCCCCCACGTAAACGTAAGCACAGATGGTGGAACAGGTATGCGACCAAGCAATAGAAGACAGACTTAACGCTTGGAAAAAAATTCATAGCAACAAAACGCCAGACAAATGGCAGTTCCTGCACATTCGGAAACAATCAGCAAAACTAATTAGAAAAGAAAGACGTGGCTATGAAAAAACAAGATTGGAGGAAATAGAACAAGAATTTACAAAGAATAATACTAGGAGTTTTTACAGAATATTTAAAGAGAACCTGACAGGATATCGACCATCCAGCCTATGCTAATGCGAATTGTCAAATTTTAGCTGAGTACTTCAACAATCTTCTCAACTGTGACCCCCCAGCCAGCAAGTTTATTTTCGAACAACCTGGATCCTATCCAGATTCCGTGCCGCCTTCCTTCCAGGAGATAACTGACATCATTCATTCATTGAAAAACGACAACGTCCCTGGGGAAGATGGAATCATTGCCGAGTTATGGAAACTGGCTGACGACAACCTCATTCACAGAATACACCATATAATATGTGATATTTGGCTGACCGAACAAATCCCCCCAGAATGGAAATGTGCACTTATACACCCGCTTCATAAAAAAGGTGATAAAATGGACCCGAACAATTATAGAGGCATTCACTTCTACCAGTAACGTACAAAATTCTTTCGAAAGCTCTTTTGAATAGACTTGAACCTCAAGTAGACCCACAGATAGGAGAATATCAGGCAGGTTTCCGTAAGGGGCGCTCACGCACGGAAAAAAAAATGGAATCTGAAGACAGTTTTACAAATACGATCTTGTAGAAACTCCGTGGTTACCTTTGTTGATTTCGAAAAGGCCTACGACTCCGTCGACAGACCAACTCTCTTCAGCATTCTGGAGGAATTCAAAGTTGATAGGAAAACCAGGGTATTAATTCAACAAATTCTCATTAATACTACATTAGAGCTTGGTGGAGCAATTTCTCAACCTTTTGAAATACATACGGGTGTTCGACAGGGAGATGGACTTTCATCCATCCTTTTTAATATGGTCCTGAAAAAAATAATCAGAACTTGGGAAAAAGATATTTAGGGAATACACATTGGTAAGAGAAGAGATTATAGAGCTAATATCAAATGTTTGGCGTTTGCTGATGATCTCGCAATATTATCGAATACCAGAGAAGCAGCAAAGCATGCACTTGAAAAATTAGACGAAATTTTACAAAAGGCTGGTCTCCTGATATCTTATGAAAAAACACAGTATATAGAACGATCCCCGTCCGACAATCTATCCATCAAGACACAATATGGTTCTGTATTCAGAGTTTCCCAGTTTAAATACTTAGGAGAAATCATCCAACCGTCCGGCCTAAATATAATAGCAAATCAAGAACGAGTAAAAAAATTACAAAGAGCCTACCGACTTACTTGGAATCATTATAACAAAAAATCAATATCTCTTAATGCAAAACTACAACACTACAAAACAGTCGTTCTTCCTGAAGCACTTTATGCCACAGAAACAACATTAATTCATGGTCACTCAAAAATCAAAGAAATAGAGAAACAAGAACGTGAAATTCTCCGAAAAATTTTTGGGCCGGTGAATAAAGAAGGAATATGGATTAACAGAAATATATAAAACAGTAGAACCTATCACTGACACTTTCAGAAAGAGACGAGATACATTTTTTGGTCACATATACAGAATGGACCAGAACAGAATTACGAAACAAATTTTCAAAATTACCTTCAACAGTAAAAATAGGTCCAAATGGATACAGGAAACTGAAGAAGACCTCAAGCAGCTAAACACCACGATACATGACATGAATGATCGGGTTAAATTTAGAAACACCATAATGCACCATAAATTGGATAAAGAACTGCTCCCAAAGATACCAGGAAAAAAATGGACGGACGAACGGAAGAAAGAACATAGAGCACGAATGAAGAGGATTTGGGAAGAACATCGCCGCATGACTGAGTTGACATGATTTTTGTTCAAGTTTACACGCTCTCTTTAAAGGGAATTTACGATAGTAAAAGTAATAATATATATATATATATATATATATATATATATATATATATATATATATATATATATATAATATATATATAAACGACTGGGCCGGATGGTCTGCCAGCAGAAATTAAAAAACTGATTGATGAGGAAAATCTATCTTTATTGGTAATTGTTTTTAACACAATATATAGTAAAGGCAGATACCCCCTAGATTGCTTAAAATCCACCCTTATTCCCTTGCCTAAAAAAGGAAAAGCAAGAAAGTGTAATGGACATCGGTTAATCCGTTTAATGAACCATGCACTGAAAATATTCCTCAAAGTATTGCCAAATAGTATTTTTATAAAATGTGAAGCTAACCTTAAAGATACCCAATTTGGCTTTAGAGGTGGTTTGAGGACCAGAGAGGCTCTTTTCGGTATCCGAGTTTTGATACAGAACTGTCGGGATGTGCAGAAAGATGCCTTCCTTTGCTTTGTTGACTATGAAAATGCTTTCGACAGAGTTCCACACGAAAAATTAATAAACATATTGGGAACAACAGATTCAAAATCTGTACTGGTATTAAACGGTGCATATAACAACAAATAAAATAAAAACCCAAGATATAGAAATAAGCAGAGGAGTTAGACAGAGGTGCATATTATTACCTTTGTTGTTTAATCAATATTCCGAGGCCATTTTCAATGAAGCTTTGGAGGATAAAGACATGGAAATTAAAGTAAACGGAGTAATCGCCAACAACATCAGATATAAGGAGGACTCATAGTCCTTCCCTAGAGGAGTCATAATAGTCATAATAGTATTGAAGATGTGCAACGCATGATTAGTCAACTGAACACCATTAGTAATAAATATGGACTCAAAATAAATAGCAACAGGACAAAATTCATGATAGTTAGCAGGCAGAAAGTACCTTACCCCAATGCTCAAATCACAATAAATAATAATATATATCTTGAATTTTAGGTTTTCGCGGATAGATACCTCTGCTGTTTTGTTACCGGATTAGTATGCGTATATATATATATATATATATATATATATATATATATATATATATATATATATATATAATAGGCTTGCCCATGTAGGAAAGTACGGCGGGCCCAGGCTTGGCCCACGCTTGGTCCAACTATGCAGAACTCTGGGCCAGACTTGTAAGCCAGACTTGGCCCAGTCTTGGTTAAAGTCTGGAATGATAATGCTGGCCCATGACTGGTTACCACGACTGGCCCACGCCTGGTTGCCAGGACTGGGCCATAGTTAAATTTCAAGTCTGGCCCATGCCTGGTTGCCAGGACTGGGCCATAGTTAAGTTTCAAGTCTGGCCCACGCCTGGTTGCCAGGACTGGGCCTTAGTTAAGTTTCAAGTCTGGCCCATGCCTGGTTGCCAGGACTGGGCCATAGTTAAGTTTTAGGTCTGGCCCATGCCTGGTTGCCAGAACTGGGCCATAGTTGTTTCAAGTCTGGCCCATGTCTGGTTGTCAGGGCTGAGCCATAGTTGAGTTTCAAATCTGGGCCATATTTACAAGACTGCTCACGCTTACTTTTTAAAATTGGCCCAAGCAAAATTACCAAAACTGACCCAAGTTTACTTTATAGGATTAACTCAAACTTATAATATCAATAATAAATTCAATGATAATTTCTATCATTAATGACGTGGAAGACTCCATGGGGATTTCATAGTTGACAAACTATAGTAAAAGGTTATACTTTGATTTACAAAAATTTAGTCATTTGATAAGACATTTCAAAATACAAGTAGATTTATTTTTTGATGTTTTCAAAGCTGTCATTTTTCAACACATTCATACAATTATGAGAAATAATAAATATAATAATATATAATAATAAAATAATAATAAAATCAATTATTTATATCACGGTTAGCTCGTCCGCCATCCCTATCTTTTGCTCCCGACAAAAACCGACTTACTAGGGATAGTATTGATATTTTATCCTTACGATCGTGATATTTAGCCTTCAAAAATTCTGAAAATAACCAGTCATTAAATTATGATTATTACTATACTATTAAAAATTTAATCGAGCATTAACTTACTCTCCATTTCCTTAAATGTCTCAGTTTGTTTAAAACTTTTTTTTCCAAAGCCTTTTACTTTTTTACCACAACCACTGTATACTAATTGGATATCTTTTTTTATTAATTTCTTCATGATTGATTGAACATCGTTGTCGCAATCGTTGGATCCGGCCGTAACCATTTTAAAAATATCAATCTGTAAAAAACAATTAAATAGTACATTTATTTTTTATATTTTACATAAATTTTTGTATATATGTATTATTTTTACCAGCAGACGTCTAATATTTAAGCAATACTAGAGCCAAGAATCCCAATAAATACAATATAAATAATTTGTACATACCAAAGCAGTTGTTTTTAACTCATTATTTTTGAGCGATTCATCAAACTTTATAAATTCGTCATCTTCTTGAAAAGGCAATTCTTCGCCGATATTTTTCCATGCTTGTTCTTTTCCTGGTGGATCGGCGGAGTATTGGACGACTTTCAACACTTGTTGGATTTTATCGGTGACGTTCGCATTGACACTTTGCCTCATGCTTGCGAATTCACGTTTCATTACGCCTTCTAGGTATAATCCTAGTGATTGATAATCGACTACGTCTAGAAACAGTATAAAATTTTACCAGGATTATATTTTTAGTTTAAAAGAATTAAGAATAAAAATTTAAGATAAAACCTCAAATTAACTTCTAATAACTACAAGATTAATTTTTGATTTTTATAATTTTTTTGTACTAAAATATTTTTCTTCAAGCTAGTTTCTCAATAAAATTGATTTTTTTTGAAAAAATAAATACCAGTTATTTTAACTCGCGACAATTCCGGTATCACCTCTTGTTTGCTATTAATTTTCACATCATCATTTATTAGCGGCTGTTGTGACTTAGCTAATATGTTAGCTACACTTGAGGAATCCATTATTGCAAGTTGCTTTTCATCTCGCGTTGGCACCTCACTTTCAGAACTTTCAACTGCGCGTTTTCTATATGATTTCTCAAGTCTCCGGAGTCCTTGTTCATGATCCTCTAAAATCAGAATAAAGTCAATTCAATAGCACGATTACTTACAAATTTATTAATTTAATTAATATTTTCATATACTTACTTGCTTTAGAGATGACTTTAATGGGATATAATTCCCAGTCGGAACCTGGTGCATACTTTAGTTGAACCAATTTCTGAACTTTATGCTCATCTTTTTTTGACGGCCAAAAACAAAACATTTCATCATCTTTTAACCACGAAATTGGTACTAACTCTACCATCTTTTTGCCACTTATCACTTCATCAAACTCTACCACAGCAAACAGTTTGGCAACGTCTGACATTTTTATTAATTAATTTAAAACTTCTTTAAACCCCAACTTTACGAGAATACACAATAACTACTATGATATAGATCGAAGAACACTAAGGACGCAATGAAATGAACTATTCAGATGCGACTGCGACGTTCGGCTAATAATTTCGTATATATACCATAATATACATTAATACATATTCATGTTTATATATTTTTGTTTGAGGATGCTGTTGTGGTATCCTATCGATAACATAAACAATAATTCTTTAAACCAAATATTACATTTACACTTTCTTGAAAAGCGCATTTATGATTTCCAATCATAAATAAATATCCCAAATAATATAATAAACATCCGGCGTTTATGGTGAAATACGTGCTTCGAATCCGAAGCAACGCGTTGAATACACGGTTATTTGCACAGTTGTGTGAAGAAAATGACGAACACTTTCAAAATTTAATATGGTAAATTTGCAGTTACAAGGCGACAGTCTAAATTTGATTAAAACAAAGTCCATCTTATCAGCGTTCATCTTTTGCAACCTTAGTTTAATAAAATTTCGGAAAGACAATACATTAAAATTTGATGTAAAAGTCAATAATAAAATATATTTACTAAACTATTGATTTGTCTAAATGGATTTACAAATGTAATAAAGTCATTACATATTCAGAATCATTTAGATTCAAGAGCACACATTTACGTTTTATATAAGAACATTTCAATAAAATTGTTCGTTCTTCCCAAGAAATTATTTCCATCACACCGACATCATATGAGGAAGCTGGGAAATCAAAAACTTCTTTCCTCTTTTTTTCCATCGTGCCGCATATAAATATATTATTTATATCTTCATGTATTGCGCAATTATGATTTATATTTAGTATTTTATTAATTTTAAATATTTTATTATTACTCAATTGAATTATATTGTCTGGCTTATTATAAAAAATAGTGATACCGCGTAACTTTAATTTTTCAATTTTGAAATACTGTTTTTTATTGTATTCAAATAACTCAGCACATCGATACGTGCATTCACATAAGTCACTTTTTTTTTTAATTTTTACTTTGTCAACAGTTTCCAACTCCTGTAATCGGTTTGCAATTTGGGTGAGGGGTTTTTTTGGTGATTTCACCAGATGTTTAAATAAACCAATATAATTTTCTCCCCAAAATGCCGATATTTCACTGAGAGGAACCCCAAAATGACGAACATCATCTGGTAAATGTAACAAGTTGTGCATGCTGAGAACCTGTGAATCTTCACCGTATTCGGATGGAAGCAATTTAAAAAATGTTTTTAGTTTGTCTTCAGCGTAATCGACATATTTGATAGCATTTAGCTCATCATTCAATATTCTGCATGCTACATACAACAGTAAGAAATGGCGATATCTATTGTCAGATAATACATTTTGAAAAGCAATAGGTCCTACGTAAAGCAAAAAAAAACGAAATTGAGTTGCTTTCCATCTTGTTATCTGATCAATATCAAACAGTTTACGTTCGAATTCAACAGGAATATCCGATGATAATGATTGCATTGTCGTTCTCAAAATATTAACTTTAGATTTTTTAAGCCGAGCACAATGTTTTGGCACTGTCAACAATTTTTCGAGAATATTTTTATAATTTTATAATATTTTTAATCACTCCGAGATACAATAAATGCATGGAATCAAGAGCAATATCACGCACTGGGTCAAACTGTTTTAATTTTAATAGTTTACATTTCACATTCTCAATATGGTGTTCTAGTTGTTCTTTGTTTTTAAATGATTTTTTTGAGCGTAAATCACAATCCACACTTGGGTATACTCGCTTTCGATTTTTAGTAACACCTTCAACACAACATCTTTCACACGCAAAAAAACCACCTGCATTTTTAATGCTTTTAATAAAAGCTCTTGCAGGAGCATCAGCAACCAGACAAAAAATTTTAAATGAATATTTAATGTCATTTAAAATAAGTCCATTTGACATATAATTTTTAGCTTCATTTATAAAGTCTTTTAAGAAGTCATTGGCTGAAAATGGCTTGGAATCACCACAGTATAATGCAACAGTTACAGGTTTACTTTCATAATTAGGATGATACACTTTCATGATGATAGGCCACACTTGGATTGAAGAATTATTATGTATCGATATTCCATCGATATGTACTTGTATAGATATATTTTTTTCTGTATAAATATCTGGAGATATTATTTTGTCTAGAGAGTTTTTAATTCCAAGATATATATAAGAACCGGTTGTTTCTTTCTTGCTCGTTAATGATTGCATCGGGCGGCAGTGTACTGTCTTCAAAAGTTGCTGAGAAGTTTTTGGAAGATCCTCATGACCTTCATCTCGTAGAATAGTCAATAATTCTGTGACTACATTTAATGTTAGTATGTTAATGTTATCCAGTGTCCAATTACGAAGTTTTTCACGTAATGTCTTTTTTTGTTTAATATATTCAATATTTGTAATACATTCATCCGGAAGTCGATCATCATTGTTTATATTATTAGTAGATTCACTGTCATCACTGGTATTACTTTTACAGCTGTTGTTAAAATTGTTAGTTTTAATAATATTATCATTTTCATAAACCACTAAATCACTTGGTTCTGAAACAGATTCACTAGAATTGTCACCAACATGGTTGTCACTATGAGTTAAATTACTTACACTTACACTGGTTTTATTTTCATCTACATTATTTGTTTCACTAACATTATTTTTCTTACGCAACGCTCGCCATCTTTTAACTCTCCGATATGAATCAGACATGGTTTTTATTTTAAATCAAAATATTACTTTATTTAATGAAGTCACAAAGAACTAGTGCTGATACTGTAACAACTATGTCGACGTAAATAAGTCGTATGGTATACGTTGCGTCTCAACATCGTGTACATGCTAACATCGGGGAAGTTCGGATACTTTCGGACGTTAGTTTGTTGCTAGGCTAGGTTGTCTAGTCTTGGCCCAAGGCTGGGCTCCCTTGCGTTGGCCATTCTATGGCAAACCAATGTTGGCCCAGGCTTGGGTAACCATTGGATCGGCCAAGACTTGGTTGTCCAGTCTTGGCCCAAGGCTGGGCTCCCTTGCGTTGGCCATTCTATGGCAAACCAATGTTGGCCCAGGCTAGGGCAATCGTTGGGTCGGCCAAGGCTAATTAGCCCGTCTTGGCTCAAGCATGGGCCAATATCGGGCCGCCAAAGCTGGGCTCCCCAGTACTGGACCAGGCTAGGCCCCGTCATTCAACTCTGGCGGTTCCTACATGGGTGGCGGCGGGCAACCTTATCTAACCATTGGGTTAAACCAACGGTTACACCACATTGTCCTATATTGGATCGATAGTTCACGCTGCCACGCGTATGTTTTCTTGATTTACCTGCCCGCTACGCGGCGGCAAACCTAATCTAACCGGGGTTAAACCAACGGCCCTTGCCACATTGTCCTATATTGGATCAAGAGTTCGCGCTGCCGCGCGTATGTTGTCTTGATTTATCTGGCCGCTAAACTAAGCTGGGTTACATTTGGAGATATAACTCAACTTGAATCTACTTCCTTTCCGAAGGCTTCTTGTAACGTCATGTTTCTCTGCTGCATCTCCTTTTTTGTAACTCCACGGATACCCATCGTTTTTTGATACTTTGTTCAATTTCATATTTGCCCCACACACAGGACAAATATAATGGTTTGCAATCAAGCCCACTTGCTTAAGCCATTTCAACGCCGATGTCTGAGTTGCTGCCGCATTTCGAATATTGTCAATATGTATATTGAAAGAACATTTTTGCTTTAAAAACGAGAGGAAACAAAAAAATATATTAAGAACGTCAGTAAAAAAATTGATTCAAAATTCTATTCGCGCACAAAAGCTTGAAAATGTTTATATTCGCTGCTTTGTTTACATATAGACTGTCAAAAAGTTTAACGTTGGCGCTGTAGTCAGAGTGTGACCTAAAAGCAAACTCAATCGATTTCTATTTTAAGAAGAATTTCTAAATTTGACGTTTAATTAATTTGACATCTTATAAAAGAGACGTACTAGAAATTATGAATACAAAAATAACAAATAGATCTGGACCCTGGACACAGGGCTCCTTAGCCGTAGTGAAAGCGACATGTTTAGGGGCAACAACCCCGAGTAATAAACATCCCAAGCTAACATCTTGGGTAGTATCTTGGACAGTGGCTCGCCACTCTCCAAGAAATTCTTGAACTGAGCATGGATGATAATTTTGCTGAATGCACTACCCCAGGTGGTAACCAATACAGAGTTACCTATGGTGACGTTAGCGGACCTTCGGATTCAGGGGATTCCGCACCAACATGCTTTAAGGATCAGTCGGAGCATCTTGAAATCACCGGACGTTAACTTATACTAAGACGGCAAAGCCTCTTCGCAACATTTAATGCTAACTCACTGATAAAAGTGGGTAAACTGAAACATCTGACTGATTCACTAAACCGACATAAAATAATACTAACAGCAGAACAGGAAACCAGATTTACGGACAAACATGCCTTCCAGTCCAAATGCTACTGAATCCTCAAAAGAAAAGTGGTTCAGCGGGTAAAGATGAACGTACCCACTTAGTTACAGGATTTATAATCAATCACAAGACAGTGGATTAAATCACCTACTTTACCTCCCCGAGCAGTGGTGTATCACCTCTCACTTAAATGTACAAACAATGGCTCAGTATAGTCAATGTGCATGCCCCAATCAACCAAGACAACAGACGCAATCCAGACAGAACTGATAAATTCTGAGAGACACACCGTCATACTACTAGGTGACTTCAATGCTTAATTAGGAAGAGAGAAAAAATGCAGAAACATAATGGACAATTATTTGGCGCATAAACGAACCAACCGCAACGGAAAACGATTGGTTAATCTGTGTAGGAATTTTGGGTTGCTAACGAAGTCTACAGCCTTGAAACATTTGCCAAGGAAACAGAGAGATTTGGATTTCACCTAATACCAACCTGGTTGAATACCAGATAGATCATGTGGCCATTTTACGAAAATCTCAAAAGGAAATACCAAACACGAAGGTACTGAGAAGCGCCAATCTGGAGTTAGACCACTACCTCTCAAAGATCAAAATAAGGGTCTACCCTAGAAACAGTAGATTACACAGAACCTCCAAAATGGTAAGATTTGACGTTGAACGACTTAAGAACAGTCAAGAGTAAGTCAGAGACTGAACAATACATATCTAAACAGCTGGGACCTACTGAAGGAGACTCTTGTCTAAGAGGCGAATGAACTCGCTAGAAGAAGGAAACATACGTGGCTGATTGAAATTTGTGACAAATTTGGGCTACAATTCTCTCCAAGGCGTTACAAACAAGGGCATATTTTATGTGGATAGTCAACTGGGAGAATATCAGGGGGGCTTCAAGAAGACCCGATCCTGTGTTAAACATATCCTCAATCTTAAAACTGTACTTGCAAACTCCAAAATGAAAAACCGCAAGGTGGTCATCAGCTTTCTTGATTTTATTACTACCAGAACTAGGGCTAGACAAAAAAAAACCCGCAGACTCATCCTAGAAACCTTGACCAACACGCATTCCAAGGTTAAATTTAGAGGCGAAATCTCTGAAAGCTTCGAAATAAAAACTAAAGTGAGGCAAGGAGATGGACTTTCCCCACTTCTATTTAGCTGTGTCCTTGAAAAGGTTATGGGAGAATGGCGCAAGGAACTGATCAACTCGAGTGTTCAAAGTGGTATCTACCTGTGACGTAAGAACGATGGACTGGTTGAAAATTGTCTGGCCTTTGTAGATGACATGGCACTGATTGCTGATTCTCTTGAAATGACAATAATGCACGTAAATTGTCTCAGAAAACAGGGCTGCCAAAGTGGGTCTTCAAATGTCGCTGGAGAAAACAAAATTCTTCACCAACATCAAAGAAGCAAAGAGAGAGAGAGTTGTTACTAGAGCAGGGAAACATCAAGAGGACTGAGAAATTTAAGTATCTCGGCGAATGGATTGAACCAAACATATCAGAAAGAGCATCATTATCCATGCGAGTTACCTAGTTTGAACTAGCCTATTGACTGACTAAGGACAATTAAAGACCGAGTTCAATAAGCGCGATTTTTCAGAACGCGTGTGCCATGTTTAGAAAACGACGAGCGTAGTGAGGAGGAGGAAGTCCGAAAAACGTCTCATGAACGAGGTTTTATACTACTTTTTCCATTTTGCGCCCTTTTATGCGATTTCTAAAAAAAAAATCGCCAGCACATATTGAGAAAATTGTACCGCACTCGGCGAGCCATTAACGAGCCCATATGACTGCTTTAATGACTTCATTCTAGTCGCAAAATAGAAAAACAAGTTTACGTAGTATATTAAACTTTAAATTGGGATATACAATCTTAATTAAATGTAATTAATATTGATTTTAATAATTAAAATTATGTAGTAATTAATTCTTATATAATATATTAGACTAGTCTTAGCTATTATTAAACTGAGTCCCTATTAAAATCAAAGCAAACTCTAATCAGAATTGCATTTAAAATGTTCTTACGTCCAAATTTTGATCCTCTTACTATTTCACTTTCCTTACTATCCAAATAAAGTTCTTAAAAAATTGAAATGTTGTAAAAAATTGAGACTGTGTATTTATAATTTTCAATTTTTACTATTTTCTTATCTATGTTATGTCGTAGAGTAAAACAATATGATAGAGATATATCACGGAATTAGAAAGAAAGTAGGGAATTAAAATACGGCAACCCATTATAAAAGATAAATAAGTGAACAAATAAAGCAGATTATATACTACAAAGAAATTCCATTTTGCCATTGCACACACATAATCAATGTTAAATTTAATATTTAAGTTGCAAATTTGCAATTTTCAATCATCCAATCAATATACCTCCAATATTTATTATAATAATTAAAGTTATCAATTTATTTATTAATATTATATTATATATATATATATATATATATATATATATATATATATATATATATATATATATATGTATATATAATATCACATAAAAAGAACAAGCACATTTGTGTTTAATAATAAAAACATAATGTTTGAAATGGGGATATTTATTATACATATTGTATATCACAGTATGATATTAATTATATTAATTTATACAAATTTTATATCACAGAAGAGTTTTACATAGATTGCATAGACTCTAATATAAAGCATTGTGTAATTTAGTAATTAATTTTAGTTGGTAACTTCTTGCACCACTTATTTATATAATATATTTGTTACAGTGTATAGATATGGAAAAAAAGCAAACTTGGTAATTTGTTTTTAATGGGATTTAAAAGTGGATTTGTAAGGGTGTAAAAGCCACGGTTTTTTCTACCACATCATTTTCTGTAGGTTTATGTTGTCTCTTAAATTTAAAAATGCAAATGGATATATAATATATATATATATATATATATATATATATATATATATATATATATATATATATATATATTTATATATATATATATATATATATGTATATAATGAATTAATTGTTCTCGTTATATTAGAAAGTATTATGCGGCGCTAGGCAACCGCCGAACAAGTTAGACGTACAATAATTTGCTCGTGGAAATTGTCATTGAAATTGACATTCAAATCTAAAACAGATCTGGACCTACAAATATAATAATACGTAACCCTTGAACATCTTTGGTAAACAATGGCACGGAGCCTAGCACCTGGGAGGAGTGGGGTGGACAGGACTCCTTAGCCGTAGTGAAGGCGACCTGTCTAGGGGTGACAACCCCGAATAATAAACCTCCCAAGCTAACAACCTGGGTAGTATCTTAGACAGTGACTCGCCACTGTCCCATGAAAAAGATTCCTTAACTGGGCATGAAGAAAAATTTTGCTAAATACACTACCCCAGGTGGTAACCAATCCAACACGCATTCCAAGGTTAAATTTAGAGGCGAGATCTCAGAAAGCTACGAAATAAAAACTAAAGTGAGACAAGGAGATGGACTTTCCCCACTTCTATTCAACTGTGTCCTTGAAAAGGTTATGAGAGAATGGCGCCAGGAACTGATCAACTTGGGTGTTCAGAGTGGTATCTACCTGGTACGTAAGAACGATGGACTGGTTGTAGATGGTCTGGCCTTTGTAGATGACATGGCACTGATTGCTGATTCTCTTGAAATGGCAATAATGCAGGTAAATTGACTCCGAAAACAGGGCTGCCAAAGTGGGTCTTCAAATGTCGCTGGAAAAAACAAAATTCCATCATCAAAGAAGTAAAGAGAGAGATAGTTGTTACTAGAGCAGGGAAACATCAAGAGGACTGAGAAATTTAAGTATCTCGGCGAATGGATTAAACCAAACTTATCAGAAAGAGCATCATTATCCATGCGAGTTACCTAGTTTGAACTAGCCTATTGACTGACTAAGGACAATTAAAGACCGAGTTCAATAAGCGCGATTTTTCAGAACGCGTGTGCCATGTTTAGAAAACGACGAGCGTAGTGAGGAGGAGGAAGTCCGAAAAGCCCTTTTGTGCGATTTCTAAACAAAAAAATCTATATAATTACATATTGAGAAAGTTGTACCGCACTCCGCGAGCCATTAAAGAGCCCATATGACTGCTTTAATGACTTCATTAGTCGCAAATTAGAAAAACAATTAATTAACATTGGATTGGTGTTAGTGTAAAAAATTGTGTAAAAAAGGTAAATTAGTCATTTCTATTTTGAAATGGATTTCTAAATTTGACGTTTAATTAATTTGACATTTGATAAAAGAAACCTACTAGAAATTGTGAATAAACAAAAAAATCTAAAACAGATGTGGACCTACTAATATAATTATACGTACCCCTTGAACATCTTTGGTTAACAAAGGCAAGGAGCCCAGCACCTGGGAAGAGTGGGGTGGACAGGACTCGTAGTGAACCTTAGCCAACCTGTCTAGGGGTGACAACCCCGAATAATAAGCCTCCCAAGCTAACAACTTGGGTATTATCTTGGACAGCCGCTCGCCACTGTCCCATGAAGAATATTTGTCAACTGAGCATGAAGGAAAATCTCGCTAAATGCACTACCCCAGGTGGTAACCAATCCACCGTCACCTATGGTGATGTTAGCGGACCTTTGGATTCGGGGGAGTCCGCAACAACATGCTTTAAGGATGAGTCGGAGCATCCTGAAATCACCGGACGTAAACTCAGACCAAGACGGCAAAGCTTCTTCGCAACATTTAATGCCAACTCACTGCTAAAAGTGGGTAAACTGAAACATTTCACTGATATATCGCTTACACTACACAACATAATACTGACAGCAGTACAGGAAACCAGATTTACGGACGAACATGCCTTCGAGTCCCAAGGCTACAGAATCCTCAAAGGAAAAGTGGGTCAGCGGGTAATGAAGAACGTACACCACTTAGGTACATGATTTATAATCAGTCACAGGATACTGGATTCAGTCACCGACTTTACCTCCCCGAGTAGTCGTTTATCCATCCTCTCTCTCAAATGCGCAAACAAGGGCTACAGTATAGTCAATGTACATGCCTCAATCAACCAGGACAACAGACGCATCCCAAACAGAACTTATAAATTGTGGGAAGACTTAGAAGATATTATCTCTAAACTTCAAGAGAGGCACACCGTTATACTGCTTGGTGACTTCAATGCTCAATTGGAAAGAGAGAAAAAATACAGAAACATAGTGGGCAATTATCCGGCGCATAAGCGAACCAACCGCAACGGAGAACGATTAGTGGATCTTTGTAGGACTTTTGGGTTGATCATGAAGTCTACAGCTTTAAAACACTTGCCAAGGAAGCAGAAGACTAGGATTTCACCTAATACCCACTTGGGTGAATTTCAGATAGAGCATGTGGCTATTTTATGAAAATCTCAAAAGGAAATTCAAAACGTGAAGGTGCTAAGAAGCACCAATCTGATATGATCTCAAGTCAAAATATCAAAATCAAAATATGACTCCAGTCTTGAAACACTAAATTACACAGAACCTCCAAAATGGTAAGATTTGACGTCGAGCGACTCAAGAACAGTCAAGAACTAAGTCAGAGACTGAACAACACAGACCTAAACAACTGAGACCAACTGAAGGAGACTCCTGTCAACGCGGAAAATGAAGTCGCCCCTCTCGCTAGAAGAAGGAAGCATCCGTGATGGACTGAAGACTGTGGCAATTCAATAGCCCAAAGAAATATAGCCTGAATGAAGTGGAATTCTAAAAAAAACAAGGAAAATTGGCATACATTTTTGGAACAAAGAAAGGTTACAGCCAAAATAATTCGAGGAACCAAACAAACCTTTACACAAATCCAACTAACCCAAATCGAAAAGAGCTTTGCTAAGAATAATTCCAGAGATTTCTTTTTAGAATCTTTAAGCAGGCACACAGAAAAAAACGCTCCGCCAAGCCTCCACTTCAGAGACTCACAAGGCAAACTCGCGTATAACGACAAGGACAACTGCCACTTTTTGGCTCAATACTTTAAAAATCTACTCAACTGTGACCCACCCAGCGAAGACTTTAAATATAAACAAACCACACTAAACCCGGACTAGCTTCCCCCTTCAATGGAAGAAGTTGGCCAGATCATTCAACTTCTTAAGAATAATAAGGCAGCTGGAGAGGACTCTATTGTTGCTAACCTGTGGTAAGGTGCTGGAAATAATGCCATACGCAAGCTAACCGAGATCATCCAGGACATCTGGGAAACAAAGAAATTACCATTCGAACGGAAATCTGCTCCGATCCATCCGCTTCACAAAAAGGGAGATTTTACTGATCTAAACAACTACCGTGGAATTTCTCTAGTCCTGGCAACATACAAGATTCTCTCGAAAGCGTTACAAACAAGGGCAGAAAATCAGTTGGATAGTGAACTGGGAGAATACCAGGGGGGCTTCAGGAAGACCCGATCCTGTGTTGAACAGATCCTCAATCTTAAAACAGTACTTGCATACTCCAAGATGAGAAACCGCAAGGTGGTTGTCACCTTTGTTGATTTTAGGAAGGCCTACGATTCCATGATAGAAAAACGCTTAACAAAGTACGACAGAAACTAGCACTAGACAACAAAACCCGCAGACTCATCCTAGAAACTTTGAGCAACACCCATGCCAAAGTTAAATTTAGAAACGAGATTTCAAAAAGTTTTAAAATAAAAACTGGAGTGAGACAAAGAGATGGACTTTCCCCGCTTCTCTTCAACTGTGTCCTTGAAAAGGTTATGAGAGGATGGTGCAAGGAACTGAAAAATTTGGGTGCTCAGAGTGATACCTACCTGGGACGTAAGAACGATGGACTAGTTTTAGATTGCCTGGCTTTTGCAGATGACATGGCACTGTTTGCTGATTCTCTTGAGATAGCAACAATGCAGGTAAACTGCCTCAGGAACCAGGCTGCCTAAGTGGGTCTTCAAGTGTTGCTGGAGAAAACAGAGTTCATCACCAACATGAGAGAAGCAAACAGAGAGATGTTACTAGAACAGGGAAACATCAAGAGGACTGAGAATTTTAAGTATCTCGGCGGATGGATTGAACCCAACTTATCAGAAGGAGCATCATTATCCAAGAGAGTCAGCAAGTTAGAACTAGCCTATCGGATTACTAAGAACACTCACAATAAGAAATGTCTGTCACGCAACCTGAAACTTAAGCACTAACCATCAGTCTTACGACCAGAAGCACTGTATGCCATAGAGTGTCTTTCCTTGAACCGAAGGGGTATAATAGAAAAATAGAAAATCAGAGAGAGGAGAATCCTCAGGAAGATCCTAGGCCCGGTAAAAGAAGATGGGGAATTCCGAAGACGGCATAACTGTGAGCTCTACGAACATATTGAGATGCTCTCTGACGGTGCAAGAAAAAGAAGGGCTTTCTATGGCTACATTGCAAGATTGCCTCCAAACCGACAAACCAACCGTCTGTTCACCTTCTGGCAAAACAAGAAGCTTCGTACCACTTCGTTGACAGAGACCGAGAAGGATATTAAAGAACTGGGAATAACAGTTCTCATATACAGACAGTCTGTGGGACACACCCTGAAGGAATTCCGTGGATTTCAGGAAAAACCTCGAAGGAAAGGTACCCCCTGGACAGTAGAGAGAAATGAGTTACACCGGCAGAAAATGCGACAATACTGGGCATAGCCCAACAGTTGAACAAGCGTGGCCCAAAATAGGCCTATTCGAAAGAAGATGAAGAAAATATTATAATCAAATTTTTCCTTTTATTAGCGAGAGAAAATATTTACCAAAATATTTACTTGTTCAAAAAAGGCTAGGTTAGGTTTTAGTTAGGTTAGGTTTCTGACTTTCTGTTTTTATTTGATCTGCAGAGGTGGAAGATTTGACAAGAATAAGAAGTCAAAATAACAAATATATTTTCTGGATGTGTTTGTGATAATTTTTTTATTTATTTATTTATTTATAGAGTATTTTCCCAATATTGGAAAACGTTATGCACTTTGACTCACTTCTTGACGTTCTTCTTATTTTACCAGTATTCTTTCATTCCGTTGGAGAATGCCAATTTTCTTTCGTCAGACCATTTAAGTCTGTAAGGTTTAGGATTTGTTTGTTCTGGTTGGACTTCCCAGTTATTCACTTTGTTACGGAAGGAGTCTCTGTCTGATATGTTGATGATGATGACTGATATGTTAGCAGAGAAAACATATCTTTTTGTACTTCTTTCATCCATGGTGTTGTACTTTCACGTCTATCTATGTGCCCGAGGAATTTCATTCGTCTTTTTCTAATATCCATTTCGATGTTTGAGTACATACATACATAAAAACCTTTATTGGCATAAATAAAATTTAAATAAACAATAACCTTACTTCTTATAATACCAAAAAACAACAAAAAGAAAAACAAAACCAACAAAATATAAAAAAAAAGAAAACAAAATCAATAATCGCACACCAAAAAAAATAAAGTCCAAGTTAAAAGAGAGAGAGAAAAAAACTACACTGGACATTCCTCTGCTTCCGTTCCCTGTTTCTTCCATCCTTTTATCCTTTCCATCATTACCATACCACTACCATGCTCATTCAAGCACTGTTTCCATTTCGAACCAAACACTCTTTCTCTTTCGGTCCACTCTCCTTTTTACACTCCTCAAACCAATGAACCCACACGTCCTTCCCTACTCCACATACACCACAACTCTTATATCTGTCATCCATCCAATACTTTCGCCCTCTTTCTTCACAGCCGCATCTAAACCTGGCAATTACTGACTGGACATTCAGACCCATTGTTGTTTTTAAGTATTTAGGTAGCTCTTCAAATATTTGTATTTCCGCATAGTCCTTAATATATCTACACTCAATTATTTTCCTTTGACGTTCTTGCAGTTCAACTTCCTTTAGCCTTACCACTAGCCATTCTTCAACTCCCACGCCTTCTCTCCTAAGCCTTTCCATGATAGACATACCACCTCCTTCATACAGTTTCCTTCTATTCCTTCTCCAATTTGGCTCTCTCCTACCATTAATTCCTTCGAAACTTGCTACCCTGAACACTTCTTTTACAATTCTATCCTCAGTCATTCCATTCACTTTACATTTATACCTTGCTACTCGTCGGCTTGCTTCAATTCTTAATTTAAATGCATTTAGCTCCTGCAGTACTATGTAGGAACTAGTTGATCTGTCTAATTTCAGGGCCTTTTTAAATAATTGTAGTTAAAATTTTTCCACGCCTTCTTCTTCCTTCACCCCCCATATTTCAACTACATACATCAATATGCTCCGCTAACAAGCCTTCCATATCATCTTCTGCGCCCGGTAATTTGTACTAAACTCTTCTCCCCATACCTTCAAGAACCTTTCTGCCGCCACTCACGCTTTTTTGCTACGTACTCTATATGCTCTTTATTACCACACCCACTCCCAAATACAAACCCTAAATACTTAAAATGCCCAACCTGCTCAATCTCCATTCCCTTCCATTCGAACCTTTCCTTCCTACACACCCCACCTTTCTTAAACCTTCACCATTTTATTTTATCTACATTTACAGTCAATTTCCTTTTATCAAAAAATCTCTCAATCATATCTTTCAATTCTCCTGCCGATTTTGCCAGTATTACCACATCATCCGCGAACGCCAGTCTCCACAATTTCTTCCTCCCCACCACCACTCCCCCTGCTTGTCCAGCAGCCAAGACCTTTTCCAAATCTGCCACAAATATATTGAAGAGTGCCGGGCTAAGCGGGAAACCTTGCTTTAGACCCATATCTACTTTGAAAGCGCTCGACTTACTCTCTCTCACTTTTACCCTACACCACGTTTCTTTATACAGTCGCTCGATAACATCTCGCAATTTTCCAGATATCCCCTTTTTCCATGCATTCCCACATTTCCATATTTTCCTATATACCGTGTCATATGCTGCCTTTAAGTCTAGGAACAGAGCAAAGAGCTTATCCTTGGGACTTGCTAGTTCCTGGTCGATAATATACCTCAGGGTTATTAAATGTTCAATAGTTCCCCTTCCTTCTCTAAAACCTGTTTGCGTTTCTGGTAGCAACATTTTTCCTTTCACTTCCTCCCCCAAACGCCTTTCTAATAATTTCGCATACATTTTACAGGATGAATTTATGAGTGTTATACCCCTATTGTTTCTCATTTCGTCCCTCTCACCACTTTTGAAGACAGGTATCACTTCTCCACCGTCCAACTGTTTGGAATTCCAACTTCTTTCCGCTATATTCTATTGAATTTGTCTGTCACTCTCTCCAAACATTGCTCATTTGCCATCATACAATTGCTCATTTGCCATCATCCTCATTCGGTACCATGTCTTGACCTGCCGCCTTTCTTCTCTTTAAGGATTTTGTCATATTTACCACCTCCTCCACTGAAAATTCCTCTTCATCCACTATCCTCATTCCGAGTTCGTGCCTCGTCGCTTCTTCTTGATCTACCCCCCTCCTACTAACTCCATGAAGTGCAGTTTCCAATCCTTTATCTCAAATTTGTCTGTCACTACTTGTCCTCGACCTCCGTTTTCCTTAGGAACCGCCACAGCTCCGCTTCATTATAAATGTTTGATATTTCTTTCACCCTTTTCTTTTTCCCATCTTCTTTTTATGTCTTCATAACTCTCTCAAGTTGCAGTTTTTGTTTCTTAATTTCTTCTTTGACTCCCTTTCCTTCTCTCCATCTGTTTATCACCTCTCTCAGCCTTTTCTTTTCTTTCCTGCATTCTTCTTCAAACCATGTGAATTTGTTTCTAGTTATCTTCATAGATTTTGCCACCATTGACGCTCTCATACAATGCGTTATTTCTTTCATATATTTGAGGTTTTTCCAATCAACTTTTGCTAGCCTTGTGGCATATATTTCTTGTGCGGGCTGATCCCATTTAGATATTATCCTTTCCCCACTTCCCCTTGTTTCGTGTTTTTCTTTCAGGGTCACAATTACCGGCATATGATCGGAGTCCCCTTTAATACCAATTCTCAAACTTTCTATTGACTCCATTCAATTCTCATTTGCCACTAGGTCAATAACGGATTCACCACTACCTCCCACAAAAGTAAATTTCCCGTCCCAGTCTCCTACACAGCACCCATTTAGCACTTCTCATTGGTTTTTCTTCACCTACTCCAACCACAGCTTTCCTTGAGCATTCATTACTTTATCCTTAGATTTCCTCGTAATTTCATCTCCACTACTGCTAATTCCCATTGCCTGCTCTTTCCCAATTCTTACATTCCCGTCTCCTCCTATCAGCAGTTTTTCGTGTTCCCCTTCGTTGAGACAATCTTCTATTTTTTGTTGTATTTCCATAGATTTATTATTATTGTACACCGTCATCACCCCCACACTATTGCCCTTCAATTTCTATTTCCCTCGTCACCAGACCTTCACACATATCTTTCGCCGTATCGTTTCCTCTTATGGGTATATCTGCGGAAACTTTTTCCCCGAGAGCCTTGTCCACCCCTGTTACTATTCCACCTTTTGCTCTTCCGAAATTAGAATCTTTTTTTGCAAATTGGGGCCTTCATCTATAGCCTTCCGGCAACCTCTTAATGCACTTCTCCCATTCCTCTTGTTTTGTCCAAGTTTCCACTAAGTTAATAACTTGGAAATCAGACAAGAACGCCCCAAATTCTTCCACTCCTATTCTCAGTTTTCTTAGTAATCCTGCCACGTTCCAAAATAAAATTTTAATTCTTTTACCCTTTTTCTCCCTTCCTGCACCTGGCTTGCTGCACACAGTTTTTTTTGCATAATCTTCTGTGACTCCTCCCATGTTACCCAATTATCTTTTCCCTCTATCTTTTAGAATCTTTGCTTTCTGTCGCAAATCCTTTTGAATTTCCCGTTCTTTCTTATTAAGATCGTCTTGGATACAAATATCAGACCCCTACAGCTTATATTTATTTTGCATGACTACTCTCTTTACCTCCCAACTTAGCAATTTTGCGACAATTGGCCCTTGGTTCGAACCTTCATCTCCTATCTTGAACATGCTTCCTACACCTTCTTTTACTCCAAATCTTTTTTCCAATAACCTCTTAGCGTCTTATAAACATCTCTCTCCTTTTACCCCATGAATCACAACATTATTTTTTATTTCCCTTCTTTCTCTTCTTTCTGACATTTCTCTTAGTTGCTTAACTTCCTCTCTTAGTGAGTCTTGACCATTCTCCCTACTTCTGACGGAGTTTTCTCTCTCCACTCTGTAGTCGTCCTCCAACTTCTTTATCCTGCCCTTGATATCGGTGTTTTCGTTTCTTATCGCTGTCAATTGTGATATCATTTCCTCCTTCCACACCCTTTCCTTCTCGTCTACATCCTTTTGTTCCCTCCTAGCCCTTTCCAAGTTTTCCTCGAGTTCTTTATTTTCTCTTCTCATTTCTTCCATCTTATTCTCGACTGCTTTAAAATCCTTCCTCATTTCCCGTAGCAATTCAAAGATCTTCTCCAAGGCTCCTCCCATACACACACTCATTTCTCTTTTTTCCAAATCCTCTTTTTTGGAACGTTTATTACAAAAGACAATTACATGAATAGATACACTACACTTTTGTTTATTCAGTCGCAAAATTTCGGAACCTTACAGGAATAATTTCTGACGATTTTTTTATAAATTTCTGGATCACACTGAAAGACGTCCGTCCGCCTCACTCACGTCCGCCGACCGGAAGAAGAGGAATCCCCCATTGTTCACATCTGATTTATCCCTTTTTTTGTGTAGTGGGTGGATAAGTGCTGTTTTCCAGTAATCGGGTATTTTTTTCGTTTGCCAAATTTCTTGGATGATATGTGTAATTTTTTCTGAGTACATTGGGTCCGAAGTTTTTAAGTAGTTCTTCAGTAATGCCGTCTTCACCCGAGGCTTTCTTGTTTTTGAGTCTTTTGATTTCGGAGTGGATTTTGTCTTGAGTTGGTGATACTGATTCTTCTGATGTGTGGTCTGATTGTTTCTTTAGGAATCCTTTCGTTGGTTCTGGGCAATTCAAAAATCTGGAGAAGTATTTAGCTAATTCTTGGCAATTTCCTTTATTCGTCAATGCTAGTTTTCCGTCTTGTTTTCTGAAGCATAGATTTTGTGGTGTGTATCCTTTGATTTGGTTGAAGAATGTTTTGTAGAAATCACGCGCATTGTAGTTTCGGAAGTCGTTCTCGATCGAAGTCAGTTGATGATTAATATATTTCCGTTTGATTTGTCTCAGAATTTTGGACGTCTGTTTATGTACCTCGAAGAAGATTTTCTGATTTTTCTCAGATTTGTTACTATTATAATTTTGGAAGGCAATTTTTCCGTGGTCAAGAGCGATTACGCATTCTTTATTCCACCAGGGTTGTTTCGGTTTTTTAGTCAGGGGAATCATCAGTTTTGGCGGTCTTGAAGATTTTTTGTTTGAAATTTGCCCTGTTTTCTGCGGGTTGTTCTTCCCATCTTTCAGCGATTTTGGTGTCTTTGATTTTGTTTATGTCGAATTTTGGGATCATTGGGGATTTCTTGTAAAAAAAATTGTGGGGTATGAATTTGATTTTGATTCGGGAGAGATAGTGGTCAGAGTCGATGTTGGCTTCTTTTCGGACTTGGACATCGTGGATTTCTTTCTGGTAGGTGTAAGAAATTGCGACATGGTCGATTTGAAATTCGCCTAATTGGTGCATTGGTGATCGCCATGTTTTCGGTTTCTTGGGGGATTTTCGTAATGAGGTTGACATAATATTGAAATTGTTTTCTTGGCACTACTCAATGAGTCGAGTGCCGTTTTGTTTATAAATTTGTGCGCGGGGTAATCACCTACTGTTTTTTGGTATTTTCTTTCTCTGCCTATTTGTGTATTGAAATCCCCGAGGAGAATTTTTACGTCAATAACGGCAATCACAATAACAATAACAATAAATAACGATGCTCCTATGCAAATTTTCTTGTTGGTTCCGCTTTTGAAGATCCTATAGTGACCGAATTTCGGTTATTTCTGAGTCAGGAAAGCGTGTTTCTTGTAAGGCTAGAATCTGGATTTTCTGTTTTGTAACTTCTGTCGTGAGGTTATGCAGCTAGCCAATTTGAACGTTTGAATGTTGACGTGAAACGTGTTTGAATGTTGAATGTTCCGATGTAAGTATGGGTCATTCGTGCAAGTCTACCAGAGCACTCCGACTTGCTTTTTCGCACAGGCCCAAGCTCCCCAGAATCCGCAAGCTTGGCTGCCGTCTGATGACGGGTAGTGTCCACCTGGAGTAATTTTCTTCTTGCTTGTACGAGTCATTGTTACTTGTTTAGAACCAGCGATTGTTAGTTCCTGGAGCAGTTAGTTCCCGGATGACATTATGAGTATCTCCTTTTCGCCTTTTTTTCGGGATAATTATATAATATACTTATAGGGTGCTTCACGCTTGTTTTGTTAAACATACCTAGTTTATTATCTTTTTAAAACATCAGCCATCAGCATTATGTAGAAGGGGGCTCATCAACTTTTCAATATCTGAATTTTATGACAATTTTATAAAAAAAGAAAAAGTCGCTATATTAAGAAAATTTAAACAAAATTATGCTATTCTCAAAAATAAATCGTTTTTGTTCCAAAATAGTTTTTAAGAACACATAAAATATTATTAACAAAGTACGACGTAATATATTTATAATACAGTTTTTATTTTTCAACCAGAAACTAAGTTTGTTAATGCTTTTTTGGTGTTTCGGAAGAAACGATTTTTCAGCAATGTTCCATTACATGAAGCATTAATTGTTTTTCTTCCTCGTTTTTGGCAAGTATCGTATTATAATCTTCAAATCATTTTGCACCTCTTCCCGCAGTATCGTTGACCAAACGTTAGTTTCTAATACAACATTTACCATGAAGGTAATTATCATTGTCGCTCCAAGCCTCAGGAGATAATTGCAAGAAAGTATTATTGATTTTTAAAACAGAGATCGTTTGCAATGTACTCTGTAATGCAGGGGCTTCTAAGGTAGCTTCAGTGCATAGTTGAAGAGCACTAACTTTTACGAATCCGGAACCGCCTTCAATATCCATCCTTTGAACAATGGCCATTTTCTCGCTACATGATACCTTGTTGGAAAATAAGGCAAAGGCTAGCAGTTCATCAGATAAATACCACAATTGACGCTGTAAGACACCTATTGGTGCTGCACTAACTTCGGAATCAATTGTTTCGTATGATTTTATTCTTTTCTAAACTAGATCTTTAAGTTTGATCTTTTTCAAGTCATTAATTAGTGCATATGCAGACCAAGGCGTATCGATCCAAACCTTGGTGCAAATTAGGGCACTGAGACCTACAAATGTAAAACTTTATTTTTCTGCCCTTTTGATTAACTCAAATACGTTTGAATTAGCTCAGAAGAGAAACACCATCATTGCATAAAGCAGTTTCGCTATCCAACGAGCACGATGTACTACTCCCGGATAACGCCATTGAATCCTCGCAGTTGTCTTGTTCAGAACTATCATTATGAGCCCTATTAGATTTTCTTGTCAATTAAAGTCATAATCACTTTGCGCTTGCCAAGGAAGCAGAAGACTTGGATTTCACCTAATACCAACCTGAGTTCCAGATAGATCGTGTGGCCATTTTTAGAAAATCTCAAAAGGAAATACAAAACTTGAAGGTACTAAGAAGCGCCAATCTGCACTCAGACCACTACCTATCAATAATCAAAATAAGACTCCAGCCTAGAAACACTAGATTACACATAACCTCCAAAACGGTAAGATTTGACGTAGAGCGATTGAAGAACAGTCAAGAAGTAAATCAGAAACTGAACAATACAGATCTAATTAGCCGGAACCTACTGAAGGACTCTTGTCAAGCTCCTCTTGTCAATGAACTCGCCGCTCTCGCTAGGAGAAGGAAGCATCCGAAGTGGACTGAAAACTGTGACAATGCAATGGTCCACAGAAAGGCAGACTGGGTGAAATGGAATTCTATGAACAAAGGAAAATTGACAGAAATTTTTGGAACAAAGAAAGGTTACAGCCAAGAAAATTCGAGGAACCAAACAAACCTTCGCATAAATCCAACTAACCTAAATCGAAAAAAACTTTGTTAAGAATAACTCAAGAGATTTCTTTGGAACCTTCAAGCAGACACTCAACAGCAGACACAAAATACGCTCCGCCAAGCTTCCATTTCAGAGACTCACAAGGCAAACTGGATTATAACGACAAGGAGCACTGCCACCTTTCGGCTCAGTACTTTTAAAACCTACTCAACTGTGACCCACCTAGCGAGGACTTTGACTATAAACAAGCTCCCCCAAACCCGGACTCGCTGCCACTTATATTGGAAGAAGTAGGCCAGATCATTCAACTTCTTAAGAATAATAAGGCAGCTGGAGAGGGCTATATCGTTGCTAAAATGTGGCAAGGTGCTGGAAACAATGCCGTGCGCAAGCTAACTGAGATCATCCAGGACATCTGATAAACAGAAAATACCACCCGATTGCAAGTCTGCTCTGATCTATCTGCTCACAAGAAGGGAGATTTTACTGATCTAAACAACTACCGTGGAATTTCTCTCGTCCCGGTAACATACAAGATTCTCTAGAAAGTGTTACAAGCAAGGGCAGAAAATCAGCTGGATATTCAACTGGGAAAATACCAGGGGAGCTTCAGGAAGATCCGATCCTGTGCTGAACAGATCCTCAATCTTAAAACTGTACTTTCATACTCCAAGATGACAAACCGCAAGGTGGCCGTCACCGTTCTTGATTTTAGAAAGGCCCACGATTCCATTGATAGAGAAACGCTTAACAAAGTACTCCAGGAACTAGGGCTAGACCACAAAACCCGCAGATTCATCCTAGAAACTTTGACCCACCCATTCCAAGGTTAAATTTAGAGGCGAGATTTAAGAAAGCTTCCCCACTTCTCTTCAACTGTGTCCTTGAAAAGGTTATGATAGAATGGCGCAAGATTCTGATCAATTTGGGTGCTCAGAGTGGTATCCACCTGGGACGTAAGAACGATGGACAGGTTGTAGATTGCCTGGCCTTTGCAGATGACATGGCAATGTTTGCTGATTCTCTTGAGATGGTAACAATGTTGGTAAATTGACTCAGAAAATAGGCTGCCAAAATTGGTCTTTAAGTGTCGCTGGAGAGAACAGAATTCTTCACTAACATCAGAGAAGCAAACATAGAGATGTTACTAGAGCAGGGAAACATCAAGAGGTCTGAGAAATTTAAGTATATCGGCGAATGAATTGAACCCAACTTATTAGAAATAGCATCATTGTCCGAGCGAGTAAACAAGTTAGAACTAGTCTATCTACTAACTAAAAACATTTACAACAAGAAATACTTGTCACGTAACCTGGAACTTAAGCATTACACATCAGTCCTATGACCAGAATCCCTATATAGTCTTTCCTTGAACCGAAGAGGTCTGGAAGAGAAATTGGAAATCAGAGAGAGGAGAGTCTTCATGAAGATTCCTGGCCCGGTAAAGGAAGATGGGGCATTACGGAGGAGTCATAACTCTGAGCTCTACGAATATATTGAGATGATCTCTAACTGTGCAAGGAAAAAAAGGGTAGCTTTCAATGGCCACGATGCAAGATGGCATCCAAACCGACTAACCAACCGTCTGTTCACATTCTGGCAAAACAATAAAGTTCGTACCACTTGGTTGACCTGCGTCAAAGCAGGCGACTATGAAACGTTCAAGACCCAGAGTGTCAGGGGCGACTAAAAACTGGATGTTAACTTAACTATTGGTAGATTATCCCGGTACGTCCGCTTCAATCGAATTGTGTGCCCAAGCTTCTGCGCTTGATGATTCGGAGATGTTTGTAGATACAGCGCGAGACAAACCAAACAAATGGTTTCGTGTCAGAATTTTGCAAACGTTACTTTTACACTCAGCACTAACTGGACCAATGTTTATTGACCATAAATTGTAAATTCTTTCTACAATATATTGATTATACATATATATATATATATATATATATATATATATATATATATATATATATATATATATATATATATATATATATATATATATATATATATATATATATATATATATATATATTTATATATATATATATATATATATATATATATATATATATATATTTGAGGTTTTTTGGGAATGATACCTGTGTTGTATTGTTTTCTCGGGGATTCCGCGTTGATGTTGAGGGTTGGTTCTGAAGAGAACCGGATTCTGGACGTTTCGGCGAACTAACATTCGCCATTCTCAAGAGATATATGCGTCCGTGCGGGTCAACCGTTAGACGCATACTTCGGGGGTTGACCCGCACGGACGCATATATCTCTTGAGAATGGCGAATGTTAGTTCGCCGAAACGTCGAGAATCCGGTTCTTTTCAGAATCAACCCTCAACTTCAACGCGGAATCCCCGAGAAAACAATATAACACAGGTATCTATCCGCAAAAACCTCAAATACAACATATATATATATATATATATATATATATATATATATATATATATATATATATATATATATATATATATATATATATATATATATATATGTATATATATATATATATATATATATTTATTAATTTTTTAAATATATTTAAATCTTAAATAAACAAATTAAATAATATATAATGAATTAAAATGAAAAACAGGAAGAACCATAAAATTACTATAATCATAATAATTAGAAAGTATAGATTTCAGATTATAGATTTACACTTACTTTTTAAAGTTCAAAAACAAGAAATATGTAAAAAAAATATTCAATTTCAATCAACAAGAAGTTTTTTTTTCATGTACGATCGCGTTTCCAAAATGTAATGCATGCCATTGTATACTGCTTGAAGGGTTCCTTTTGGATTCCTGTCGGGTCGCCGAAGTACACCGTTTTGATTTTACGCGTTTTTTCCTCCTAGGCTGCTCGTTTTTTGTGCATAGTCTCCCCAGTCTATCCATGTGTGTATCAGTGTGTATGTGTCGGATGAACGGGGGCGTAGCGGACCGAATTCGAGGCGACGTTCGCCGAAAGCTCGGAGACGGCAAGCGGCCGCAGTTTTCAGTGTAATTTCAGCATCGCCGCCGCCTCCAGATCGGTGTACTGCTACTTCAGCTGCTGCCGCCTGTGCTATTTATAGTCTAGCTTTAACAGCGCTCACGATGTGTTCGCGGTTTTAACATTATAAGTGAGTTTACTGCATGATGGAAATGTTTAGACGTTGTTATCTCCTTGTGTTTAGAATCGTATTTAATCTTTACTATATATTACACACATACTAACCACCTGTTACTTTCTCTCTTCTATCTTTCTATCCTACGATTCTGTTTGATATTACGTTTATCTCCTTAATACTCTTACTAACATTTTATCTAATCATAATGAGTCTCTACTATCATATATTTGAATACTATATGTACGTTATTAAATTACTTGTTTTTCCTTTATTTATTCAAATATACTGAACTAAAAATAGGTATATAATTTAGGCCGGAATATAAAATATGATTTGGGTTATAATCATCGAAGAAATAATATATTTTGTTAATTTATATTTAAGTTTCCTGTTCTTTAGGAGTAATAATAATAGAAATAATATTTATACTGACATAAAAATGAAACCAAGGGCTACCGGCCTCGAGGCTCTTTTGCTAATTTAAGAGTATTTCCACAGTTTATATCGTAATTTACTGATTCTCTATAGATGCTATAATAATTTTCTTAATACGATGGATTGTAGCACATAATATAGTTTTAATATACGTTTGTAAATTTAATTTTTTAAAATTTTTTTCTTTAAATATGAAAGTGGAAGAATAAGTGCATTTCTTCTTCAATACATTTGCTTTTAAAATTTGTTTTCAAAATGAAATGATTATTGTCCGATTGTACCAAGGTTCAAATCTATTGAAAATAATAATAATATTTATTGCAATATAAAAATGAAACAAAGGGCTATTGAGCTTGAGGTCTTTTTGCTAAGTTAGAAGTATTTTCATAGTTACCTCGTAATTTTCTGAATCTCAAAGCTATAATAATTTTCTTAATGCGATAGATTGTTGCAAGTAATATATTTTTTAATTATACATTCGCTGTTTTTATCTTTTGTATTTTTTTTTATATATCAAACTGGAAAAGCATTTTTCTCATGAGTCAAAACATTTGTTATCTAAATTTGTTTTCAAAATGAAATTGGTTAATGTCCGATATTAACAAGATTTATCTAAATCTATTGAAAATCAATATCCATTTTTAAACTTATTATTAAATTAACCTGATAAACCATATTTTCACTAATAGACTACCTCCTGATCGAATTACTGATCAAACTCCACCATCGCTTTAACATCAACGCTATTTAATTCCAAACCCTGTTATTTTGTACTAAATTTGATCATCTTTAAAATTAGATTTCGTTCAAAACTTGCTGATTGTCTTACACGAGTTTAGACTGCGACTTGCCAACTATTAAGACTGTTTGGGGTCTCCCCACTGGGAAAAGGTTTGTCGGTCTGCAGACACATCTTGCCCTACATT
Organism: Phosphuga atrata; assembly: GCA_944588485.1. NCBI lineage: Eukaryota > Metazoa > Arthropoda > Insecta > Coleoptera > Silphidae > Phosphuga > Phosphuga atrata. The sequence goes on from OX155894.1 coordinate 36,867,130, forward strand.
CTCTTTATTGGAATTACGTGTTCGGGTCAGTGGTGCGTGCTCGTCTTCCCCACAAGAATTTAACTAAACTAATCTTGTTACATAAATGAATTTAATATATTTCAACAAAATAACCGGCATATCAATAACTTTTTTATATAAGTATAACTAGCTATAGCCCGCGGCTTCGCTCCCGAAGCCAAACTAATTCAGGTCAGCTATTTTTACCAAATATTCATTATCTTGTGAGTAATATGAAAACTAATATACTAAGTTAGACCGTAAATAAGATTTGAAAATTGTTTAGTTTTTTAGAGGGATTTGAAAATAAAAAATTGCATAACTTATTTCTAACAATATTTTCGTATGGATTTTATTTAAACTTATTATTTATGAATTGATGAAAGCAATTTCGTTTATAATGTCAGAAAATCTTAATAAAACTTAACAATTTACAATTTAAAATTTGGAAGTATAACAGATTGCATTAGTACTTATTAATATGTTTAATTAAATAATAATAAACTTTATTTTAATTAATAAGTGTTCAAGTTTGAACAAAAATTCCTGCAAAAATATTGGAGAAAATAAGTTAATGCAAATGTTTATTTTGTTTGAACTTGATTTTATCCGGCCCTCGTAGTAATTTTCAAATTCTATTTACGATCTATCTTAATATTAGTTTTTATATTATATGATAGGCTTAGTTTACTTTAGAATTTTTCTAAATGGTTTGAAATTATCATGTACAGTTAATTTCTAGAAGGGTAAATCTACTACAACTGCCATTTATACTTTTATTTAGAGTATCCTTCATTATTTGTACAATGGCTTTATTGCCCATAGTGTTTTTCTAGTCCTGTCGCAGGCTTTTGACTGTGTGAATCGTGGAATAGTTCTGAGCAAGTTATATAAAATGGGGATTCGTGGAGTAACATATGGTTTACATCTTATCCTTCCTACAGACTACGAACAGTCGTTAAGCACAACACAAAGTCAAATTTTTCATATGAGAAAACAAATAAGGACACTTTTTTATCCCACACAAAAGATATGTTACATAAAGTATTATGAAAGATCTACTGAAGAACTACTACTTTATCATAATATGCGGATGACATTATTTTGCTTCATAACTATTTTGTGACAAAACTAATAATGCTACAGAAAATATTGCAAATTAGTTTCAAAAAATTTGTCTAATGTCTTTATATCGAAATACATCCAAAACTATATTCTTCTGGCCGATCCGAAATGGCAGAAATACTTCACTGTATCCACTCCATTAATCTTTGTCCATTAATCTCTACATTTAATGAGATAAACAAATACAATATGCCAGCTTCCTTGATATACACATTGATGAAATCATGTGTTGATCAGTGTAACATGTGAAGCTGTGTGGTAGAGTTAGTAGAATTTCCGATGCACCTAACGAACTGAAAAAGGATCCTGTAATTCTACGAACTGCTTACGAACTTAACAGTTTTATTCTATTATGTTATTTTTGGTGGTTCGCACAATCAACTCCTCGCAATCTCGCAAAAGCAATGATTATAATCATGGGAAATCTCAGAATAGGTTGCTGTTGTAGAGAACAATTCAAATATTAAAATTTGTTAACTGTACCCGCCATATACTTTTCAGAAAATAGGTATTTCTTTTATGATGTATAGTCTGCCCGTTCTTATGATACAAGGCAAAAGGCAATCTTACTTTCCCTCTTCATAAACCTCTTCTTGAAAATTCTTTATAAAGTTTTGGGATTTTGTAATATGCGTTCTAGCAAAATTAAGGAGCTGAAAACCCTCTTCACTCTCAGACGAACAATTATCAGACATTTCATCTGCTCTGAACCATACAATTCAGGATCTAAACGGAAGACTTTTTTCCCCGCTCCACCAGAGTATACCTCAAAATGTAATTAACAATGAAATCTTTTCATGATGGTGCTGTAGCTTTGTAGCTAATTAAAGCATGTCCCAGAGTTATGGAAAACTACAGAAGTGATAATGATAGCAAAACCAGAAAAGCCTCCACATGAAGCTGCTTCTTAGATACCCATATCGCTACTTCATATCATGTCTAAACTTTTCGAAAAACTTTTCATAAAGCGTTAGGCAAAAAGGCAGGGGTTTAGGGTTTTCCTACAGTTTGGAAATACAAATGCCGCACCCCTTTCAATGGAAGCCCCAGCTTACAATCGAAAATTAATTGAATAATTGCAGTACTAGATTAAAAAAGTCACTACGTTTTAACCATTAATTTTTGAAAATATTATATAACTTGTGAAGTTATATAAATAAACACACTTTACACGACTCAACTTTCTGGTATTGGAGGTTTATCACATTCATTTTCAAGTGAATTGAAAATGAATGAGATTGAATTTATACCAAGAGCTTTAGTGGAAAGAGGGGATTTCTCTCTGTAGTTGTCAACTAATTTGGACACGATTGCTTGTTAAGGCAATTTACTGATGGATTACGGTTTAGTTTGAAAATATGTAATGACTCCAGAAAACTAATTATTTCGAGGAATTTTCGATTACATTCTAGTTAGAAAATGAACGTTTGTCTCTTTTAGGGCAAAAGGCAAGAAAATGTTCCGAAAACGAGTTGAAATACTTTGTCCTGTCTGATCTATGTTACACGCTATTGCATTCGGACCAATACATTTTATATAACCAGAAATTTTTGAGGGGGTCGACTTTGTCTTTAGCCTTAAATAATATGTGGGAAAATTTTGAAAAAGGTTTTAAAGGTACATCTAGGATTTGTTTTTACAAATCTTATTCTTCCTGTTCGCTTGTTTTGCCAAAATATGTGGGAGAATATGTAAGAGTTTTTGGATATATTCTTCTTCTCGCGGATGGGTCACTTAGGACCACGCGGAATCAACTTATGCTGAGCCTTCCTCCTTGCCTAATAGCTTTTCATCTTCATGGATTGTTGTACTTTCTGTTCCTCCGACCATGCACGTCGTGTTGGTTTCTTCAGATCTTCCTCAAATCCCCTTGTATGAACAATATTCCTGATCACATTTCTATTCATGAGATCTGGCGATCCCATCTCCACTAGGTCCCTTTCCACTTGTTTGTACCACTTTGGCCTTGTACGTTTGTTCTGTAGAAATTTGTGGATTAGGTAAGAAAGCCTCGTATGGTTCATTCTTTCCAAATGACCCAAAAATTGAATTCGTCTCATTCTCATGGTATCGGTAATTTTTGAATTTTTTCTATATATTTCAGAATTGGGTTTGGGATAGTGTATGCCATTCTTAATTCTGGGCCCTAAGATCTTTCTCATAATCTTCCTTTCCTTAATATTTAATTGTTCCTTTAATGTTTTAATTTGTAAATTTAGCGTTTCTGAAGCATACAGAGCTTCCGGTTTAATCACTGTTTAATACTGACGAATTTTACTATTCCATGACAGGCATTGCTTGTTATAAACATTTTTTGTGTATTGAAATGCTACCTCCATTTTCTGGATTCTCGATGTTACAGATTTATTTTCATTGCCATTTTCTGTAACCCATTCGCCTAAGTATTTATATTCCTTTACTCTAGCAATTTTGTTAACGTTAATATAAATTTCATGTGGCGCATTTTTTATGTTAGTTATAAATTTAGTTTTTTCATAAGAGATATGAAGCCCTATTTTTGCTGCTTGTTCTTACAAGATAGTAATCTGCTTCTGTGCATCAGAGATGTCTTCAGAAATTAGTGTCATATCATCAGCAAATGCTAGGCAGTCTATTTGAATACCCTTAATCTTTGGCCCTATGCTTTCCTGAAATCCACAAACGTTATGACATATTTTTTGTTAGTTGTGTTGCGAAAATATTGTATGACGTTTTTCAAATTCAAAATTTGCTCTGCACAGGACCGTCCCTTCCTGAATCCACCTTGATATTCACCGATTTGATTATCTACTTGCAGCTCTGCACGGTTTAGTAACACTTTTGAAAGAATTTTGTGACCTGAAGAAGGAATATATATATATATATATATATATATATATATATATATATATATATATATATATATCTCGATAATTGTTTGTGTCAGTTTTATTTCCTTTTTTGTGTATAGGATGGATTATCGCCAACTTCCAATCCGAGGGAATTTTTTCCGTTTCCCAAATGTCCAACATAATTTCGTGCAATTTTGTGATACAATTTTCTCCTGCATTTTTCCACAATTCTGCAGTTATTTGATCCTCCCCTAAAGATTGTTATTTTTTAGTGATTGAATAATTTCATTAATCTCTTGTACAGTCGGTGGGGTTGAACCTTGATTAATTTTATAAGAATTAATGAACTTAAATTTTTCTTGTGGTAAATCACTGTTAAGTAATTTAGAAAAGTATACTGCAAGGATTGTACAGTTTGCATCTATAGTATAAGCCAATTCTCCACTTTCATTAACAAAATGAAGCGATGGCGAAGAATACTTTGTCAACTTTTGCTTGAACGTTCTATAATAGTTTCGTGACTTATGTTGCTTAAAGTCCTCTTCTATTGATTGTAATTTAATATTTTCACTTTGTTTACGAATCCTCCTTATTGATTTTGTAACTATCTTCCTAACGTTTTTAAGTTCTTGCAATGTGGTCGGAGTTTTATTGCACGACCAATTATGCCAGGTTTGCTGCCTATGTTGTATTAACTGGTCACATTCATCTGTCCACCATGGGTGTTTTCTTGCTCTTTTTAACGGGGCTATATTTACAGCTGTTTGTAAGAGTCCTGCTTGAAGTTGCGGCCAATTTTGTGGTTGTATTTCTTCAGTTCCTTTCATGAAGTTTTCATTACCTTTAATATTTTCTATATCATATTTACATTGAGGAACTCGTTTTGTAAAATTTCGTTTCTCAGTGATCACGTCAAGGGAAAATTTTGGATATATTATTATAATTATTTGGCAATTTTTTTAAAAAATATTTATTAGATTATACTCTAGTCTTTAGACTAATAATTAATTTTCTTTTAACCTAAATTACTAAAAAAAGAACTTTGATGTTGCCCGCTGACCTCATCTTAGAATCCGTAAAGGCAAATCACTTCGTTCATGTGTTCTTAGTTTGTAACATTGGCACTATTTATAACAGTAGATCAAAGGGTTTAGTTATTTCGAGTCTTCTCAACAGGTCAGTGTTTTCTAGTATCTGGACTGCCGCAACATTCACATGGCGATGGAGTCCCTGCTCGTGAGCTGCAGCGTGTTTTTTAATAATATTATTCATAGTATCCACATGTCCCTATGGGACAAGTCCCTATGGATATCGCACTTTCTGATGTACCAAGGTGCCTTGACTAAGTTCCTTAGTATTCTGTTCTGAAACCCTTGTATGATTTGGATGTTACTAAGTTTGGCACACCCCCAAAGTTGTATACCATTGGTCCGTATGGGTTTTTCTTTTGTTTTTAAAGTTTTGTTCAATGTGATTACCGGGTTTGCCGACCTTTCGAACACTGCGGCCTATAGGTAGCCTATTGTATTCTATCCCATTCACTTAGGCCCAGAAACCTGTTGTTATAGTAAATTGCGCTAATTGCCATTTTTCACATTGTCTTTCTGGAACAAATGCGGCCGGCGCTGGGGATAGAACTCGGACCTCTATACTCGTCAGTTAGCGCTCTAACATGAGGCCACGAGCGTCACCACTACACCACTCGCGCCGGCCCATATGGGTTTTAGTATTTGGTTCTATGGGAGAAGTATATTTAGAATCGATAGGACCGAATTCCAATCTATTTGCCAATTAGTTTCTTTATATCGAATATCCAAGGTTTCCTTTTTATTTTTGATATGTGCCTTCCAGCGCAGCTTTGTATCGAGAGTTATGCCAAGATACTTTGCAGTATTTGCTTAAGATAATTGGTTGTTATTTATGGTAATTGGATAGTATTTTGGTTCTATATTTGTGAAATTTACATGGACTGATTTCGGTTCATTTAAATTATTCCGCCATTTTCTTGTCCACTCGAGTATATAATTCATTGAAGTTTGTATTTTCTGAGTTGCTGCTTGGCGAGTTTCTCCAATAGCTAGAATAGCGGTATCGTCGGCGAAGGTTGCCATAGTATTGTGTTGTAGTTGTGGAATGTCACAAGTGTACAGTAAATATAGCGTCGGACCCAAAACGCTTCCTTGTGGCACCTCAGCTTTAATTTCTTTGATTTCAAGTACGCATCTTCCTGCCTTATTCTAAAAGTTCCATTTGACAGGTATGAAATTAGAAGGTCAGAGAACTGTTGTAGTAACATTTTTCTAAGTTTATATATAAGACCATCCTGCCATACCTTATCAACGGCTTGTGCTACGACAGCGTTAATGATTGTTGTAAGTGTAATAATAGCTTTTCGTGGGAGATTTTTTAATATTTCTCCATTTATTAGATCGTAGGCAGGTAATTTTCTTGCACTTATTTTAGTTTGTATTTCTTTTAGAACTTCCTTTGGGGTTACAAGCATAATTTCTTCTTCTTCTTCTCGAACAAATTCAATGTTTAAGGAGAAACCATTACCTGGAGCATCTAATGGCAGTATAAGTGTTTGCTAGGTGTTCTGCAAATCTTGAAGCTCTATGCTCATTATTATTTGCCCATTTTCCGCTTTCATCTTTAATTTGAGAAGTTTGCACAATTCTTAATTTTCCTTGTTGCTTTCCACAAGGAATAGCGATTACTGCTATCAGCGGTTAGTGATTGCAAATTATTTTTAATTGTGGTGTCGTTATATCTTTGGATTTGTCTTCTTAACAGCATAGTTAAGTAGTTAAGTTATTAAGTAATCTTTTGTCTTGTGGGTATCTTGTTTGGTGCTATCTATTTCTTTGTTTTCTTTTTTCGCGGACAAGGTTAATGATGTCTATAGGATATGAAGTTCCCTTGTGTATTTCTAGAGTTTCTGGTGTATTTGTCCAAGCAGCCTGCTGTATGTCAATAATAAGCTTTGACGCTTCGGGGTCTAGCTGTTGTGGAGTTTTCAGTGGTACTTTTAGATTAATCTTATTATCTAAGTCTATTTTGAAACTTTCCAAGTTTATACTTTTATTGGTGAGACGAAGTGGACTTTCCATTTTTAGAATTATATCACTTAATTTTAATAGTATAGGAGAATGGTCAGTTCATGTCATGGCATTCTTTCGCTTCTAAGTAATTTCGAGATATATAATTGTAGAGTTAAAGAATATTGAAGAATTTAGAATTTTGCCAATATCGGTAGGCCAATATGTCAGCTTACCTGTAGATATTACCTCACAATGCATCTCATTTATTGGATGTAGCAGTTCACGTCCTTTTGTAGTACTGGATCCCGAATAATTATTTTTATCATTAAAGTCGCATCCGAGTACAAATCTTGTTCCTAACTGTTTTAAGAGATTTGAGTAGTCTTCTTTCTTTGATTAATGTCTTGGTGAGCTGTATAAAGCAGCTACTGTGATTGGATAGCGTATAGTGCTTCCGCAAACTGCGACTGCTTGGAATGCTTAGTTTTCTAATTTCATGAATTCATAATGGCGAATGTTTTCATTAATAATGAAGGAACCTTCTTTTGCGCAGTTATTGGGATGTATGGCATTATATACTTCATATCCTTTAAAGTTTATAAAAGAATGTTTTGTGAAATGTGGCTCGGATATTAGACATATATCAATTTTATCTGTGTCTAGGATAAACTTGAAGTTCTTTGTGATGTTGGAGTAATCCATTACAGTTTCATTTCATTATTTTCAGAGAATTAGTCATTTCTGTGGCGTTCAATCAGCCTGATTGGTGCTGTTTTCATGTTTCCTTAATCTATCATTAAGCGTGCTCATGAATTTGACTCTTTGATGCAGTTTATCTGAAATGTTATTTCCCAATGTTGATGTTGATTTTCAGAGACTATTTGTGCAAATGGGTACCGTTGTACTATGGTTCCTTGAGTACCTTTTAGGCCTTGAGTTTTTGATTCAAAGTTTGTTTCTTTTTTATTATTTTTGTTTCTAAGGTTTTGTATTGCCTTAGCTACAATACATCCTCTGTAGTCTGCTGAGTGAAGATCACCACAGTGAACACACGTTGGTTTTTCATTTCTTGGTTTCTTATAGTCTTGTGTTAGGTGATTACCAGTGCATCTATATATATATATATATATATATATATATATATATATATATATATATATATATATATATGTATATATATATATATATATATATATATATATATATATATGTATATATATATACCTCATTATTCGCATATATCTCATTAAACACAATCAAATGCATTTACCTGGTCCAGAAAATACAAACCTAGATCTTTTCCTTTTTCAATGTACCTTTCCAAGGTACTTACATAAATACAATTAATACATTTTCAACATAATTTATTTAAAAAAAGATTATAAGAATAAGTTTGTTATGACTTATTCGATATAATTTTATCAGCTTGCATAGTAAATATTTCTTTTATTGCAATTCGAAATTCATTATTTATGTCACCTAATCACGCCAAAAAAGTAAATATTAGGTGCAATCTCTATACAGTTGCCAAAGTCATTAGGTATATGTACACATTTGCCGGGAATAGTAGGTAAATGTAAGATGAACTTACATTTACCAATGAAGAAGGTTATATATGAAAGTATATATACCCCTAAATATGTTCATTTTCAAAAACCAAAAACCAAACTACGTACATTTACCGTAACCGTACTGCTGTAAGAATTAATTGCACTTCTTTCTTTTTTAAATAATCTTTAAATTCTCTCGAATTTATTGTAAGATATTGATCCGGTAAGATATTGATAAGGTTGTTTCGATCTTTTCTATTTCTAGCCCAGCTTGAACCGATTTTCTAAAATCATTGGCGTTTTAATGTTAGAATACGCATATAGAAACGCATAACTCATTAAATTATTATCTAGGTGCTTCCAAATCCTCCAATTGTATCTTTGGACATAATTTCGAAAGCTTTATTTTCTCTCTTTCTTGAACTTTTATTATAATATACTCCATTTTGTTTCATTAATTTTTCTTTTTTATCTTGTAATAACATGTTATTCACCTCATCTAACTTTATTTCATCTGTCTTTTTCTTGTTCAACTTTTGGTTGTAGCACAGAGTTTCTACTTAAGCAGCCCGCTTTTGCATAATCTTTCCATGGGACGTATATAATTTTAAAATCGTATTTAGATAGTTAGTGGGTTAGAACGCCTAATTCTTCGTCTATCGTGCTCTTAGGTTCATATTTTCTAGTGGTTTGTAATCCGAGTGTATTTCAAAGCATCTCCCTATCAACCAGTGCTGCTTCTTTTCATATATATATATATATATATATATATATATATATATATATATATATATATATATATATATATATATATATATATCTTTTATATTGAGGGATTAATTTAGAAGGAAGCAAGGAAGTTGAAATTTACAACACTACAGCCTGATATTTATTTAATATTATGTCATTTATTTATTTCTTCAATGTTGTTGAACGTAAGCAGTTTTTCTTTCCCTCTAAGTTTATTGACTGCGCTTACAATCTCAAAACCGTATGTGTGTCTGTGGCAATTGACATGATATTTCATTCTTAAGTTCTGTTGTCCGCGGTAGAAGGGATGAAAAAAGCTCGTATGTAGGACGGAGTGATAAGAAGGTAATTTATGCGATATTGGCTGATTTGATGTGAAGACAGTAGTCGGTTATATATATATATATATATATATATATATATATATATATATATATATAAATTGTAAATTTCAACTTCCTTGCAAACTTCTAAATTAATCTCTCAATATAAAAGATATATATATATTAGGGTGGGCCAAAAAAAACTTTTAATTTTTTTTTTTTTAGCTACTACGAAAATATCGTCCATGATGACGAAAAAAAAATTCTGGTAAAGTTTCAGCCCTTAATATTAATATTAAGAGGTGGCTCATTGTGATTTTTGATTTCCCATTTAAATAACATAAGAATTTTTTTTGTTTTTGTTTCGATTTTTAATGCACTCGAACGAATAAATGTCTCGTGGATATAAATACATATTCTTGTAGGAAATTTAACGATCTACAAAAAAAGTCTGAAATGATTTTTTGCTAAGTTGACTCGTTTAAAAGTTTCTTGCGGTTAAAGTCCAACCTCAAATAGTTGAGGATAACTTTTACAATTTCTTATACTCTATCACAAAATAATGACTCCAAACCATAAAATATCTTAGTCAAAATTAAACAAAATTTTTTTTTGTTACAATTGGGAATTTTTTGCCTGTGATTTGAATTTTTGCAAGCAGTTAAAAATCACAGGCAAAAATTTCCCAATTGTAACAAAAAAAAATTAGTTTGATTTTGACATTAAAAAAATGGCAAGTTATAAAATAAACAGTTTTATTACAATTGAAAAATTATTGAAACATGATTTTTAATATTTTACATAACCTAATAGTCAAGTGCAAATAAAGCACTTTAATTTTTCAGGGAGTGATGCTCTCAGGTAAAGTACAGTTCCGAGTGTTTTTTTTTTAATTATGTATGAAAATATCGATTTTTCTTACGATTATCGATACTTTGTAAAAATGTTATTGTTTTATCAAAAAAAACTCGATAAGATTTACGAAAACTAAGATATTTTATGTTTTTGAGTCATTATTTTGTGATACAGTATAAGAAATTGTAAAAGTAATCCTCAACTATTTGAGGTTGGACTTTAACTTCGAATAACTTTTAAACGAGTCAACTTAGCAAAAAATCATTTCAGACTTTTTTTGTAGATCGTTAAATTTCCTACAAGAATATGTATTTATTTCCACGAGGCATTTATTCGTTCGAGTGCATTAAAAATCCAAACAAAAACAAAACAACTTCTTATGTTATTTAAATGGGAAATCAAAAATCACAATGAGCCACTTCTTAATATTAATATTAAGGGCTGAAACTTTACTAGAATTTTTTTTTCGTCATCCTGGACGATATTTTCGTAGTGGCTAAAAAAAAAATGTAAGGTTTTTTTTGGCCCACCCTAATATATATATATATATACATATATATATATATATATATATATATATATATATATATATATATATATATATATATATATATATATATATATATATATATATACATATATATAAATATATATATATATATATGAAAAGAAGCAGCACTGGTTGATAGGGAGATGCTTCGAAATACACTCGGACTACAAACCACTAGAAAATATGAACCTAAGAGCACGCTAGACGAAGAATTAGGCGAAGAAGAAGAATTATATATATTTATATATATATATATATATATATATATATATATATATACTGTCATATATAACCTTCTTGGTTGGTAAATGTAAGTTCATATTACATTTAGCTACTATTTCCGGCAAATGTGTACATATACCTAATGATTTTAGCAACTATATAGAGATTGCACCTAATATTTACTTTTTTGGCGTGATTAGGTGCCATAAATAATGAATTTCGTATTGCAATAAATGAAATATTTACTATACAAGCTGTTAAAATAATATCGAATAATTTATAACAAACGTATTCTTATAATCTTTTTTTAAATAAATTATGTTCAAAATGGATTATTTAAATTTATGTAAGTACATCGAAAAGTTACATTGAAAAAAGAAAAGATCGAAGTTTGTATTTTGTCGACCAGGTAAAAGCATTTGATTGTGTGCGTTGAAAAATATTAATGGTTATTGAAAGGAAAAAGGGGTGAACTGGAAAGACAGAAGATTGATAAGATAGTTGAATTTGGGACAGCAGGTAGCTTTGAGAGTCGATGGCAATATTACGGATTGCTTTGACCTGCGTCAGGATGTGAAACTAGGATGTCTTTTCTCCGCCACCATGTTCAATATATACGCAGAAGCCATATTGTCGGAATGTTGGAAAGTTAATAAAGTCGTAAATATTGGAGGAAGAAGAGTTATATCCTTACGGTTTGATGATGATACATTCCTGTTCGCAGAAATTATATGAGATCTTAGGGCACTAGTCATGGGGAATACGGATAAACGATAAATCTGAAGAAGATGAAGGTTATGATGATCGGGTAAGCTGAAGATCTGCAAGTGATTGTGAAAGGTAACATGCTGAAACAGGTTGACAAGTATAAATATTTAGGTACCACTATAACGAATGACTGTAGAAGCTGGAAAGAAATAAAAAGGCGAATGGGAATGGCCAAATAAGCCCTTTTATACGAAAAAGTAGAATATTCTGTAGCAAGCTGGATCCAAAATTTAGAATAAGAATAGAAAAGATGTTTTTGTGGAGTGTTATGTTGTACGCATGTGAGACATGGAGAATTTTAAAGAAGGATAGGTAAAGGATAGAGGCTATTGAGATTTGGATATGGAGAAAAATACTACAAATAAAGTGGACAGACAAGATCTTTATAAGAGACTATTTTTAATAGAAACAGATTTTGACATGGGCATGTGTTGAGAGGAAGTTGTTTGTTCAGAGGGAGTTCTTTGTTGATAGCATTAATCGAGGGAACTGTAGAAGGTGTAGGGAATAATTGTAGAAGAAGAGTGAAAATGGTTGACGATCTGAAAAAAGGCAAGAAAGGATACGTGGATATGAAAAGAAAGGCTATGAATTGAGTTGAGTTGAGAAGGCAGAATGGAACCTGCAAATAATAGAACCCAAATGAAGATGAAGTATAATAATATAAATTATTTCAAACGCATTTTAACCTTAATATACAAGTAAATTTTATGTCTGTTTACTATTTTAGCATGTACTTATATACGATGGAAAATGGGTACATTTACCAGTAAAAAAAGATATATGAAGGTGATCCAAAATTTAAACTCACATTTACCTAGGAAATTGTTAGAAACCGGTATACATACACCGGTAAATTGGCAGATTTTGTACTTTTACCGCAACATATGCACCATTTTCTAATGGTCTGAATAAAAGACGAAAAAGACTAACGTTAGGAAATAAGATGTAAAATAAACGAAGAGGAATAAAACAAAAAGCATGGATATCGACGATGCTGAAACACGCTGAAACAGGTTGACAAGTATAAATATTTAGGTACCACTATAACGAATGACTGTAGAAGCTGGAAAGAAATAAAAAGGCGAATGGGAATGGCCAAATAAGCCCTTTTATACGAAAAAGTAGAATATTCTGTAGCAAGCTGGATCCAAAATTTAGAATAAGAATAGAAAAGATGTTTGTGTGGAGTGTTATGTTGTACGCATGTGAGACATGGAGAATTTTAAAGAAGGATAGGTAAAGGATAGAGGCTATTGAGATTTGGATATGGAGAAAAATACTACAAATAAAGTGGACAGACAAGATCTTTATAAGAGACTATTTTGAATAGAAACAGATTTTGACATGGGCATGTGTTGAGAGGAAGTTGTTTGTCAAGAGGGAGTTCTTTGTTGATAGCACTAATCGAGGGAACTGTAGAAGGTGTAGGGAATAATTGTAGAAGAAGAGTGAAAATGGTTGACGATCTGAAAAAAGGCAAGAAAGGATACGTGGATATGAAAAGAAAGACTATGAATTGAGTTGAGTTGAGGAGGCAGAATGGAACCTGCAAATAATAGATGCCAAATGAAGATGAAGTATAATAATATAAATTATTTCATACGCATTTTAACCTTAATATGCAAGTAAATTTTATGTCTGTTTACTATTTTAGCATGTATTTATATACGATGGAAAATGGGTACATTTACCAGTAAAAAAAGATATATGAAGCTGATCCAAAATTTAAACTCACATTTACCTAGGAAATTGTTAGAAACCGGTATACATACACCGGTAAATTGGCAGATTTTGTACTTTTACCGCAACATATGCACCATTTTCTAATGGTCTGAATAAAAGACTAAAAAGTTTAACGTTAGAAAATAAGATGTAAAATAAACGAAGAGGAATAAAACAAAAAGCATGGATATCGATAGCGCGAGAATGTGTACGTACATATAATCACATGAATTACAACTAGACATATATTCTATATCATTTTGTAACATACCGGCAGAATTAAAGAGAAAGAAAAGCGGAACAGACTGGATAAGAGAAAAAAAGTATTATAAAAGTATATTTGACAGAAACAGAAGACACCATGAATTTAACGTGGCAGATATGGTATTCATAGAAAATGGGAACAAACTGAAAAGGCAAAAACTAGAAGAACTGAGAATTGGACCATTCACAACAGAAGAAAAAAAATCAAACTCAATTTATAAAATAAAAACTAAAAAAATAAAGATAGAAACAACTCTAGAGATACAAACAACTCTGTTCTATGTGATAAAATTAACTCCAATATTAGACATAAAGATTGATGAATTGTGCAATTTTCATCTCAAAGAGGGGAAGTGAAAAGAGATTATACTCTCTTAAAATTTTAGCGCGCTTCTATGACACCTGCTAGATGTCTAGTCGATTATTAAAAATCAATCGACATCGAGGAGAGTAGTCGACAGATAGATAAAAGAATTATTACAGAGAGAGAGCACGTGTTAAGAGCGAAGAAAATAAAAAAAATCATTATAAACAATAATTTTTATAAACAATTATTATAAACAAGAGAGGCGAATGATTAGTAACTTGTAAATTTCGTATATATTGTAAAATAAGTAAAATAAATAGTATTATCGGTTATAATGTAAATCTCTTACTTCCAGAGGAACTAATTTGGTTTATTTGTTCTGACAATCTCATATATATATATATATATATATATATATATATATATATATATATATATATATATAAAATAAAAATATATATGGGGCATTCCGCGTCAACCGGATCACCTTTACGACCAAAATTGAGGCCTATAGCCTCAGAATATATCTATTTTCGCGTTTTCTTGAATATTAAACGACGGCCATTTTAAGGCCGCCATGTTGGATTTTTTGATAAGGGCACATGGAGATATAAAATAGATATATTAAAGTAATTTTTCCAGCTAAGGGAAGTGTTTTAACTGGTCCTCAATTTTGGTCGTAAAGGTGATCCGGTTGACGCGGAATGCCCTATATATATTTTTATTTTCTATATATATATATATATTGGGCATTCCGCGTCAACCGGATCACCTTTACGACCAAAATTGAGGCCCAGTTAAAACATTTCCCTTAGCTGGAAAAATTACTTCAATACATCTATTTTATATCGCCATATGCCCTTTTTAAAAAATCCAACATGGCGGCCTTAAAATGGCCGTTTAATTTTCAATAAAACGCGAACTAATTTATTAATCTGTTTTGTACAAAAACTTGTATGACCAAAAAATTCTTTTACAACCTTAACATGTTCATGTTAACCTGCTTCAATAAATAACTAAAAAAAATCGAATCCTCCAAAACTCTTGCAAAATTGCTAAAAACAGCGTTTTCCTTGTGTTGTGTCATTACTTTCCGGGATAAATAAATTTATATGCCAAATTTGGCTTATGGACATAGCGTCGCTGCGCCTGACAAGTTCCATATGCGACATTTGTAAGGTTTTTGGAAACAACAAAAAACGTGTTTATGAATACACGAACGGAGAAACTGCAAAATGATTAATGCAATATGATAGACATTTATTTGGGACATATTATAAATACACAGTCTGCCATAAATATTTCTTATTTAATGAGCTAGATTTTTTAACTATCTAAAACAATGACGCATTTGCATAATTGCACATGAAGGCTTTGGCAATGTGACACTTTTTGTTATTAGGTTTATGACTATGTGATCTTTATGTTTTCTTAGATTATAAAATAAAATAAAATTATTAGGAATTACCAGAACTATAAAATAATCAGTGTCCTAACAATTATAATATCAAATATAACGCCCTATTGTAGCCCCTTTTAACAGTTAATTCTTAATTATAATTTTAACATCGCAAACACCATTTCACAGCATTTATTATTAAAAAAACCCATAGAAAAAGAAATGAAAACTTCTATCCAAAAAAAAAACAAATAAAAAACTTCTATAAAACCTGTCGAACAAACATGTGTTACAGATCAAACAACTTAATAACTTATTGCCCCTTATTTTCTAAATTTATCCGACTTAATTGAGTTATAAAGTTACTTTTGTAATGAAGGTTATCATAAAATGCATAAAAGATTTTGAAGACTGGAGACTATCGTATTTGTTAAATTTTTTGGGGTTCGTTGTACAATTGTACATTTGAGTAACAACAAATGTTGGGTTGTAGGGACGGAGTCGCTGAGGTAGGATTTTCCATAGGCGGGATGCCGTAACTTGTAGAAGATACTACCATTTTTATATAGAAGTGCTCGTATGTCATTTATAGTCGGATATCCAGCTCTTTTGCGTGGACGAATGGAACAAAGGCAAACATCATGCTCATAATTCTTACAGTAAGTGTAATCAACATGATGAATATGGTATGGTTGCTTAAGTCTCGCTTCCCTCATGCGACTGATATAATCACTTGGTGCGTAGAATGGAAGACGAAACTTTTTCTCCAACTTGAATCATAGTATGTCCTTTTTCTAAAATGATCTGTTCAACCTCCAAACTTTAGTATATTTTAGTATAACTTTAGTATAGCTGATGACAGAACTTTCTTTCTAGTTTGGTAATCACAACCATCTGAGATAATAATTATATTTTTATGGTTTATTTAAGATTTAATGAAATGTATTAGGCAGCTTGTAAATTCATTAGCCGTAACACCTCCTTCGTGCCAAACATACAGGTGTACGTCTTCGTTAATAATAATATAAATGGACTGATTATGAACATGAAGTTTTTGTTTATAATACTAACCTGAAACCAAAATCTTTGGACAAAGGAGTACAGATTGGACAGTCAGGACGAGTACATCGAATGAGCTCATAGTGCGAGCTTCAATATGACCGTTGCTTCAATACGACTTCATTTTTTTTTCAATGTGTAATGCTCTTTTGCGATGTTGCCTTCTTTTTTAGCTGTACATACATCGCACTGGTCCTTTCCTAGGCTTATAAATAGAAATCTTTTCCTCTTCCAATATCTCATTAAACAGTTTGCGACCAATATTTAGTTTTAGGTTATCCTTGCACCACTCGGTATAAACTCGTAATATGTGACACTTTGATTCAAAAGTGTCTTCAATGTAAACTCTGTTACTGCTAGAGCGGCAATAGTGACTTGGTACATTATATACTAAGTTCAACCATTCTTTAACAGTACTGGATCTAATAGTTTTCGAAACAAGGTTTTTTATAGTTTTTTGATTGTCGTTTTTCATGTTTAGATCCTAATTCCTTTCCTTCCTCTATATAATCCTGCAGGTTTTTAATCCATTCTGACAGTGTATCACTATTTATATTAAAGGTGCTGACAAAAAAGCTTTTGCACATCTTTATAGTAACATTCTGATCATCGGATATATAATAGTAATAGGCCAATTGTCTTTGAGGCATATTTTCCGAGTTACTCGCAGTTTTGCGTTTTCTTAATACTGGACGCAACCGAACAATGGGGTTTTCTCACCCCATGTAGCTAAGCCCCAAAAAATTAACAAAAAATGCTTTCCGTTTCTGTTCACAAATCAAAGCGCATAAAAAAAGGCTTCTGTCAAATTTGGATATACCAGAATGGGTAAATGATTTTTTTTTAAGATATTTTCTAGGTTTCGGTACTAATTCATCGCAATCTCGTTTTCTCGCCTGTTTCATCGTATTTAAATACCCTATGTAACCCACCAAACTCCCTTTTTTTTATTTATTTCCTCATCACTGTTCGAAAACTCAGATTGAAATATACTATCGTCTTCGTATATGCAAACCGTATTATTATTTCGCTCTAGTATACCTGTCTTTTCATCGAGGTAGTAGTTATCTTTATAGTTTTCCTCAAATAATTAAGTATCCCCTCTTAACTGGCCAGTGATTTGATGAAGAATATATCTTTTTCAATATTATCTGAGATCTCAGGAATGGTACAATCGATTTCTGATTGATCTACAAAACGATCAAGATGTTTTTCGTATGTAACATCTTTTAGATCTTCAAACAGAGCCATATCGCCTGAAGCAAGTAAAAGCAAAGAGGTAGGCAGAGTGTAGGTAAATTTTCAGGTACCTCTCATACATATACATTTAGCTGATATAGGTATCTATCATAAAAACAAATACTAACACACACACATTCATATACCTCACTTTAAGGTATTTACATATAGATATTAATAGTCTTGGGTTTGCTGGCTCATACACCACAACGCTTACGAAGCTAACACGGTTGGTGAGCGACTAAAGACGGAACACAAATCCTTTATGTGCATTTCTGCACATACGAATTTTTCTTAACTGTCAAAATATATATGGAATTTGCTAGAATTGTTTTTAGTTCGAATAACACAAAAACAACTATATCAACAGATAGAGAACGAAACGGAGATTATTTTTAGTACAAAAAATAAATTATAAAATGCACATATGGAATTTTACAGGCGCAGTGACGATATGTTTGTAGATATATAAAGTACATATGTGAAGTAGTAGATGTCCATGAACAAAATTTGGTGATTTATCCTGGAAAATAATGAAACAACATAAGGAAAACGCTGTTTTTTGCTATTTTTGAGATTTGGAGCCGCCATATTGGATTCGATTTTTTTTAGTAATTTATTGAAGCAGGTACTTGAATACATGTTTTAAGGTTGTAAAAGAATTTTTAGTCATACAAGTTTTTGTACAGAAAAGATTAATAAATTTATTTGCGTTTTCTTGAAAATTAAACGACCATTTTAAAGCCGCCATGTTAGATTCTTTAAAAAGGGCACATGACATAATAAAATTGATATATTGAATACATTTTCCAGGTAAGGGAAATTTTTTTAACTGGGCCTCAATTTTGGTCGTAAAGGTGATCCGGTTGACGCGGAATGCCCCATATATAAATATATATATATATATATATATATATATATATATATAATATATGTATATATATATATATACATATATATATATATATATATATATATATATATATATATATATATATATATATATATATATATATATATATATATATATATATACATGTCGTTGCAACCATCGTTGGTTGCGACCGTTAATACGTAATATTCCATTTTTTTTCTCCACCAATGTGGATAACGGGGCTCTACAAACATATATAAACTGCGGCCATGTGGCCGGTTGTATTTTTACACTTTTTCGATAATTCATCCGTTCGATGGTTGTTCTTGTGCTGAGAGGAATATATAAGTACAACAGTTGATTTCTGCCTCTGCAATGATGGTTCAAGCTTTACGCTTGTCTCTCTGTAAAGTTGGTTCGTTAGTAGTCACATTTGCTTTAGTCAAACAAATTTCGGTCGGACATCGCTCGGATTGGACTCGGGACCTCTAATGCTCTTACCTCTAGGCTACGATGCCGACAATGGCATCGATAAGATAATAAATAATCCATACTTACTAAATAAACCATACTTACTTACTAAACAACTACTACTAAACAAGTATATGCTTTTTTTATAGTTTTAAAGCATATGTACTATACAAATTGTAAAATTGTCTCTGGTATCAAAATAAACCTATTCTAATACTCACAAAATAATCAATGCTAAACATCTCTTACCAAAATTTATCTAGCTGATATACAATACGCAATGTGGCAAGGTGAAATAAAAGTAGCGCAGGGAAATTCTATCGCTTCAAAATATCAGTTCCTCTACCTCAATTTGCAATTAATTTGCGCCATTATTCAAATATTATTTCGGAATTTCGTTAGCGTGAAAGAAACTGGATCGTCCCACCGTTTTTGATATTGAAATTTGGTACGGACTAGAGCAATACCCGCGTCAAAGTGAGTCAATGTTTGAGTGACTGGAAAACGTACAGATGAAAGCAATCAGGGTTAATTGGTAAGGGCCGTGCGGTTGTCGATGGGGAAACCAGCGAGCTTCCCGCACCGACCTTTCCCCCAGCTTCGCCAACCCAAAACCAACAAAACTCGATAAATAAGTTGTATGAAACTCTGATTTATTTATTTCTCAGGCTCTTGAATATTTAACATTTGCATTACAGTTTCAGGGCATTTTGATATTTGTAAATATTGGCTAATATTCTCTTGGATTAATTAAGCAAATTCGAGGATTTAGTAAAGTAATTATTAGGTGTGTTTATAAATCTTAATTTAGGAACGTCTATCGAATGTAATTGAACCCTTAGCTTAATTATATTTGCTGGGCACGCAATAATATCCTTTACATAAATTTAATTAATGAAACCTATGAAATCGCAAAAAGCATTTGTAATATTTTGCTTTTAAATAGAAAAATCTTTCCTATAATATTGTCACAAGCTACACACAGGCTTCTGCAAATATTAACATCCTCGAAATATTTGAGTATTGAATATCATTGGCTTATTTGGCTTATATAGCTTATTTGGATAGGCCGCCTATACATTTACGTAATGGAATTTAAAAACAAAGAACTCACACGATTATTCGTAAACAATATTTTACACCGAAAAAAGAAGCTGTATATGAAAAAATATTATTAAAGGGTCAATTTATTGGATTATTTATTTAGTCTCAAGAAATTACAAAATGCTTTTACACACCGAATGATCACAATATTCCTTCTCTTACAATTTATTCTAACAAATTCATTTTCTTTAACACCCATTCAGAATCACATTTTATTTAATTAAAATTAATTTGAAACTTTCTACTTGGTATCTAAAAATGATTTAAGAATAATTGAGTTGGCCATACTTTCAATTTCAACGAATTTGATTGGATTTATAATGATTTAATAAAATTACAAAAACGCGAGAAAATTGGTCGTGGAAGACTGGACATTATTTTTCATTAATGCTTATAGGAGTCCGTTTGCTTACTTCATGAGATCGCAAGAAAATGTATAAGGAAATCAGGAGAATTTAAGCCTTCGTAAAACGATTGCACTTCTGTACGTTTTCACAGAGCTTTGAAAGAGATAAGAATTTTGTTCCCGTATTATTTGGGACATAAAAATGCTTTAAAAGACTCGCGGAATAGTTGAAACGTTATTAAAAGAATTCTTTGTTTGAAGCGAATGAATCGGCTCGTAATTGTTGAGATATAGATGGAAAGTTTGAAAGCGGAAAGTTTGATTTTTTTTACAGAACTTTAAAATATCAAGTTTATGGTAAAATATTGAGTTAATAAGAATGCAAAAAAAAATTATTTCCTTAATCTAGTTCGAAATGGTTACATAAAAGAATGCTCCAACTTTAATATAGAGATTTATGAAGATTATGTTGTTTTGAAATGTCACAGAAAAAGGGGATTATTTTTTGATTTCTACATTTTATTTCATTTTCTAACGTCGTAAAAATTCGACTTTTAATACTTTTAAATGAGTTTTTTTGTTAAGATAAAAAAGTATTCACTTCTACTTTCCAAACAATGAAACTAATAAAACTGGATGCCAAATCTCGAAGATTCTATATTAGCCCATTTATTTTTAGTTTCATGTATATAAATAATATGACATATTGTATTTGGAGAAAAAGTATCTTGTGTACATCGTTTGCACTTTTCCTATTGCAACAAAATGTCAATTTTACAATTTGATTATTTTGAAGTTTCTTTTTTACCATGTTATAAAGGTATACCTTAACTATTTGTATGACTTTATTAGTGGTAGTAATTATTTGGAATGATTCGTTTCGGACATGGCGGCCCCAGAACCGTATGTAGCTCAAAATTTCTTTTCCACAAAGCGTTGTTGTATAAATATATAATATAGTAATAACGTGAAAAAAAACTAAAATGTTAGTTTTGTTCATTGCGCTTGGTTCATATTCTTTAAATTATGGATAATTCAGCAAAGGCTAGAAAGAAAATGCATGATACATAATAGCACAAAGATAGTAAAAACTATTTAGTTAAAATTAGACGTAGAAAACAAGATACGCTAGATTTGAAAGTCCAAACTAAACTGACATTATTAAACTATGCATAAAGACTTAATGAACTACTAAACTAGTCAGATAAGACAAGACAAGCAAGGCATGCCAGACAATTTTCAACAGACGAGACTAAAATGGTCGCAAGACTAGACAGATAAGCCTACACAGACAAGTCTTATCAGACAAGACTGGACAGGTAAGACTAAAGAGACAGTGCTCGAATGACAAGACCCGACAGACAAGACTAGACATAGAAGACTAGATTGACAAGACTAAACAAACAGTACTAGCCAGACAAGACTAGTCAGCCAAGTCTAGAAAGACAAGACTACACAGACAAAACTAGATAGACAATACTAGACAGAAAAGAGTGGATAGACAAGACTATGCAGGCAAGGCTAGACAAAACAAGACTAAACAGACAAGACTACAAAAATAATCAAGGAGAAATATATACAATGTAGCTGGCTGTGAGGATAAAGCAACTGCATTTATACAACTGATGCAGTGTTATTTATATACAAATTTTGTCCAATTAGGAAAATCAAAATCAAAACCAAATCGTGGATCAACAAAAGTTAAACGGTCTAGTAAAGATCTAAAAGACCTGTATGTTAACCAAGAGAAACATACTGCATTTAAAGATATATACCGGAAGAAATGCACAGAAAAAAATGCATCAGAGTCTGCTGCTGACATCTAGAAGAAATTTCTATAAAAATAAAATAGAGAATTCATTAAATAATAAAAAAAGTCTATGGCAAACGATTAACGAATTAGATAATAAGGTAAGAACTATGCAACATATTTTCATAAAAGATCAAGATAATCTTATAAATGATCCTGACTCAGTTGCATCGCTGCTGAACGAACATTTTATTACCGCGACAGAATTTATAATCAAAGACATTCCCTCAGTTGATCCAATTGATTAACTCATAATGATTAACGACAAATCTATATATTTAGAAGATCTTAGCACTTCAGAAATGTCTATTATTTCAAAAAAACTAAAAAATAAATCTAGTTGCGGTCCGGATTCTATTTCAAATAGTTTACTCAAGGAACTGCACAACACTGCAGAAAAAGTACCAGACATTTAAAAAGTATCAACAATTATTTCCATTTTTAAAAAAGAAGATCGTGCTGATAGAAATAATAATAGACCAATTTCGTTAGTGTCATGTATGTCAAAAATTTTAGAATATTGCATGGAATACAGACTAATGCCGTTTATTTTAAAATGCAATTTAATTCCACACCAAGAACAATCAACAACTACTGCTTTAACTCAGTTCTACAAAAATATTAACAATGAGGTTGATGATGGAAAGTGTCCTGTCGGTATTATCTGCGACCTTAGCAAAGCGTTTGGTTATGTTGATCACGACCAATGACTAGAAAAATTATATCCATATGGTATTAGAGAAAAGGCAGGTCGCTGGTTCAAGTCTTATCTCAGCAATAGACAACAATATTTCAAAGTTGAAAATATAGGAAAAACTGGTTTATCAAAAACTAAAAATTGGCGGTTCCGCAAATTGGGGTTCCGCAAGGAAGCATTCTAGCACCCATATTATTCTTTTTATATACGGTTGATCTGGTTCAACACATCGGTGGTAATCATTGCACTTTGTATGCTAACGAGACTACCATCGTAATCTCGAAGGCATCTGAACTAGACATTGTACTTGAAGCAAATAAAACACTAAAACAGCTACATAACTGGTTTTGTGCAAAGAACCTACAACGAAATTTGGCAAAGACCAGCTGCATGATTTTCCAATGTCACCGAAGGAAACCTACCGATGATCTCCCATTACAAATTTGTAATGTTCGACTAAAGAGATCCAAGGTAGTAAAGTTTCTAGGAGTTCACTTAGAGGATCACCTGACGTGGAAATATTATCATGTGTGAATTGACGGATATTATCATCAGAAAATTAAACAACAAGGCTTACCTATTTATAAATGTGCGTCAAACGGTGGGCCAAGAGGCCCTTCTGACTATATACCATGCCGAAATCCATGTCGGTTTTAACCTATGGCATATTAGTTTGGAGAGCCTCCTCATTTATATAAAAAGTTTTCCTGTCGCAAAAGCGAGTCATTAGAGCTTTCGTTGATATCAATGTATCGTCATCATGTAGACCATTTTTAAAAAAACTAAACATTTTAACAGTAACCTCCATATACATATGGGAACTGGCGTGACACATATTTAAAAACCATATTTCCATAATCTCAGACCAATAAGAAGCAACCTAACTATATGCAAAAATGCACCAATCAGATTGGGCATACAAATTTTCAGTTGTATCCAACTGCAATCCGTAAAGAAAATAATCCGTGAAATAACGCGTTCATAAGGCAATTTAAAATATAGTTAATTGGAAAATGTTTTTATACTTAAATATAATTAAAAGACTTCTACTCAAATCCATGATTTCTGTATATTTGCAAGTATATTTGTATTTATGTGTGTGTGTATTTGTTTGTCTGTAGGAACATCTATATATGTACTATGTTTCAATTTTTATTTTTAATTATAAGTATTCACTTTATTTGGTATATTTCTGTGACGTGGCCTATATGTAAATTACTTATATCTGGGGATAAATGAATGTATTTGATTAGATTTGACTAGTCGGATATATTTTCCTAGACGGATAATATTAGATGGACAAGACTAGACGGACAATACAAGAAGATTAAACTACACAGATAAATCTAGACGGACAAGTCTAAAGTAAATCTATATATTCGTCAACGAATTAAAAAATCTATTAAAATAGCTTATTGATGGTTGTGGTTAAAATCGATTTCTTTTGAATAACTGATTATATCATAAAATATAAGTTTGCTGCGATGATTCACTGAGTCTTATTTTTTTGTATTATAACTAACTTTAAATAGGTACTAGATACTGGACTAGTCAGGACTGTGGCTAGTAAATTTTCAGTATTAAAAAAACTAACTTATCTTGAATCTTGATTCACTAGATCTCAAAAGTTTGTATTTCACGAGTAATAACTTGAGATCTAATCCAGCTAGTATAGTACAGTTTGATCCAGATAGTTCACCTAATTTCCTATCTGTGAAGCCTACTCTAGACTATATCAAATAATCTCCAGATTAGCGAAACTATGCCGAAAACTTGAATATAGTTTAAGCTAAATTCGAGTTATTAAGAATGATAAGTAACAACTCTAGACTAAAGACTAAAATTAATTAATTTAGCGTTAATTTGTTTCTATTTTAACTAACTACAACGTACCGTAAAATATTCTAGTCTATGTGTATTGACTCCTCTGCACTTGTTGGATCCGTGATACTACACATGAAGTTTAACCCTAGGTTAAGCTTAATCCGAATTAATGTGAATAATTAGCTTCTATAATTAGCTTGATAGCTAAATTAAATAAAATATTAATATAATAAATAAAATAATTAGCTTGATAGCTCAATTAATTATAGTTTCTTTCGGTATTATCAAGTTTTAATGCAACGAAAACCATGTAAGAAATTGTCATCAAGTTCCTGTGTAATAGAAGAAATATTGTTATTACTCAAGATCCAGACGGAGACAGGACAAGACACGCGAAGCTAGTTATACAAGTATAGACAGACAAGACTAAGCAGATAAGACTAGACAGACATGATAGGCAGTCGAAACTAGACAGTGAAGATTGGGCACACAAAGGCAGGCAAGACTAGTCAGAAAATACAGTATAATCTTGATAATTCGACGGTTGGTTAATCGGGAAGTTCAGTAATCCGACGCTGTGGATAAACAAGTGTCTTTTCTTTACACTGCCCCGTGCCGGATATATACCTCGCGCACAGTAAAATTATAGTAAAAAAAAGGTCTGGCCAACACACCCTGCTTTTGACTTTGAAAACTTGATTTACGATTCTGACCAAGCTATACCTATATATATATATATATATATATATATATATATATATATATATATATATATATATAATGCTTTCTGAAATACAATTGTACTTGAAATATGTAAAATTGTTATTGTTTTTGTTTAATCTCGATGGTCCGAGATTAGACCCGATGAGGAAATTTTCGATAATGCGGCTGTTGTCTGGTCCCATGTGTGTCGGAATATCTAGATTATACTGTACTAGATATGCGAGACAATTAAATTAATCATCTTTTCATTAACGTCGAGCTATACACACTAATGGAGTATTACAGAGCAGTGAAATCTTTCAAAAGATCATCGGACATACTTTATTTAGCTTACTAATTGTTTTTATTATGTTTACTAAATTGTACAGATCCTATATGAAATGCTTACATAATGAAATATTTTGATTTTGATTTGGCTAGATACACAAGATTATTTGGTACTAAAGAACTACAACAGGAAAAAAGGTAACACCACTTTTAGTTTATTTATAGGTTAGGAATTAAATAAATTACGGATTACAAAATTAAATAAATTACATTTAGTGTATTTAAAATTAGGTAATTAGGACCTTGGTGTATAACTGACAAATTTTATTTTTGCTGAGTTGTCTATAAACTTCGTAAATTCTATAGCAATTTATTTATATAAAACAAATTCTTAAAAATAAATGAGTGAACATGTTTTAACTTGTTATATACAGCATATAGTTTTCCATTTAGCCTGACAGCCGATGTTTATCGGGAAGTGTGCTTTCGACGGATATAATTTGAAAATGTATTTACCACCGGGGAGTAAATTCATTTCTATTTAAATATTAATAAGAAACCACGACTATATAAATAGCTAAATATTGTTGCGTATTGATATAACGTGGAAGTTAGAACGAAGTAAATTGCAAATGAGGAAATTGTCCAGACCAACGGGTTGGCCTGACAGAAAATCGAATTATATTCAAATGAAAATAAATATTCAGTAGAATTTATAACATGATTGAGAAACCATACACTAAATAATATAGAGTGAAGTAAGTATGTAAGACGTGTTAAAATTGTAATACTAAATCTTAAATATAATCTAATAATAAATTTCAAAATTGTAAATAGGTATCTTCTATATATTTGTCTCACGAACTCCCATCGCAGATGATCTGCTAAACATAAATTAAAGAATGACTCAAATATAACAAAACACATTAAATTATTATTATTAATATGAATATTATAAACTATTGAATTATATTTTTGATAAATATAGTAATTTTTTACCAAAACTATCATTTAAAATTGCTAACTACTGAATTTTGTTTAAGAAAGCGGAACAAAACTTGAATATATAAACATATTCAACCTTTCTGTAGGTCTATAATATTATTAAGTATTTTTAAAACTACAAGACTACACTTGTAGTCTTAAAAAGACTTGTTTGTATCTATGATTAGTTTAGTTTTACCCCTATATTGCTCTATGATTAGTTTAGTTTTACCCCTATATTGAATTTTGTTTGGTTATGAGTGTTCATGAAGCTGATTCCTCTATGTAAACCCTTTTCAATGATCAATAATTTACGAGTTTTTGGGGATATCGGAAATTGAAACATTTTAATGTGGAAAAAAACAACGAAAAGTTTTTTCTAAAAGAAAACCTAACCTAACCTAACGAAGTTTTTTCTTTTAATGGCTCGCGAAATAATCACAAAGTTTAGGAATTCAATCACGCACAACAAAATGTTATTCGATCTTTAATTTCGAATTTAATATGATACAATTTTCTTCAATTATTTACTCTCTTTTCTCACGACGCCGAAGGTTTATTAAAATCACTTAATTATTATCATTATATAAATTAAATTACATAACTTTTCTTTATAGGAACGTTTGTAATTCTCTTTCGGTGTAATTGTTTATCAAGTAAGTTACAGGAACACTTCTAATATTTTTCTTAAAATTTCTTAGAAAAATAAGACTAGGACAAAATCAAATAACAGATTAGACAGACAATACTGAACATAAGACTACGAACTAGCGTAGACAAACTAAATAATAAAAAAGTCAAATTAACATAAAGCAGATAAAATTTTAAAATAGATAAGACTAGACATAGAAAACTTGTCGGACAAAACTAGGAAAAATAATATTAGACACACTACAGTTGAGACCAGATAGACGAGAATAAATATATATAGTTTAAATAAACAAGACAAGATAGATAAAACAAGGCTTACAAAACTAGGCATAATAGACCAGAGGGACAAAGCTAGACAAATAGATCTAAACAAACGGACCAATAGATCGAACTATAACGACTAGATTACTCGAGATTGAGCTGGCTAGACTAGTCGGACAGGAATTAATTAGTCTAGACTATTTTTAGATTTATATAAAATTGTCTAGCTACTCAGATAATGTGCTTTAATTTAATTGAAATCACTGTAAGGTACATATAAAACTATTATAACTCTTATGCAATCGTTTAATTAAAAGTCTTGTATTAAGGCGTAAAGAAATGGTTGGAGTTGGAGTTAATAAACTTTTTGTAAAGAAAATATATCGACTTTTAACCTGCTGTCGTTGTATTTTCTTCGCAGCTTTCTGCGACTAACATTATTTCACACAGCTTAATTAAATTCGCTCTCTTAAAGAAAAAATGCTTATATTTTCAAAATTTATATATATATATATATAAATATATAGATATATATATATATATATATATATATATATATATATATATATATATATATATATATATATATATATATTTATAGGGAATAGTGATTATTATTCCATGCTGCTCTTTGTCCAAATACGTCATCAAGGGGTCACATGGAGTTGGTAAACGTATAGATCGAGAGCACTCGGTTAAAAATAGAGGGAGCGACTACTCAGGGTCGATAACTACCTGTAGATCTTATATATACACATATATTTCGCTCTGATTGTTAACGCAGTTATGCAGACATGAATAGCAGCATCTGATACGAAATTATTTGCAGGATGAGGTATCGATTCGCCAATCTATGAATAATCATTTCCACTTCAGAAATTACTAGACCGTGTTAAATTTTCAGCTTGATGTATTTTATATAATTGACATCTTATAAATAATATAAACAACTTTTTTGTTTTGATTTGATCTTTTTTTTATAAAAAATATTAAAATCGTAATTGAAGTAGATTTTATCCTGATTATATACTTCTGGCGTGATAAAAATATGTAAAATGCGTACAATCAACGAATAACAGAATATGGCAATCCATCAGGGTGAGCGATTACTCTTTTCGACAATACCGCTTTTAGCCGTTTTATTTTGTGAAAAGTACTATTCTTCTAATGGCTTTTCGAAACATTGGGCTTTAATAAAATAGCAAAAACATTTATTTTTTTTTATTCAAGACAACAGAATCAACCATGTTATTTGATTTACAATTTTCAAGTAATATAATTGATTAAATAGTAGCTACCGCATTTTGGTAGCTTTGGTCTAAATTTAATTTCTGATTTTGTTATATATACTTAACTTTTAAATAATTAGTTTGTAATTAATTAAAATTTAGGCATTTTAAAACATATTACGAACGGTCTGAAGGATATCTTGATTAAATGATGATATTTGTCAAAATTATCAAATTGCAGAAAAGATCAACATATGAATTTATTTCTCGGATTTTCATTAAAATTAAATGGTTTCATATTTCAAATTAAGGAAGGGAAAATAAAAAGAACCGAGTAATCTCTACCTGAAAATAAAGGAAGAGGAAGTAAAAGTGGCACTCAATGAAAGAGCCCAAATAAAACTTACAAGGCTCTAGTTTTTACAGTCCCTTCAAATACCCTGAACTTTTCGTTATTGGACATTATCCTCACCGCATTAAATTTCCCACCAAAAAAATCTCACATTTCCAGCGGAAAAAAAAAACAAGAGAACGTGGGCAAAGAATTATGATAGGCGCAAAAGACCTTTGAAAAAACCACATAAATTAAATTAAAAACAATTAAATCCTTTTCACAACAAAATATTATTTTTAGATCATTTATAAAGTAGGGTTTGGTAGTATAAGTACAAGTAGATGTAACGAGGAAGTAAAGCGCGTTTATTTTGTTAACATCAAATATTTCGGTTTTCTACGACTTTTACCACATGCGACTCAACTTATAATTAATTTTAAATAAAGTCGGCTTATTAAAGTTATTTACAATATTTAATTATTTTGTCAGTGTAAAATTATTATAATGAAATCGTAAACCTACAGATGTGTCGTTTCAGCCGCTTAATTAACCTAATCCTTGGCTATGCGTGAGCTCTTTAAACGTCAGATTTGTTTATTTAACGAGTGGAAAAGATACTCATTACCTTCTCAGCTGAAAGTTGCCTTCCTCGCATAATATGTAGAAATGCGTATTATATATAGAGTAATTAAAATTTTACACCAGAAAAATAACAGAAATTGTTTTTTTACTACTTTATATGTGAAATTTTCCGCACAGAAAAAATAAATATTATTTTACAAGACAAATATGGTTAAGCATGCCAAGTAAACGGACTTTACAAATTAGGATAATCAAAACTGATTAGTGTTGAGTGTGTGAAAGCCAAAAAGCGAAATTAACAAGATTTGACTAGAAAATATTGAATAGGACATACTAGATAGTAATAGCTTATATTTTGGGTCATTTCACACTTTGCAAGCGATCAATTTATTGTTTTTTACTAGATAGACACAAAACTAAGCATTTGCACTTACAACCAATATTGAATGGCTAGGAGTGTAGGAAGAGTAGACGTTTATTTTGTTAGATATTTTAGGCTCATAATATAGATACTTGATCCCAGTTTATGAAACAAATTTTGTATTCTTGCTATGTTAAGTAGTTTCTCTATCTCGGATAAATAAACTAGACTTATATTCACATTGCTGCAGTTAATGCTGCATGGCTTAGTTTTCTGTGATAGTATTTGAGCTGCATGAAGATAGATCCCCAAAATTGAAAAACTAAAAAACAAATAAAATGGGATACGTTAGACCAAGATTTGAACATGATTGACCACCAAATAATTTTGTTTTCACATTCCCTTCAAATTATTATAAAAAATTGATTGGGGCCTAGCTCCCCAGAATGCATTTTTTCTATTTTTGATAATGCCATCTTAAAAAACTTCGTTTGACCACTATTTCTTTCAATTAATTTTTTTTTGAACCCCAGAATCGTTTTTCTTTATATAATATTTTTTAATATATTTTTTATTTTTATTGTTTTTTTTTTGTTTGGTGTTGAAGAACTTCGTTTGACCACGCCTAACCATTATTTTTTTAATCAAAATTAAAAATGACCATCATTTAATTTAAGAGTCTGTAAAATTAATTTCACAGTCATAATTTAACAATTGAAGAATTGGAAATAATAGTAATAATTAAACAAATACTTAACGGTCAACATAATATAAATTACTTTTATATAGTCGTATTCTGAAATGAACACATTAAGAAGTAAATTATTGTATGCGGCGAATGAGATTATTAAATTCGTGTGTAAAAGTATCCAAAACGTGGTTAAAAGTCCAATGTAAATCAAATGGAGTTTCATTATTAAACGACTTCTGTTTGTTGTTACTATAGCAACAACTCGCGCCACTAAACAAGAAACATAGACGTAGTGAAAATAAATTTTCTGATTTATATTAAAATTGAATTAGTTTTTCTTATTTTGGATCTCGGGTCCTCTGTCTAGATTTTTCTGGCTCCAATATAACCTAACCATAACCCAATCTAGATTAAATATAGGTTAACCTAGATTACATCGAAAACGACCAACATTTTGTCGTTTTCGGTGTAATCTAGGTTAGGTTTAAAAACGCACAGTGACGTGAACACTATTTAATAGTGTTCCCGTCACTGTGCGTTTTTACTAGTTAGCAATATTTGCCTCGGAGGCGCTGAACGTTCTAACCTTATGGTGAGATGTACAGTGATATGAAGTATTTTGTCTGTTAATATTAAAATTTTTCAATATTGTCGGTAAGAAACAATTCTTTTTTTGTAGATTCAATAATATTTTATCATGCTTCGTAGATTACTATATAATATATTATACACGTATGTGAAAGGATTTTGTGCACTCATTGTGCTCATTGTACAAATTGCATACAGAAAAAGGCCCTTCTTCACACACTTGTATTAATAACTCTTTCATTAACTCTTTAGAAATATTTCTTACCTAATCTAGTTTTGTTTTTCTCGACATTTTTGGTGTTTGAAGTAAGCTAGCTGATAATATAAAAATTTCCATTTTTACTTAAAATCTATTAGAATTATTAAGTAATTTTATTTTTGCACTTTGTTATTAATAAACATGTATGATATTATTTTAGTTGTGCGGTCTGCAGGTTGAGTGTAATTTGAATAAGTAAACAATAATGGACCTGAGGGAGTTGATTGTTGGGATCTACGTACTATAATAGCGGACGGATTTACAAAAGAAAATAATTAGTTTATGGCGCAACGTATTTCATGAAAACAATATTGCTTTCAAAAACATGTTTGGATTTTCATCTTTTAATAACAATTATGTTATTCTGTATGGATAGTGTTACAAAATCTGAAATATTTACAACTTTAAAACAAAACAAACGAAAACTAGAAAAACATCGTATTACAAATTTATAATTTTATGAATTTTTCTTTATGAATTATTTATTGTACAGATCATTAATAATAATTTAAGATAGGTAATTGAATTATACCTGATTCTGTTAATACGAATAGCAAAATTATATTTTCATATTACTTTTGCTTGTTGCCTTTTGTATAACTAACAAACATACCTTATAACATTAAATGGATATTTATTCAAATTATACGCAACACGTCAATTCTAAGAAATTTCATGATTGTTAGATTATGTTTTAAAGATCTTGAGAAAAGTCAGAATTATGCAACAGACATTCGTATTATAAAGTATTAAGGTTAGATACAGAAACTGAAGCAGCGGATACACGGTTTATAACTAATTCTTATTTCTAAATAATAATAAAAATAATTGAATTATTTCATAGTCTGTTAATACAAATAGCTATATTAATCCTACATATTATTTTTCTTGAAAACTTGTGTATAACTGACAACGTAACTAAGAACATAAAAATCATATGCAAGCAGTGAAATAAATAAATTTTAATTATTCAAGTGCATTGATGATTATTCCATTATTTTTTAATTTTATATTTTTTAATTCCAAAAAATATCAAGAATATTAGATTATAACTTGTTCATCTTGAGAAAATCCTTGCGTGCATTTATATAATTTAAATAATTAATTTATTGCGAAGTTGCTTGTTGAAACTTCATTTAAATATTAAAGATAAAAACATAGATTGTTTAAAGTTTTAAAATTATTGTATAAATACAACAATTGTTTCGAAAACACTGTTATATCATTACTCGAAGAAACCACAGTGTTGGTGAAACATATGTTGTATTTATACAATAAATTTGAAAAATAAAAACAATGTACACTTACATTACTACTGAGGTGTCTAACGGAAAACCCAAAAAAAACCGGTATTTTTGTGGGATCTAAAACAGGAGTTCAACTGATAAAAATATCGGTTTATATCGGTTCTGCACATGTTCAAAAATGAACACAATCTGACGCGTCGCAAATATGTACCTATATTGTGTTTATTCCAGAAGATTTTCAGATATTGTCATTTCATTGTAGTCATCAAAATTTCACTAAACGATTATTATTAATGGCAGTCATTTAAAAAGTTACAGTATTCAACATTCAATAGAATAATAAACCCAATTGTTACTGCTATAGATATTTTTTTTATAAAATTCCGAAAAGAAACGGCTTTAAAATTCATTGATCAAATAAATACAGCCCTCCAATAAAATGATTTTTTTTTAAATTTACACAGCTACTCTATCAAATGTATACATTTTGTGATTAAATGCTCAGTTGATAAGAAGGAAAATTAAATTTATTTGCTTTGGGATTGCCTGAGCTAAAAGATAAACATTCTATATTAAAAACAAGTTTGAAAAAGTATTGGAACAGATAAATATTTATAAAGAGCAAATTTATTCAATTACTATAGATAACGTAGCCAATACGATTTATCAATTTATTTGGTTGTTACAACTTTAATTTATCTACTAAGTTTAAATAGAAGGTGAATACTTAATTATTAGTTCATATACTATAAAGGAAATCATAATATTTTTTCATAATATTTTTTCATTATTTATTCATAATATTTTTCGTCTATAATGAAGCCATTAAAGCACTCATATGGGTTCGTCAATGGCTCGCCGAGAGCGATACAATTTTCTCAATATGTATAGACAATTTTTTTATTTAGAAATAGCATAAAAGGGCGCAAAAAATAAAAAATAGTATAAAAACTAGTTCAGAATGCGTTTTTCGCCCTTCTTAATTAGAAAACTCCTCGCTGCGCTCGTGGTTTTTAAAACGTAGACGCGTGCTGAAAAATCGCGCTTCTTGAACTAGTTCAGTAATATAATATTAAATTATGGTACAATTTTTAATACATTTAAATACGTTTAAAATAATCTTAAATTAATTTACTTGTAGCTGATAAAACGGTTATTTTTTCCTTAACGAAAACCGGAATCAAATCGAAATATTTTGTTTTAATTAAACCGGGACGAAACCTGTAGCAAAAAGAACGCTTCCTAGCCCTGATTTTCTTTTGCATTGAGGATAAATGTAAAAACTGTACAATGTTATATAATAATAATAATGTTTATTACCTTAATGTAATTATTGTATGTTTGTTAAAACATAAAACTCTAAAATTATTACGAGACGAGATGCTTCAAACGAGACGAGATAGGGCGAGAGAAAAATTCTCGTCTCGCTCTCGTTGGTTGTGTAAAAAATTACTCTCAATCTGTCTCCCTCTCTAGGAACCGTCAGTCTCGTCTCGCTCTCGCTCTCGTTACCGCTAGTCTCGTGTCGCTCTCGCTCTCATAACCGTTTGTCTCGTCTCGCTCTCGTTACCGCTTCTCTCGTCTCGTCTAATCTCGCCAAATATCGTTCTTGCTAGAACTTATTGCTAAGATAGTCCAAAACGAGGTTATAATTCATTTTATTGTATACTAATCACTGTCTATTTACATAAATTTTCTATTTGGTTACTATTAATATCTTCTAATTTCGCTTTGTTCCATCCACATGAAAATGTAGCGATAACACGCTATAAATGTATATGTGTTTGTGTCATAAAAATGTGTTTATATAAACCTTCTATTTTGTTGACGATTTAAAATTAATAATAAAAACGAACATAATTTGAAATTATCTACTATATCTATTTCATAATACGAAATCTACTATTTTAATGGTTATATAATGAAATGTAACTTGCCCGAGCCCGCGGGCTCATCAAATTTATGCAAGAAAATATTACGGCTGCCCGTATTAGAATCAAAGATTGAAAAAGAAGTATGACCCGGATCAGAAACGAGATCCTCGTGTCTCGCGAGAACGAGACCACATGCGCCCTCGCTCTCGCGGGAGCGAGATCACATACGGTCTCGTCTCGTTCTCGTCTCGCTTCTACGAGACGAGACGAGAAAAATATCATTCTCGTGTGAAGCCCTAGTTACAACTTTGCAGACCATATTATAATTCCAATCTATAACATTTGCTTTTATTGAAACTCCTAACTTGTCCATCCTATTTCTCAGAAACCGTAATAAACAAATATTTAAACATATAAACATCCATTTTATTGCTATATTAATCATTTTTTATTTTAAACGAAACTTTACCCTTCATATTAATTCTTTTTACAGATACACGTTTCAGTATTCTATTGATTTAGATATACCCTACACTTAAATAATAATCTCTAATTAATTATCTATTATCATAAAAATAAATTAAAATCGAAACTTTCCAAAGTATTTTAATCCTTTTTACAGATATGACTCTCAAATTATTTTACTGATTTAGATACATATATTACACTACACTTTAATAATAGTGACTAATTAAATGTCTCTTATTATGTACAAAATTCTTCTTTCTAAGCTACATATTCTATGGAAACTATTCATATGGAATTGTTGCTTATGCTTTGTTTAAAGCCTATCCTACTGATAGAATTTTAAAGTGTAATAGTTTAAAATACATATTTTAGTAAAATAGGTTCCTCGAGGTACTATATTGGGTCCTTTAATATTCGTATTTAATATTTCAATATTCTACCTAGTAACAACTTAGTTTTCTACGCCGATGATACGACTATATCATTTTCAAATCAATCCTGATATTGATTGTATGTAGCTGCTAAAATTACGATATGTTTGCACAATAGTCATATATGGTTTACATCGAATCAACTATCACTAAAAGTTAATAAAACCTTTTATAACTTCTGGGTGTAATCGTGGTAGTATACTGGTTGATATCAAACCATATATTGAGGATATGAAAATATAGAGTTGACTCCAGTAAATATCTTGGAGTATATCTTCAATAAATACATTGATTTATAAGATGGGACTGTCGCATAAAAGAAACTTTAAAAAAGATTAGATATTTCATCTTTATCTTTTATAAACAGAGTTAAATTCTATAACCAAAAGCTATGAAGGTCATTTATCATGTCTTGTTTAAAAGTATAATAAACTATAGTATAATAACATAGCATGCTGCCTATGGTAATGCGTATACAACACATGTATCGATCCAAAATAGACTGATTAGAAAAACTAATGCGCAATCGGTGCTAAGTATTGATATAATCTATATAGCTAATACTGTGGTATATTTTTATGATGCGCCTTTTACAGCACCATAAAAATATACTACATTATTAGCTATATAGATTTTGTATATGCTGCATACTCATGAGAAATGAGTTGTTTTTGTCTTTACCTAAAACTAAAAAGCGTGTTAGCCAGAAAAATGTGATTTTTTAAATGCATTTTATTGAATATTTAAAAAAATTACAATGTTTAAAAAATTGGTTGCTAACAAAACAACGGTGAAAAAATGATACAATTAATTGCATTATATTGCGGTAATATTCAATAAGTTATGCTGGAAATTTATGTCGGATGGTGGCGCGTTATATAAATTTTGTTACTTAATGGGGTTTGAATAGTATTTGTGTGTTCATGTTAATCTTGTATTATTGTTATTATTGAGTGATGAAAAAAATCAAATATGTGGAATACAGTTACTATGAGATAGATATTATCAATAACTCTGTAGGACTAAATGTATGCTTCGTTGTGTATATTGTAGAATTTTCTGGAAATGAATGAATATATAAATAAATAAAGAAATAAGTAGCATTTTAATCTTTTTCCCAGATAGGTCGTTCAAATTATTCTACTCATTTAGACACACCGTATTATACTACACTTAAATTATGGTCAATAACTATTAGTGTGATGTTTTAAGAGAGTTGCTATAAAGTCTAACCATATTTTATCATACCACTAACCACAAATTAATTGAAATTTATTGGCTAGTAACTGTTATATATGCGGTTTAACCAACTGATCTGTTATTAGTTTAATAATAGTTTTATTCCACTGGTAATTCAAATTGATAAACATCCATAGAACAGTTATGCAAATAATTGATAGGGAGATAAATATTGGATGAAAGTGCTTTCACCGCAATGCCTTTTGTTTGCAGATATCGATTTTCTATGTTGAAATTATTAATTGATTTTCGTACGGGTGGCTTCGAAATGGGTTTGAAACACGGCAACGCTCTCCGGTTGCGTCGTTTCATTATCCGGCTGCGTAAATTGTTGGACGTATGTAGGTTACATACAATGGGTAGTTTGTTCTTTTATGATACACGTACAACATAGTAGGGAGACTCATCTAAACGTAATCATTACACCAATCATCGCCTCATGTCCCGGAGCTGTACACGCACATCAATTAAATTCAATATCTGAATCTGCGGAACACTGTTACATAAATGAGGTTCAAACCATCTGTATATTTATGGTGTATGCGCTCGTCAAACCGATACATTTACTAATTAAGAGTTTATGGTAATCGCTGTTTTGCGGATCGAATTATGCAAATTTTATCAGATCATATTTCGCAATGATATTGACATCTTTTTTTCCTATCTTCATAAATTTGAATTATTAATTTGCTTTTGCAAAATAGAATTGTTTTTATTATACTTTACCTATAATCCAATATAATTTAATAATTACAAGACCAGTTTAATGACCGAACTACCTTTTCAATACGAAAGTTTATACAAGTCTTCTATTATAGAGGATTAAACCTATATAAGAAAATGTATGTCATAAAAATATAAAGAATTACAAAGTATACAATCTGTCAGTTTCATCAACAACTTTCTTAGGTCTGCAGACGCATTATCTCTAATGAATAAAGTTTTGGCCAAGGTAAATATACTGGTACTAATTTAATTTTATATCAAAATTACATTACCAATTACATTAAAAAACAAGTTTAGCGAAAGTTTTGATTGTATAAATCATGAACTATTAATCTAAAAACTGAATTATATCGGTACAAATTTCGGAAAGAATTCGAAGCCTTCGCACTGGAAGAGTAGGTACTATTTGTTAAATACGGACACTAAATGTCGATTACAGTTACAGAAACTTCATAGGTTCCTCAAGGATCACATTTAAGACTTACATTATTCTATTTGTTAATCAATGCTGTAGATTGTAGTATTCTTCAGAGTAAAATTTTACTGTTTTCTGACGATCCTAAAGTGTTTCGAATGATTGATAATTCAAAAGTTGCCGAATCATTGCAATGACCTAAATATAAATGTTGTTAAAATTACCTTCAACACATTAAAACATTTCATACAGTTTGAATTTTGAATATAAACTCAGAGGAATAGCTTGTAGCAACAGATGTCAAAAATCTGGGAATTACATTTTATTAAAAATATTCTTCAAACATGCATAGTTGTTACATTTTCAAGGAGTGTGACTCCTTGAAAATGTAAGGATTCATTCTCAGGAACTCTAATTCAATCTGCTATGTTTCTCACTGGTATGGTCAATTACTGAATTCAACTCTACTATATGGAGCCCTTAGTTAAGTACTGATAGTGACTTGCTTGAAAACATTTAGATGAAGTTTTTAGATCTACTGTGCATGTAGGTTAAGCTAGGCTAGAAGGGAATATAACACATTCATGGAAAATCTGAATATGAACACATTAGATTATTAAAAGGTTGGGAGCAAGAATCGTATTGTTATACAAAATCATAAATGGGAATATAAATTCACCAGATATCTTAGAGCTCCTAACATTTAATCTGAATGAGAAGGACACGCTTTTACTATGGACAAAATGAGTCAATTGTTAAAATGCTGAACCAAGCCAATAGTGTGCCTATGTGTTTTGGCTATTTTCTACAAAGGCGTATAATTTGTTAACGGGATAAGCTAGCATTTTTTAAAATCAGCATATCAATAATTAGGTCAATGAGTAAGTTATGTTTGTTGTGAAAATAAAATTCGATGACGTCATTTTTCCATTTTCAAAATATGGAAAACAGTGCATATTCGGCTTAAAATGGACCTAACTCAATTCCAATTAAGATTCCCTTTTTAGATTTTTCTATTGATTTACTTATAATAGAGCTGAGATATTGAGTTTCTCTCACGCTGCGCAATATTTCGTTCTCCATAATAGTTATTCCTTTTTTATTCATAACATACTTTTCTGGCGGCAACCCTAACATAAAAAAAATCCGACAATTGAATATAACTTGCACTGTATAAACTGCTTTTTAAGATAATTATAATTATTAAATTTGTTTATATATTTTGTGTTGTATATTGTATATTCTATATTAAATTATTAGAAAGGCATTCGCATAAATTATTCTCATTATATTTTCACTAAATATTGGAGAAAATTATTGGTTAAATAACTATTTTGAATTGTTATTGGAAAGATGATTATTCTAATATTGATTCCAATTTTCCGAATAATTGCAAGTATATTTGTTTTTACACTTGTATATTACACACTCGATTGGTTTCCTAGATTTCCAGTAAATAGAAATTTTATATTTTTTTTCTGAAACTAAATTAAGAGTACAAATGAGCTATAAATAATATAGTTTGTTTAGATAGTTCTTTCATAGTATTATTTGATATGATATGTAAATTATAATAGATAATATAATTATTTAATTGGATATCAAAATAAGTCTATGCCAATTAAAGAGATTGTACCCGAATGATAATATATTTTGCGGTACCCCTGATGTGTCCCACGGGACCACAGTTTAGAACCATTGATTTACGGAGGTTATAATGGTTTGCGAGTGTTTGGTGAATAGGGCTTAATGTAAATTAATCTTTAGACAAATAGATAAATCGACTAAATTATGCAACAAAGACCATTCAAAACTAACACCTTTTCAAGATAACATGCCTCTAATTGGCCACATGGGCTAAAGAAGAATTAAATATCAAATTGGACAGGACAAGACACTTTCTCAATAAGTAATATATGTTTTACAACCACCACTACAACTATAACAACTCGTGCTTAGTTTTTCTCGGTACACGTTCCACTCGATATTGTAATACAAAGTGAAATTTCAAAATAATATTAGGAATAAAATTTCAAGAGAATTTAATGTTCTATAAAAAGCTTTTTAAATTAGTTATTTTTGGTCAGTCCAGTTGGTAATATTAAACTTTGAAATAAAGTCAAATTTTGCTTATGTTTAACAGTTTATAATGACTTGATTAATAATCGAAATTTTCGAAAATGTTTGAAGGAAGATCGATGATTGAAGAGCAGCAAATACAAAAAAATGGGGAAATATTTTGCAAATTCTTGTGAAAATATTGCCCATAAATTCAAAACAAAAGCAAATATTTTGGTAAAAAAATATTAGTTCGTGCGTCCAAATTCTGGGAATCTTATAAAAAACTTTGTGTGTCCATAACATCAAAACCATAGCAAGTATAAACAATTGATTGAAAAACTCGAGGCTCAACTGCTTAAAGGAATGGTAATGTTTGAAGAGCTGTAGGTGCCTAAACAAAGAGCCGCAATTTTCCGACCCCTACTCTAACTTGAGACAAGATGTTCTTGTTGACTTTTTTTTTTGGTCTAATAATAGATATAAAGCCTCAAATCTCTATTGGAATCTACACTAATTGTTAGTTGTCCTCGTGTATGTCTTCCATGTAGTTAAACTAGCTTAATATATTAATAAGCTGCACTACATACTAATAAAATAAAGTTACAAAGTTTTAATTTTCTCTCATTATCAATGAATAAGTGTCTCAAGTTTACTAGACTGTAGTTTATTAAAAGTAGTACTGAAACTGGTACTAAACTGTTAATAAAATTATAAACAAGATATATTGCTTATACTCTCCAGTGTGGTGGCACATTTAAAAACATTTTTTGATGAGTTCTTTTTGTAGTACTCCTACACGATGGTAAGAAAGCACGGACACTTTTAACATATGACATGTCTACTATAATTAAATTACCCCTGTTACGTTACAACGCACTAGGCCTGTTTTTGGTATCGAGTTCAAAAATTTAATTTGAAACTAACTTTTTAATTACATCGAGAAAAAAACATAGTTATTTTATTGTTATAAAAGTTATATTAAGATCTTTCGATTTATGACAATTTCTTTTTTTTCAAAAACCCAATAGTTGGTCTAAATATAATAATTAATTTTATACTGTCCATTCATAACTGAGGCGTTTAGTATCAAACCCAGCTCAATGCATATTTATAAATTTTGCAGGTGAGACAAAAAGCGTTTCATTGATTTTTTTCAAAAAGTCATTCGGATAACCCTCGGTGTACGAAGCGAAAACTTTTTTTTTAATTTTTATAAGCAGTATTGTATAATTATTTATAAATAAAAATAATTTTAATATTTATAAATCAAAATAAATTTCTCAAGAGATTTGTTTCGTTAGTCCTAAAAGGACTCAGTAATTGTTATAGAGGTCCGGAAAGGCTGAATATACTTATATATTCAGGCTGTGTTCCATTGTTATAAGTTAGTATGATTATCTATAACATAGGATGGTTTCCCCAATTCTACCAAAAATAATTTGCATTGAGCTGGGTTTGCAAAAAAAATTAAGGTTTTTTTTCAACTTTCCTTCCCAATTTCAATTAAATCCTTGTTAAAGGCTTCAATGTCCGAATTATAAAAAGTTCACCTCTTATTTTGATGTCATTTTTCATCTCATTCCGGATGAGCAGAGATTGTTTAGATGCTGACTACTGACCTGTGGTACCTGAAATAGCAGCTTTAAAATCATACACTTTTCCTACAAGGGGAATTGCTGACGTAAGAAGCAGATGGCGCGAATGCTGGGCTTTAATAGAAGCAGGGATTTAAAAAACACCAATTTTCGACCGGTTCAAGTCGGATTCGATCCAAATCGATTAGTAGCTTGACAGTATCGACAAAGACCTATTAAACTACGCAAAAAACGCGTTTGAAAAATTACGGATTGAGCTGGTTTTGATACTAAACGCTTCAACTAGAGACAAGGAATAAAATATATCTATACTCTAAATATCTACTCTTTGTATAATAGAAGTTCTTATGTATGGCTTGTGAATAAACACACAGTTAAAACACTATTTAAAGCCGGAGCAATCAATTTGTAATGATTTTGCTGCAAGTGCTTAGTTCGCGGAAAAGTAATAAGAAAAAATGAACTATTTAACTAGCTGGTATTGAGTTCCCTCATTAACGTTTCTCAATATAATGGATAATGCGGAGCCGATTTTTAGATTCATTAATTTTTGCTCGGTCCGTTTCGAACATGCCCTTTTTACGAGCATTATTAAATTGGAAGCGCTTCAGCGATTTCAATGCAGAGATAATTATTTTCTTTAATATCATGGAAGCAGACCCTATTTCCAATATTTTGTAATATATGTAATCGTGATAGAATAAAAATAAAGTTTTATATTAATCTAGGCATAAAGGGCAGAATGACCTCGTGGTCAGTATCCCTATGTATCAAGCATACAATAAATATATTTCTTATTAATTAGAATTCTTATACAGTTTTCTTATACGTGGTTTTCTAGTTGACTATAGTTTTCATCAATAAATTGAAATAAGTTGTAATTGTAAAATAATTTCATGTAAAGTTATATAAATAAATATTGATTAATGTTGGTGAAACAAGGCTGTGAGATAAATATTCATTAAGGAAGGTTCGGCATTGAATTTCAAATAACTTTTCTATATTCTATGCTTGGAGTCTTGACAAATTATATACTCATTGGACGCTGTGAAAATATCAACCGACTTGATCAAGATATTTTAAAATGAAAATGAAAAAATGATGTAACTAATATTGTCTGGCTTGTTTTATATGTATAATAGTTGACTCTCTAGCCTTATATTGTTAGATTTATTTTAATATTATATGGTTAATTTTATCTTGATAATCGTTGGCTATCTAGTCTTATATATGTATTGTTAGATTCTTTAAAGATTTCTGAATTTTATAGTTCTATATATTTTATACTTAAATCGTTGATTAAGCAATGCACTTTAAGATGGTTAATAAGCTGTTTCTAAAACATATTGGGCGATGCTTCCAATATTTTTATTCCTTTTCCATGTGTTAAAGATTTGCAAAATAATAAAAATTATATATTCTTGTATTTAAACTTGGAACTTTTGCGATTAATTAAAACACGAACATAATTAAAAAGATTATTTTGCATATTTTCGAAAAATCAACAAATGTAAAATGTGCGTAAACAATTTAAATAAAAATCAGTTTTCAATTACATGTAGTAATAACTGCAAAATAACATATTTTATAAAAAAATACTTTTAATAAAAATATTTGCATAAAATGCTCCGATAGCCCTGCGCAT
The DNA here is from genome assembly GCA_944588485.1 of Phosphuga atrata. Classification (NCBI taxonomy): domain Eukaryota; kingdom Metazoa; phylum Arthropoda; class Insecta; order Coleoptera; family Silphidae; genus Phosphuga; species Phosphuga atrata. The sequence goes on from OX155894.1 coordinate 36,910,895, forward strand.
CCGCAAATTATTTGTTTTGTTCAGTTAATAGTGCTAAATTACAGCCTGCAGCTATTTACTAACAATAATAGCGCAAATCAGCACTTGGGAAATTTTATATATTCAAACTGCAGTTCGAGCAGTAATACTGCATTTTAAATATTTTCGATTGCATGGCCTGGAAAGCCTTTGAAATTATCAAAATATTTATTGAATCCACCGGCATATTGGTTGATTATATTTTTATTATCTAATTTCCTTGAATGATGTAAATTCATTTCATGTTTGAATACGTCGATGTAGTTAAAATTAGGATTGCCGAGATGGGTGAAGAGATTCAAGGAGCAAACAGGTAATAGAAGACGATAATAGAAGAAGGCGACGGAGAAGAATGTAAAATATATTTCATGTATTGAATTCATGTATTTATGCCAGTAGGTAAATATATAGATAAATATTTAAAAAAGTCTAAACAGAAACTATACTAGCATACAAGACTAAAATGATAAGTTTAAACTTAAAATAAATGCTTAAATAAATACCTAATAACTTAACAAATCCTACAATTTTATACATTCTATTGAGTCAAAAGTATTAATTATAAATATTGAATATTGTTGAAACCATACCAATTATAGATACAATTATATAAAATTATTTAAGACTAAATGTAGCTTGAATATGTAAATACATTCAATCTCTTATGGTTTCTTAATACATTCAATCTCTTAGGTTTATAATATAGCTGAACTGATGAGAGATAAATCTCGAAACGCGTCTATAGACGGCTAATCACTTAATTTAAATGGAAAGAAATAATCGTAAAAACAGCGTAATTTATATATTGCTTATTAATAACATGTACTGGTACTAGTAATAACATGCAAATGTCTGTTGTATAATTCAATATCCTACGCGGAATTAGCCAGGGAAGTAGTTGTTTCAAAATGAGATTTGTTAAAGTCTTAATAAGACTTAATATTATAGAGCTACGAACAGGTTGAATACATTAATATATTGATGCTACATTTCGTAATTAGTAATATTATTAATGTTCGTTATAATGTGTAATTTTATTACTACCAATTTTAGTAAATCTGTATTTTTAAATTAAACATTTGAATCTATTTCGGCACCGATCAACAGAATGGGAAAGGTGTATCTATAAAAAACCTGGGCTGAAATCGCGCGATTTATCAATTTACTTCACGAATTTATATGATTCGGGAGTATGCTTCGAGTGTGAGAAGCGAGCGGACTGGAGACGAGGCGCGAAGCCAAGCTAGACCGACACATGCACGAAATTAAGAGCGCAAGTTAACCAGGGGTGGAATCAAGAGCCGAAAGGGCTGACGCGGCATCCAACGTCTGGAAGACATCAATTTTAAGGGATCCCTCCACCCATTATCCCCATTTCCTCCCTTAAAAAAGGCCCCGGAAAGACGATTACACGAGGCGGAGACGCGAGCGGCCCTAACAGCTAATTAATTGGACCAGCCCTGTTTCAAACTTGAAAATTTGATTTTTGTAAGAAACGGTCCAAATAATTAATAACTATGTTTAGTTTCATATTTTAAAAGTTTGCTATTTGTCGTTGCACTAATTTATTTGCGGTATAATAAATTGTATTTAAAACTAAAATTCCTGTCGCAATATAAAAAGGGTAAATTAAATTACAATCTTTTGTACATTTGACATATACTATTTTATTTTGTGTTGACATGAAATTATGTTGGAGCTAATTTTCCAATTTAATTGTTTTTGATGTGTTTAATTATGTATGAACTCTTGTTTTACTATCATTATTAAATAATAATTTAATATGAATAGGGTTTTTTTATATTATCCTGAAAACTAATTAAAGTTATGAATGAATATTTGCTGATTTAAATATTTGTTCGTTTAGTGATTAGCGATAAATTAATATAATGTACCATACTATAATTACTTAATATAGGAAAATACAATAAAACACAGTTTTATATGTTTCAAAATTTATTTGTAGGACACTACATATGTTTCACCACACTGTGGCTTCATCAGGTGATGAAATATAGAAAAAAAATAATAAAAACTACATAAAGATTAATGGTTAATAAAACTACATAAAGAAAATACACCTATACGCCCAGTAGTTTCATACATAAATTCCCCTTGCAGAAACCTGTCCAAACAACTAATTAACGTCATATACGAATTAACACAATTTAAACCTATATTCGCTATAAAAAACTCATCCGAATTAATCAATAAAATCCAAAACCTTTGACGTCACTAATCTTTTTCCAAGTATAGACCCCAATGAGGTCATAAATCTAATAAAATTAAAACTGGAAAAAAATAACATAAACCCTTTCATAAAAAATTAATTGCTGGATAATTTAAACATCTGCTTACAACAAAATTATTGCCAATTTCAAACAGCTTTCTACAAACAAACTACTGGACTGGCAATGTGAAACCCCTTAAGCCCACTACTCGCCGATATATTTATGGACAATATTGAAAAAACTATCAGCAAACACCCACTTTTTAAATATTGCACATACTGGGTCAGATATGTAGATGACATTTTAATATGTTTTACAGGAACGGACAGACAGCTAAATTCACTGCACAACTTCATTAATACTATTCAACCTAACATTACATTCAAAATAGAAACAGAAATTAACAAAACCATAAATTTCCTGCACATCACAATATCCCACAACAATAATAACAAACACGAATTTTCTATATATCATAAACCCACACACACGGACATTACAATACAAGCAATCTCTTTCCACCCTATTACACAAAAATTATCTGCATATCAATCCATGATACACAGACTCCTCAACACCCCAATGAGTATAGAAAATTTCGACTTAGAAAAAGACAGAATCATCACCATAGCACAGAATAATGGATACCCAACAAACATGGTAACAGATATGTTAACCAAATTCCAAAAAAAAAAACACTCCAATTGATCTATCCCAATACGAAATCCATGACACCCAAAAATTATAGCTCAATGACATATTTAGGCAAAATTTCAGAGAATATTAGTAAAATAATTAAAAAATCGACAGACCTAACTATTGCTTTTAAAACAAACAATTCTATTCAAAAACACATAAAAAATAATAAAGACAAAACAGATAAAAAGTTAAACTCGGGGGTTTATAGGCTAACTTGTGAAGATTGTGATAAAGTCTACATAGGACAAACAGGGAGGTCGTATGGGATCAGGATAAAAGAACACGAAAGGAGTTACATCTCGAAGAAAACTGACTCTACTTTCGCCAACCACTGCTTAGAAAACAACCACAAATTTAATAATAAATTTGATATTTTACACACAGAAACAAAAAGTAAAAAACTTAACTTATTAGAAAAAACAAATTAGTTTAGAAATTAACAAATATTATAAAAAAGGCATCATCTTGAACGATCAAATAGATCTAAATAATTCTCCCCTACTAAACATAACTCTGTAATAACCACAGTGTGTTGAAACATATTTAGTGTCCTTTAATTAAATTTTGAAACATATAAAACTGTGTTTTATTATATTTTCCTATGAAAAATGAAGTTTCAACAAGTAGTTGTGGAGTACTAATCAATTATTACTTAATATATACCTTAATAAATACATATAATATTACTTACCTTTAATACTCAACTTAATATTTTCAATAAATTATGAATAGTTTCCCGCAAATTTCTGTAAATAATAATATCAAATTATAATCATATCATATTATACAAAGGGTGTCGAATTTAGAGCGTCCTGTTTTTACTTAATAAAAATAAAAAGAAATAACGACTTATTTGCCAAAATTTTAATTCTAGTAGTCAAATAAATAGTGTAATATTCAGTGAACCTTGATTTTCTTTGAAAAGGGGGGTGGCTGATTGAACAAGTAATTGCTTGGTTAGACTATTTTATTAGAACGAATTTCATTATTCACACTAAAAGGTGGTTTTGATAGCAGTTTAGTTCTCGAGTACCGTCAAATTACAGGACAATTTCTAGATGGGTCGAAAAATATCATCGAACAGGTTCTCTTGCAGAGAGGAAAAAAAAACTGCTAGAACGGAAAACTCAATCCGTGTGAAGTTTATCGCAGCAATTAAATATTTCACATGAATCGGTAAGAACTAAACTTTAGTCTTCTTAGCTTAAACTAAGATTTACTCTTTCAGCCTTACTAATGGCAAAAGGCCCAATATATTCTTCCAATAGACCGGAACTCACGTTCAGAATTCAGTCGACGCATTTTGGGCAGAGGATATAATCTATAATTATAGCTGATATGGCCGTGGCGACTTGTACTGCGACTCTCATAGATATTTTGTACCCCACCGTCTTCCTCTAAACGTTGGTATACTTACCCATTTAGAGCACCTCTTCTAGTCCTGATTCCTTAAGGAATTTCAGGATCTCGGAGAGATTCAAGGACTGAAACTCCTCAGCGTTTCTCCTCTGGCTGTTTGTCTGTCTGACAGGATAGCACTTCGTTTTTAGCAATAATTCCTGTCAAGGTTAAATTGAGCACATCTTTCGATTGCGTGTATATCTGCTTGGAAGATACTTGGGAATGTTTCCATAGATTCGAAGTATTTGGTGCGAGGTTCAAACACTCCTGCACCAGTACCTTCCTAGTATGTTGAGGATTCGTCGCTCCAATCGGATTTATTAGTACACATAGCTGTGTAGTTTTTTTCGGAATGGTATACTTATGCATGCCATTTCGTCTTTTGTGCTTCCAGTCAGGGGATCTTGGAAGCGAGGCTATTCCGGTCTATGCTCCCGATTCTTTTGCCTCTACCCTTTCCTTCCTTGCTGAACCTTAGAATCGCCGATCTGGCGCCCCCCTCTTTGAAAAGGTGCGACCCATCGCCCAGGTGATGCAGACACATGCCAGTCTTTGAATCTTCTCAAGCTGTTTCCTCATAGAGGCAAACTCCACTTCCCCACGCAACTGCCCCTTAAGTGATCGCAGGTGTCACTATCATGGTGTACATCCATCGCAGGATTGTGGGGTTATAACCACTTGTTTTCCCTGCCAGATTTCTTCACACCATTAGAGCGCGTTTGGATTTTCCTACCGCTGCTTCAGCGTGTCTATTCCATAGAAGTTTGATACCTAGTTTGATGCCCAGATACCTTATCTTCTGTTCGTATTCTACTGCCGTCCCATCTAGCAGTATGGGCTGTATACAGTTTAGTTTTCTCTTTCTAGAAAATGGTATCACCGTGGTTTTGCAAGGGTTGAGTTTCAGTCCCACTATTTGACGCCATCTACCAGTTATTTAGAGGCTTCTCTGGTAAGATTTCCCAGAGCGTTTCCTCAAATTTTTCTCTGGCTATGATGAGTATGACTTGTCATCGGTGTAACCTTGACATTTGATTTCTAGGTCGTTCAGCCCAGTCAGTAATTCAACGACAACCAGGCTCCACATCAGTGGTGTTAGCACACCTCCCTGTGGTCACCCTCGCGTTGTGAAGATTTTAATGGTGTCTCTTCCCAGTTGTGCCTCCGTCGTTCTGGTTCTAAGCATTTCTTCCATCCACTTTGAGATAGTGCTGTACATATTCCATTCCAGGGCCTATTTGACAGCCTCGGGCGAGATGTTGCCAAAGGCTTCCTCTATATCCAAGAAGGCACATATCGCTACTTCCTTTGTCTCTAGTGCTGCTTCTGTTTCATTTGTCAGCTGATACAGGGCGGCTCCTGTAGATTGCCTGCTCTGTGTGCAAGCTGACACTTGTGTAGTGGTGCACCTATCAGCACTATTGTCCTAAGGTAATTTTTAATTACCTTCTCCATTGCATTTAGCATAAAAAATGTTAGACTAATGTGTCTAAATGACTTCGATTGAGTGGTTTCCTTTTTCTCCACCTTCGGTATGAATACCACCTTAGAATTTCTCCATAGCTCCGGTATGTATCTGAACGCTAGTAGATTTGTAGAAGATATGGCATTAGTTCTCTTCGACTTATTTGTAGGAAGGCGGGAATTACTCCGTCCACACCTGGGGCCTTAAATGGCTGGAAAGTGCCGGTAGTTCATGTGATTCGGTTTTCCGTACAGATGGAAAAATGAGTCTCTAGTAGGAGGAGAGCTTTCTGCTCTTCGTCCTCCGTATAGCTCCTATCCAGTCTCTTGAAAGTGTCATTTCCACTCTATCCGTCGGTAGTGCTTTGTGCAATCTAGTTGCCACCGGGGTGAATTCTATGTTTTCCCAGAAGGTCCTAAAGTTTTTTCTTTTTGCCCTTCGGATCTCATTGTTGTAGGTGGTAATCACCTCGGAGTATTCTAGCCAATTTTCCTATTGCTTAGCTTTGTTGAAAAGCCTACGTACTTTTGCTCTTATTGTAGACAAATGTTTGTTTCGCCATTTTTCATCCTAATGCTCCTTCACGGTTTTTACCGGGCAGCTAGATTCAAATGCCGTGGCGATTGCCACATTTATTTCTCCTACAGCCTGCTCCAATAAGGTGTAGTTTTTGATACTGCCTCGTTCTGTCACTTGCTCTAGATTCCTTTTTAGTTGGGAACTAAACGTAGGCCGCACAGTTAGTCTGGGGTTTTGAATGGGGGTGTTTTCCTCACTCGCTCCTTCCAGTTAAAACTCTATGATCCTATGATCTGACATTGATCCCTCCACTTTTTAATTAATTTATTTACGTTAGCGCTACCTACCGTAATATCCAGTACCTTATTTCTGACTTTGAGGTTTTCTAAAAGGTACTCGCCTCACTTATTAGTGTCCGTCCGAGCTGCCCCACATCTCGTTGTGGACGTTCGCGTCACATCCCAAGATGAGTTGCAGCCTTCTCCTAATACAGTGTTGCCAGCGCATGGATGGTATGCTGTTATCATCACCAGGAAAGCATGCTGATGCGATTACTACCGCGCGGTGGATGCCCTCTGCCTTGATGTGGGCCTGGATCGGAACTAATTTCCGCGTTAAAAATTCATAAAAACAAAAATAATTAATGCCCTTTTTAACCATAATGCAAGTTCTAGGAGAGGCCTCTCGGCTGTCCCATACTATTTTACATTCCTTGTTACTGGGGTCTTCTTGCAGCAGCGCTAGCCCTAGATGTTGTTTAGTGAACATCTTAGCCATCACAGCCGGGGTTGTCTTGGCATGGTGTATGTTTACTTGGGCTATTTTGGTGCGTGTGCTTTTCATTATTGTTTTGTGACAGGAGGTGGCGCGTGCTCCTCTGTCACTACTAGAACAAAATCGTCCTCTGCTTCCGTAGACATGGCTGGAATGATCATGTCTACGAGTGTGAGTTTAAGGTCGTCCTCTCGGTATTTTTTGATGGATTTAGATGGAATGGGAAACGCAGTAATTGTCAGTAGTGAACGTTCTTTGGAGGTGTAACAAACGTTTAAAATGGATTCCATCGTTCTTCTTCGATACCATTAAGCGATATATGGTATCAGCAACAAATTAGCATTCAACAACTCTATGGGTGTGTTACAAGAATTCTTTCCTAGTTGTGTCATTTCCAGCGTTTCTAGTCTCCTCTCTCTCCGGATTTGTCGGTTTTGGATTATGTGTTACAGGGTCACGTTCAATCTAAAGTTTATCACAACCGACCTGAAGCACTGGAAGCTTAAAATGAAAAACTCGACAAGCTGTTGGTGAGATCCCGCCAGAAATTTGCCAGCATTCATTATTACATCGATCTCGGCCATACATCGTAGTAAAGTTTAAATCTAATCGATCTAATTTTTATTATTAATTGTTACTTTAGGAAGCATTTAACTTGTTATTAAATTTTAGTTTACATAGCTTGAAAATTGTAATGAAACAATTTCTACCGGGTAATCTAATATTTTCGGAGAAAATTTCTAAGAAAATGATATGTTCCTTCTAAAAGATCGTTGTACGTGGGAACAATTACAGATTTACATAAGAAACATTACAAAAACTGTTTCCAAATTAGAAAAAACTTATGTACAAAAAGCAAGGGACAATAATCCAATTACAAACGAAACATAAAAAAAAGAAATATATCATAATAGAAGAAATATACCATAATAAACCATAAAAAAGAGAGACTTTTATTTTGAGTCCATTTACAATTTCTATAAAATAAAATTTTCTTCAAAATTTTCCTACGACCAAATCTTTTTAAGTTTACATTTTGATGTGGCGGTTTTTTTTCCTTCTCGAGAGTAATTTGATTTTTGCATTCACGCTCCACTCCTGAGAGCTAATTGAGCCGCCGCGCCGCGCCGTGACGACGGAGCGGGTTACGGTATGTCAGCACAGAATATACCTACATAGACACAACAATTATAATTAAATTTTGAGAACATGTTAGAAACATATGCGGTTCACTTGTTGTATACGTCTTGTAATTTAATTAGAAGGAGACGAGGAATCTATTCAACTTTGTGCTGATAACAACTAAGGGACAGAATACACCTAAATGCTCCCAATTTGATTTAATAAATATAATATCAGTGTACAAGGCAAAGCTGAGCAAGACACGATTAGAATTGGAAAGAATTTCCATTCTAATCCTGTCTTGATTAGAAATGGAAAATAATTTAAATGTTAAAAAGGTATATAAATGAGTGGTTGCTAGATAAGGGCAGGTTAAACGTGTACTAGACTAACATAAACTATTTCTGTGAAGGATAAACAAAACGAGATAAGACTTTTGAATACTAGGAGAGTAGACAAAATCAGACAAAGCCAGATACAATCATAGAAGATCAGATTATACCAGACAAGACCAGATAAGATGAGCTAAGACCAGACAAGACTAGACAAGCCCAGACAGACCAGACCAGAATAGACAAAACCAGACTAGACCAGACAAGACCAGATAAGACAAGACAAGACCAGACAAGACCAGAAAACACCAGACAAGATCAGAGAAGACCAGCCAAGACCACAAAAGACCAGCCAACACAAGAGAAGGCCAGACAAGACTAAACATGATCGAACAACGTCAGGCAAGGCCAGGAAAGACCACAGAACATCGGAAAGTCCAGAGAAGACCAGAGAAGAGCGGAGAAGACCAGAGAAGACCATAGAAAATCAGTGGAGACCAGATAAGACTATATAAGACTAGACAATACCAGGCTAGACCAGCAAGACCAGACAAGAAAAGAAAATACCCGACACGACCAGACATGACCACTCAAGATCAGACAAGGCCAAACTAGAACGAACAAGGTAGGGACAAGACCATACAAGACCAGAAAAGATAAGACAGTGCCAGACAAGACCAAACAAGATCAGACAAAACTAGACAAGAACATACAAGAGCAGACAAAACCAAACAATTGCCAGAGAGAAGCCAGACAATACGAGACAAGACCAGACGGGATTAGACAAGACCAGACCAAAATTTAACAAGACCAATCAACACCAAACAAGACCAGACAAGACCAACTAAAATAAAAAAATATTAAAGAGAGGCCAGACAGAGGCAAGGAAACACGAAGTAAAAACAGTCTAGACCAGACAAAAGTAAGCAAGAACAGCCAAGTACAGATACATCAGATCCAAGAAAGCCATAGCCAGAAATGCGCAAGGACAGACTAGGCCAGAATTGTCTGGCCCTATTTGGTATTTGTTATGGTGTTGACCATAGAAAATTGGAGATTTCACAGAACCAACAAGATCAGAGACAAGACATTACAAGACTAGACTGGCCATACTAATTAAGCTAAGCTTGACATTTCTAATCGATACTTAATTAGACTAGTCAATATCAAATAATACTGGACTTGCTTTGAATTTCAAATATATTCGACTTTAGTTCAGAGTTGTTGGCTAGTCTGGACTACAGACAAGTATACAGTAAAGACAAAGCTGGAGAAGATAAGTTGATACAAGTTAGGGCAAGAGAAGGTTAAACGAAACCAGAGAAAACAAGACTTGACTGGAGATGACGAGAGCAGGCCACATAAGTCCAGACTAAAATAAACAAAACAACACTAATCTAGGTTCATAAAATGTTAGACAACATCAGAATTTTTAAAGCCTAAACAGGAGAAGCCTAGATCTGTGTAGGCTAAACAAGACAAGTTAACAAAGTTGGGTAGTTGGTTGGGTTTATGAACTAGTCTGTACAAGACAATACAACTATACCGCGTATATCCAGACTAAAATAAACCAGACAAGGCTAGACGAAGATCACAAAATAAATTCAAAAATTATTTAAAAAATTTAAAGTTCATAAAGACTAATAAATAGGACACAAAATCTGTGAAGACTAAACAAGATAAGATAAGACAATAAGGTTAAGTTGGTGTTTATGAACTAGGCTGTGCAAGGCAGGACAATCGCTACAAAAATCCATTATATATCCGTAAATATCAGGGTTATTAAAATATGAATTTTTAGGCTAAATATTGTCGAAAAATTGCATTTTTAGTTAAAAAAATTAGTGAAAATTAAATTTATTTTATTGAGATATGCCTTATCGAAGTATTTATATAATTCGAATGATAATTTAAATAAAACAAATGAAAACTTTGCTCAGATTCCGTTTCGAATTCTGAAAAGTTCAGTTTATATCTGATTAAATTTATAAAGTTTCTTTTAAGATTTCTTAACTGTTTTCTTAACTTCCGACTTTTCAACTTTCACGTTTTCATTCAATAAGTATTTGTGGTTAATATAATATCGGAAACTTATAACTAAAACCGTTCTAGTTTAAATTCCAACATTTAATATTTAACATCTGCATTGAACAATATATCCAGTGTAATAAAATTCAATTTGTAATATATTATAAAATTAGTGCAAAAACAAAACGAAAAATAGTTTTTACAAAAAGTACACAAAGCTTATATTGAATTGAATCAGTGTATAAAATATATTTTCGCTCCGTTGTGTATTTAATAACATTCCTGTAAATAAAAATATTGTAGTATTTGTTGTGATATTGTATTTATATTATTTAGATAAATCAATAATTGTTTATTAACTTGAAGAACTATATAACTTAAAATTGATGTATAGTGACGAATTGATGAATAGTACTTCGCACAATATTATATTCTAATGCAAATAAAATTATAAATAAAACTTATAAAGCATATAACTTATAAAGCATATAACATATTTTGCTTACATGCACGAAAATGAATTGAAATAAATGTACGAAAAAATTGTCCGAAATGAATAAATAACCAAGTTCCAATTCAAAATAAAACGGCATTTATTATTCATCTTTGGAAAAGTAAAGCTTAAAGCATTCTGAGGTTGCCCGCGCCGAATGCAAACGAAATTGAATGTAAATAAATAATCTAAAATTTAAATAAATAAAGTAACACACACACAGCATGTACTACATTTGCACACCAGTAAATATTTCAGTACGTTCCGTAACATTAGATCAACAACTATAATTTGAAATTTCATTCGAATAAAATATCCAATGAAAATAATAACTATTCTTAAAATAAGAAAGGATTTGTTTGTTCGAGCTATATATATATATATATATATATATATATATATATATATATATATATATATATATATATATATATATATATATATACATATCTATATTGTACTTAATTATTAACGCCACCACCGCTATATATTAAATCAAAAGTTCGCGCTGCTGCGCGTATGTTGTCTTGATTTATCTGTCCGCTCCGCGGCGGGCAACCTAATCTGATTCAAGTCAATCTTGTTGTTTTTAAAAAGGTTTTATTTTGCGTTAAAGCAACTACACACTATGAACTACAGATACAAACTTATCTAAAAATGGTGGAGTAGGTTTTTTTATATGTAAAGGAATACGAATAATGATTAACAAAGAATGTGAATAACAATTGATAAAACAATGAGAAAAACAACAGGTGTCCTTTCTGCCACTCGGCATTCCCACACATTGTGAGAATAACAACATGTGTCTGTTTATCAAATTCTTTTATCAAATATTATATAGCAAACTAAAAATATAATATTAAAAATGAATACAGACAATTAGGATCTAAAAATGTAACCTAATAATTTACATTATTTTATGAGTAATTCATAAATTAATGATGATATAAACTATTCCATTATATACTTATTCATAAACAATTGAAAATTTGTTTTTTGTAGTCATTACAAGTGTATTCGGTATTGATTTACGTTCGGAAATTTGTAGATAATGCTTTCATTGTAATATTTTCTGGCTAATTAGGTTTGTACAAACAAATTCTTTTTAATTCTGAATATTTACAATACTTTCTATTCAACTGTGCAGTAAAAAAAATGTAATTAAACAACCATTTTAAAATTTGTCGTCAATTCGAAACATTGTTAAAATTTATCATAATTTATATCACATTTTACTCTAATTGATTATAATAAAATCCACATAAGCTTAGGTTATTTATAGTTCAAAGTTTAAAATTGACGTTTGGTCGGTAATCTACCTATTTTGTCGTTCTTATTAGCTATATTTTTCGTTTTTTAAATGTCTATTTATTTTGTAGTTACTTGAATATTATTTTTTTAAATCTAAATATATTTAACAAAAAAAGCTTCAGTTTTGGATTTTCAAACATTTTCTTCAATTATATTTTCAATTAAATGAAATTGAATTTAAACGATATAATGATATAAAATGATATTGAATTCTCAAATTCTAAATAAATAATAGAAAATTAATTTTGAAATTTTATAAATTTTGCAAAAAAAATCTAGGAAATAATGTAATTCGAATAAATATGTAAATAGTAATTTCAATATGAGCCTGAGATTATAAATTGTGAGCAATGAGCTCGAGTGGCAAAAAATAACGTTTTCTCGTGCTGATATCGGCGGAAAAATTATTTTATTATTTCTAATCTCGGTATAACTAAGAACAGTTCCTATTTAAAAACAAGAAAATGTAATAAAATGATTACATTTCCAATTTTTGTAATTTTTTTATTAAATTTTAATGCAATTATCCTTAACATAAATTTAGTATTTTTAAGTGGAATCAGTTAAAACTTACTAACTTCTTTAAATACTATTTTATCTTACGGTGAAATAAATATATTTATATACTATAAATATATGTATAGGAAATAATAGGTCTAACGAGAAATAACATACACTGAAAGCAAAGAAAGAGAAATTAGAAAGTAATAAAGATTTCCAAGAACAGCACGATATAAAGATAGAAGATGTAGTAGAAGCCGCGAAAATGTTAAAAAGCGGCAAAGCAGCAGGTGACGATAGGATAGCTACATAAATGATTAAGAACGTTAGGTTAATGGTTAATTTAAACTTGGGAACTAAGGCACTGGAAATATGAACCAGTTTGTTCAATAAAGCACGGAGAAAAGAAAAAATCCAGAAAATTGTAAGCTTGATTTGGAGACTGAGAGAGAATGAAACCAACCAAGAAAATGTACCAACTATGTACCAGCATTACCATGCCATACATAATGTCGAAAATATACAAAAGGATACAAGGAGCAAGGTTGATGAAAGAAACTAACGGAAGATTACAGTGATGCATACAAAGTATTTATAGGAATACAAAAAAATATTTGAGAACAGGAATCCTACAATCAGAAGAGTTCATAACTCTAGAAGGTTTAAGGCAAGGAGGAGTCCTCATCTCAGCCTTGTTCAGTATACCTAGTTATGGATAATATGATAAAGGTAGTAAAGAATAAAGTAAGAATACTAAAGGTGAGATATAATAACAAGGAAATGGTAGAAGAAAGTAAAATGCAATTGCTTGTGACCTAGTAATGTATGCGAAAAATGATGTAGACCTTCAACGTAACCTGAATATATGGAAAAATGCTTTACTAGATTAACACCTGATTATGAATGCACGAAAAAACAAGGTAATGGGGATAGGGAAGGAAGGCATGGACATAACAATAACATTATAGGGAATACTTATATAGGAAGTGCATAGCAAATTGCAATATTTAATTATTTGGGAATGAAGATCCACATAAATGAAAAGATCGATGCAGAACTAAAGAACAGACTGGAAAGTTATATAATTCACTAAAGAATGTCTTATTAAGGAAAGAATAATTATCAAGATAATCGAAAATTATAGTATTAAAGACCATTTTCAAACCCATACTAACATGCGGAACCGAGTGCTGGGTGCTATCCAAGCAACAGAAAGTTAAATTCAAGCCACGGAAATGCGGTAAAGTCGCGAAGAAATAGAATGAGAAACGACCTTGTAAGAGAAGAACTGAAAGTAGAACCTATCATGGAATGCATCACACGACAACAGATAAGTCACTTGAGGGCGCGGGAGCAAAACAAATAAGGCAGGCGAGACCTCACGAGAGCAAAGCAAGGGGCAGACCAAGAAAAACATAAGATGAAGCTTGTCCGTAACAGCTTATCAAAAGCCCGTAAGATTTTATGACAAAATTGATTGTCACGGAACGAGAAGAAGAGAATGTGCATGGGAAGATAGGAATTTGCTAAACTTGATAGCAAGTTATAATTGTTTTCCGTATTAATAAATTCTGTACGTGCGTTTATATAGATTTTATAGTTATAACTGCACACTAAGGTTTGGAATAATAAAAAAAATATTATCTTTTATTAAAAGGAATTACAGTTACTTTTGCCAGAAACTTTTCTCTTCCAAAATTTCAATTAAAATTCCTTCAGAAGTTTTCACTTCACTTTTTAATTTTGTACTCCTTGAACTCTGTTCTTGCATGTGCATCTTTTTCTCTCTTTTCTTACATTTTCTTGTGTATGTAGAATATAACAAAATAAGACATGTGATAAGTGAAGCAGAAAATGAAATTTGTATGCCAACAAACGGTAGCCAAGATCAAGAGAATTGCCGTTTCAGTCGGAATATAAAATGTTGCATAAAATGATACATCAAATATTTACTTTTACTCTATATTTACTTTACAAGGTTGTTACATAAAATCAGTTTTGATTTATCTACCGATATATTAACGGATATTAGGTTACTAAAAAAAAAGACAATATTTTGTTATGGAAAAAAATTCTCTTAAAACGAAATTTCCATACCGATATTAACTAAACGTGATGGAAGTCATTGCAACAATTTAATCTTGAAAGAATCTAGTAAATACCAACAGTGGAAACAATTTAATTTAAAAAAAAGTAGTAAAGGTCTTAAAATTGTTATGGCTCTCTACTTAATTTTCCAAATGTTATATATATTATATTATATTATAAAATACAATCCGTATATTAAAATCGAATTCCATTATACCTTTGAAATCAAATCAGTTGCTGTTCTAAAACAATGTATTGTAACTATAAAAAAACGCAAAGACAACTTCGTATCTAAGATACGAAGTTTCCAGTCTTTGTTTATTATCATCGAGTTTGTGCCCAAGATAACAAAACTCAACGCTCAATTAAATTAATAGGAAAGGAGCCAGAAAATCGGTTTTCTTCGTTGTATTGTATTATCTGAATGGAAGTTGGATATCGATTAGAGGCGAAAAGTTTTCAGTGAGCTGATTCCAGTGAAACTACTTTGTTATTCTATGTAAATTTAATTTTCTGTGAGTGGTTTAATTGGGATTTAAATGTAATCGGAGAATTTTTTCATGTTTAGATGATTTTCATGAAAAAGTAATTTAGTTATTTTTTTTAAATTTTATGTTTTAGCCTTTATTTGTTAATAAAGTTATAATTAATAGTGTTATAGAGTTTGAAGTTGTATATAAAGTTGCCAACTATATTTTATTAAGTTTGATTCCTAAATTTATCTTCTTTTCTCAATAAATAATAGTATATTAAAAGACGAGTTCCGTAAGCGTGATTTTGCAGCACGCTTCCAAGTTTGGAAAACGACGAGCGTAGCGAGGAGATTTCTAATGGACAAGTGATGCAAAACGCCTTACGAACGAGTTTTTTATAGTATCTTTTCTATTTCGCGGCCTTTTATGCAATTTTATGCCATTTCTAAATAAAAAAATCGCCCATCCATGTTCATAAAATCTTATGGTGGTCGATTACACTGATAATTGACACTTGAAATTAATTTAAAGGTTAGGTTTTGGGTGAGGTATGGGTGAAAAAATATCTTGCACTCCAGTAGAATTGTAAGAAATAACTGCAAATACAGTGTATAAAGTGTTGCCAGATAAATCGCGAGCAAGATATGAAAAAGAATGCTGCAAATTTAAGTGGGTGTGGTGTAATCTAAATAAAGTTACAGTTGTTTCGGAAAATGTTTTACTTGCCTACTTCGAATTACAATGTAAAGTATATACCATCAAGTTTATGGACGATATATTTTATGTTGAGGTCCTGTTTATCTATACATAAGGATTTGGATATATCCAAATATTGAAAATTGCAGGCCTTATTGAAATGAAAACCTCAGGGCTATGCACCTAAAAAGTCGCACCTAAAAAGTTCTAAAGATTTTAGAAGAAGATATTCATAAATTTATAAGGGACGCGGATGATAAATCTTATCTGGCTATAATGGTTGATAAATTTGTATGTATATCACAGCTTTGTATGTAACGCTATTCATTTTAGATCGTCTTGAGAATGGGTTATAATGGTGTGCTTAGGCGTCAGGAATTAACGGATATGTCTCTCAATGACATAGAATACAAATCCGATTACATCATTGTGTCTGTATCTAAAACAAAAAATTACATTCCAAGAATGTTTGCATTTACAGATCCTCATTGGATTAACTTAATGTTATGCATAAGAGATTTTTCTTAACTTTTCGTAACAGTCATTGTATTAATAGTCCAATTGGTATTAATATGGGGAGAATATCAAAAGACAATGCGGCATTTCTCAAACTACCAAACTCCGATCTTTACACTGGACATTGTTTCTGAAGAAGTAGTGCGACACATTTGGCCAACCATGGTGGTGATTTGTTGACAGTAAAAAATCATAGTGGATGGAAGTCTACTACTGTTGCGGAGGGGTATGTTGACGCTTCATTAAAAAAGAACATTGAAATATCTAAAATGCTTGGGTTTTGCTGAGCAAGCAAATATCAACTTACTTGGATGTTCTCCTAGTGCCCCACATTTGCAATTTGATAGCAACAGTAGTAGTAGCACTGTATATAACGTCCCTGATGTGAGTGTTACTGCTCAAAAATCCAATATTACTATAAATATTTTATACTCCTTAATATATATATATATATATATATATATATATATATATATATATATATATATATATGTTGTATTTGAGGTTTTCGCGGTTTGTATATATATATATATATATATATATATGTATATATATATATATATTAATATAATTTATAATATTATATATAATAATTATTACTTGCACCATTGAAAAGAATTTAAAATAAATATGTGTTATATTGTTTTTTACCATTAATTAATTAAATTTGTGTGCCATCTCCTCTTAGAAGGTTAGCTATCATAACTATTTTTACATTTAATGCTGTAGCTCTAAACAACTCAACGGAACTATACTTGTACCATTTTCTTAGATTATTTAACCAGGAAATGCGTCTTCTACATCTTACTTTCATCTTAGCTACATTCAAAACTGTCCCCCACGGAGATCCGAATAGGGGACTAGCGACTCAGGTATTTTCGCCATTAAATTAGCCATGTTGATTAACTAGGGATGTGTAATCAGGTAGTTTCCCTTTGCTTTCCTGATTCCAATGCCGTTGACTATTTCTTATAGTTCGTCCGCCTTCGGGAGCGATTTCTCACCCCCACGACAATAGAGTGCCCTTTCGATATCATTTGATATTGGTTGATTACTTATACCGGCGCACATTTGCTCTATTACATAATATTCATATATTATTATATTACTTTTTTTTCATTCCCATAAAGAAAGAAAAAGAATATTTTACACTAAAATAATTTGACGTTTCGAACGATAATTTTCTTGAAACCAAATTCACTTTGTTTTTAACACAATTTTTAACACTAACACTAATCTAAGGTTAACTTTTTGTTTTTTCACTATAAATTTCTCTCTATATAAACTTTATACCATTCAAAAAATACATAATTTCAAGGAGCAAATTTTTGTTGTCATTACACACATCACATAACCTCAAAACTATCTCGCCGAAAATTTGACACCACTGACAGCTCTGAAATTCTGTGCCAACTTTGAATAAATTAACTAACTAAAAAAAATACAGCACTCGGCGAGCCATTACCGCACGCATATGAGTGCTGTAATGAGTCCATTACAGACGCAAAATAGAAAAACATATTTGTGGAGCTTAGTTGCATGATTTGTCAAAATTATAAAAACTAAATAAATGAGAATATTAATTTAATTTACATTAATTTAGCAAAATCTGCACCTTTTTATTTTATATTTAAATTTTATTTTATTGACAGACTGATTTTATTAATAATGAAATAACTAACATTCAAATTGATTAATAATAAAATTAATGAATTTTAAACAACCTAAAACTCTAAGTATTGTATACAATTCCTATACCAACAAAAGGATTGAAGACCCTATCATTGAGTGGATTCAAGACATGCTAACCAATCCTAAAATTACCGCCGCACTGGGGGGATCAACGAAGACGGTAACCACTGAGAGGGGCTGCTGCCCACAAGGGGGCATTGATAATCTGGTCGTTGATAATCTCCTAGATGTGCTTACAAAGAACGGGTATAAGGCGGTTGGTTATGCAGACGATTTTGCCATCATAATAATAGGTAAGTTTGGTAATACAATAATTAACCTTGCACAGAGTGCACTTAACACCATCAACTGTTGAAGCAAGAAGGAGGGCCTTAGTGTCAACCCGAGCAAATGGTCCCCTTTACTAGAAATAGGAAGCTGAATTTGAAAGCTCCGAGTATTGATGGTCAGACGTTAGAGTTCTCCGAAGAGGTGAAATATGTAGGAGTAACCTTGGATAAGAAACTCACTTGGAACTCGCATCTGAACAAAACGCTCTCAAGAGCCACAGTGGCTTTTTCGATCTGCCGCAAGCTTTTTGGGAAAACATGGGGACTAAAACCCAAAAGGGTCCTATGGTCTTACACAGCAGTGGTAAGACCGATTATCACCTACAATTCACTCGTATGGTGGTACAAAACAAAGGGAAAAAAGACTCAAAGCATTCTACAAAAGCTTCAACGGCTTGCGTGCTTGGATATAACAGGAACGATGCAATCTACTCCAACCACAGCAATGGAAGTCCCGTTGTACCTACTCCCACTGCACAAACATGTTGAAAATGAAGGTCTACGCAGTGCTCTGAGACTAAGGTGTACATCGCCTATTCAGAGACACATGAAAATAAGGGAACAAATCGGAGAGGAATTTCTGAAGCATCCCTGAGACGCAAAATCTACAGAATACGAATTTGACACAGCCTTTGAAGTGGTCATCAATGACCGCCAAAACAGTGTTCGAAGAATCGAAAATCTGAAAGATGCGTCGGTGTACCACATGGACGCTTGTCCATGTGGTACACCGACGCATCATAAACTGTTAAGGGTACAGAAATTGGCATGTACAGCCGGAGTCACAGGGAGTCCACGGCATTGGGCCAGGCTCCCACGGTACAACCGGCTGAAATTATAGCCATTGAAAAATGCGCACAAATCTGGCTAAAGAAACGTCTTAAAGGAGCGCAAATCTACATCCTTATGGACAGCCAGGAAGCTCTAAGGAATTTAAAAGCCCACAACTTTAATTCTAAGCTAACCTGGAACTGTAAACAAACCCTGAAGCAACTGGTGAAAGGTAACAGACTCACGCTAATGTGGTCACCGGGTCACCAGGGCATATAAGGGAATGAAATGGCCGACGCACCCACCAAAAGCGGGGCCAGGGCTCCCTTCTTGGGCCCGGAGCCAACTTGTGGGCTTACAAAGCCCCACTTAAGGCAGGGGGCTAAGAAATGGGAAGAAGGTCAAAAGCATACCCACTGGAAGAACACGCCAGGACAGAGGCAAGCAAAAATGCTCATAAACAAGTCTGCCGCAATAACGCAGCAGATGCCAAGCTTCTCTAGAAGAGAAATCAGAACTTCGGTAGGCATACTCACAAATTTGGCATATACACAAAATGGGAAAG
The DNA here is from genome assembly GCA_944588485.1 of Phosphuga atrata. Classification (NCBI taxonomy): domain Eukaryota; kingdom Metazoa; phylum Arthropoda; class Insecta; order Coleoptera; family Silphidae; genus Phosphuga; species Phosphuga atrata. The sequence continues at coordinate 36,930,919 of OX155894.1, forward strand.
GCAGAGGAAGTTGCCTGTGCACATGTGTAACGCTAGCACACATAAGGCATAAATTTGTAAACAAATTTGTACACAAATTTGGACCACTAAATTTTAACCTTTCAGGGACACAATAAAATCTAATTTAAAAAACGCTACTTCACACCACATTTGTCACGATAATGTAGAAAATAAGAGCGATTTTTAAGATTTTACTGTGCGTCTGACATTTGGAAAAATGACATAACCAACCTAATAAATTCGAATCAGAAATAATGTCAAAGTTCGTTAGTACTAACATTTAAAAATTAAATAATTTCCAATATTGTAATTAATCTAAATCTCTTTGATTCTTTAATATTAATTGTCGGCCAAAAAATATTATACAAATTTTGTGCGGAAATGATTTTACAATGATCCAGCAAATGGGCTGGACCAAACCCCAAACCCAAACGAGCTGTTGCATTGTAAAATCAATGTTTCCGCACTCTTATGTAAATAATTATTTTCTAACTGTTTCGGCACGCGAGATAAAACTGTATAAATTTTGTAAGCAAATCAAGTGAAATTTCGGGAAATTTTGTCGATTTTTCGATTTCGATGCGATTTATTAATTAAAAGCTTCGGAAAATGCAAGAAAATGTATTTAAATCATTATTTATCATGTCGATGAATAATTATTTCAAAGTGCACATGGGAGTGTTTTTGCTGCAGGTTACAAATATTTAAGTCGCAATTTACCAGAAGCTTTCGCTCGCCAGATGAAATTTGATAAAATTTACAAAATTGAGCAAAATTTTCGCGATATTTTGTCGCCCAGGTAGAAAACTAAGAAACTAATTCATATTTTAGGGATTTCTAATAGCATCCGTAGAGAAATGACCTCACGAAAACTCTCTGTTTTTAATTATTTGCAACCGTTCTAAATATATCAACTTTTGAAATCAAAATTCGAGAAAGTGACACTTTCCGCTATAAAAATTTGAACCTTTCCAAACAATTCACACATCGATTTACTAGTATTGTCATCTAGTTGCAGGGTGCGGCAAATTATGTCGTTGCGATTTGTAGTTCCTGAGAGAATTTTGAAAAACCGAAAACTCACATATTTTGTCACATAATATTTTGTTAAATTGACTTATTTTAAGTTTTTCCCACATAATAACTTAGCCTCATTCTATATGTATTTTTTGAGAATAAATCTACGGAAATCGGATGGAAATTTCCCGAGAACTAAATTAAAATAAGATATATCTAATATAATTTTCAAGGAAAATATAAATATGTCATTGGAAAATGATCTCTTAAAAACGAGTAACCATATATTCGGATTTAGAAATTCATAAATCGCAAAAAAATTAATCAAAAATTTCAATCTTTCCTTACTAAACTAATTTTACATTTATTTGTTCGTTTTGTCGACTAGTTTCAGCGCGTTAAAAATGATTTCACTGCGATTTTGTTTGAGAAAAAATTTTGTTTGAGAAAAATGTTTCTGAGAAAATGGTAAGGAAACGAACTTATTTTCTAACCATCGTTTAAGTTGTTTTTGCAATTTGTTGGCGATTTCTTCCGTTTGAGCGAAGGAAATCGAAATGCTGCACACTATTTCGATTTTATTTTTCTCAACTATTCAAAATAACCAAGATATCGTCAATTTTTTCATTTTATTAAGTTCAATTCATTAATTTTATTAAGTTCAATAAAAAAAATGCGTGGTTTTTGATTTTTTGTATTATTTTATATATTTTATATATTTTATATATTTTATATATTTTATATATTTTATATATTTTATATATTTTATATATTTTATATATTTTATATATTTTATATATTTTATATATTTTATATATTTTATATATTTTATATATTTTATATATTTTATATATTTTATATGAATTTTATTAAAAAATAAGCAGGATCAACAGGTTATGAGTTAAGTCGTATAGTGATACGTGGAGTGTCAGGAGTGAGTGTTTGCAGGAGGGTTTAGTAGGGTCACGTCTGATGCATAGGTGGTTTGTGATGGTCCAGTGAATGTTGGTTTTTTTGTATTTGGTCAGTAGTCGTTTGTGTCTATCGCAAAGTCTCGGAATTTGGGTGAGTCTGAAAGGAGTTCATTGGAGGGGTTATGGAGGGTGTTATTAGGATGTCGTAATTTGGAGATAGTACGTAATGCTGTTCGTTCGGCTATTTCCAGTATGTAGTAGGTTTTTTTGTTGGTAATAGTCATTATTATGTATCCGTAGTCAAGGATAGGTCTGTATATAGATTTGTATATCTTGGAAGCTGTAAATCTGTGGCTGTAAATATGGATTTGTAGATCTGTGAGATGGAAATACCTTGGTTTCCTTGGGTCAAGAAGCAGAAATGTTGGCTTCGTTGTATAGTTTTGGTCTTACATATTTTTGCGTCGATGTTGAATTTCAGTTGATTGTCGAATGTTATACCAAGATATTCAATTTGTGGAGTCGGTGTTACGTCAATGTTGTCTAGGTGGATATGTGGAGAATCGGGGGAGATCCTGTGATTCGGGATGAGTAGTTGGCATTTGGAAGGATTTGCAGTGAGTCTGCTTAGGTTGAACCAAATTAGGGTTCTGTCCGTGAGGGTTCGTAGTTCGTCCGTCGTTTTTTTTGACGGTTTTATTGTGGGATATTAGGGCGGTGTCGTCGCCGTATTGTAGGATATAGGCGGAGAGGTTGATTTGGGATTTGTCTGCAAGGTTATGGTTGTAAATGACGTGGAAGAATATGTTATAAAGTAAGGGAGAGACGAGGGAACCTTGGGGAAGACCTTGGAGAGGGGAAAATTCAGAAAAGAGGGCGTTATTTATTTTAATTTGGAGGGATCTGTCATGGAGGAAATGTTTAAGGATATAAATGAGATACGGAGGGACATTTAGTTTGTTTATTTTGAAGAGTAGGCCGGCATGCCACACTATGTCAAACGCTTTTTTTATATCTGGGAATAGGGCAACAGAATAATCTTTACGAAGGTTTGCGGTTTGTAGGTTATTGGTGAGGATATATACGGGGTGGATGGTGGAGTGGGAAGGCTTGAATCCAAATTGAGTTTTTGAGCAGATTCCATAATCTATTTTTGCGGATTTGCTCTAGGATTTTGCCTAGGACTGGAAGGAGGGTAATTGGGCGGTAACTATTTTGCAAAGAATGATTTTGATGGTGTTTTCGGATGGTGATAATTATACATATTTCCAACATTTGGGAAAGGATCTTTTATAGAGGCAGACGTTGAACAATTTAATAATGTGGAGATGGATATCATCGGTGCGGTTTCTAAGTAAGGATTTTTTAACTAGGTCGGGGCCGGGTGCACTATTTTTGCCATGGAAGAGAGTAGGAAGGTATTCGTCGTAGGTTATTTCATCCAGGTCTGTGTTGTCATTTTTAAAGTAGTCGTTGTACCATGTGTTTACTCTGTCATAGTTATGTTTATCAAATGAGGGAGATTTAGAGGGTCTAAATGAACCTTTAAAGTATTTGGAAAAAAGGGACGCTTTTCGGAGTCAGAGGAGTACTGTTGGTTAATATAGGAGATGTCGGGGATATAGAATGATGGGCGGTATTTGGTGATCTATTTAATTTTGTCCCAGTATGTTCGTCCTGCGTCGTTTTCTATTTCTTGAGAGACTGACAACTTGTTGGTTCGAAACTGGAAGATAAGTATGTATGTCTTTATTTAGTCTACTAATTTTAGATTTTAAAGAACTGTCTTCTGTTCTGCAGTATATTCGGTATAGTGATCGTTTTTGTTTAATTAGCGTCAAGATGAAGGGAGGCGGAGTTGGTTTGTGAAAATTGGTTTTGTATTTGGAGGAGCGTTTTTCGATGAAATTTGTCAGGAGGGTCAGGAATTCGTCAACGTCGTTTAGAGAAAGGTTGTTGGATTCTGTGGTGTTTATATAGGATTGGATTTTGGAGCTGACTCTAGGGGTGTTTGTAAGGTTGAGATTTATTTTAGTAGGATGACTAACCATGGGATGCATGTGGTTAAGGTTGATAGAGAACGTGATAGTCAAATGATCTGAGCCAAGGTCGGGGGACAGAGTAATATCACTTATAAAATTGATGGGGTTAGAGGTGTGGAGTAATAAGTCGGGAGTAGTATCCTTATAAGGCATAATGAATGTGGGGTTGTTGTGACGGCTAACAAAGAGGTAGTTACTTAAGAAGGATTGGATCTGACGGGTTTTAATTTTATTGATATTAAAATCGCCGACGATGACTGAATAATCGCCGACGTGGGGGTTGATAGGGGATGGGGGATTGGCTTTGCCAAGTTTGAATTTAGGTTTCAGGTGGATTAAAGCTCCACTCCTTGCGTTGTTAGTAATTGCATTTCCGTGTTTTGACAAAGTAGACCAGACCAGTCTCTAAAGGTGAGGATACTGTCGGGTCCCGTCTTTGTCTCTACAAATAAATGTCCGTCAATGTTATTTGTCTCTGGGTAAATCTGTGTAAAGCTCTTTATTAAAAGTCTTTTACTGTTGTAGGAATTGATGTTGGCGTAAGTTAATCTTAACTTATTCATCGATATTTACAACTGATTGGGATGTTTCATCGGTCGGAAGGGTAGGGTGTCGGAGTCAGGGGAGGTTAGGTCAAACAGAAGTATGCACATTCTATTTCCTAAAAAAAAAGGCATGAGTATCAAGTTGGTATTCTGATATGAAGCGCTTGTTCAGCTTTTTAAATAGATCCTCGCGGTTTGTGTTGCCAGGTAGATTCATTTCCATTGTGTATGTATTAATTATGTAGTCGTGAAAGGTGAGTGCTGAGTGTATTCTTGAGTTATGGGTGACTTCGATAGGTAGTTCGGCAGATTTTTTGTTTGTTCTTCTTATTTTGACATTTGGGACTCCATCGATGGGTTTTGGGTCGGTTTGGGCATTTCGGTGACCACGCTGCATGGTCGGGAGATCCACATGATGTGCATTTCGCAGGCAGAGAAGACGGACATTTGTCGGTGTCATGAGGACCGCTGCATTTTTGACATTTGATAGGGGTGGTGCAATTTTCACTTGCGTGGTCGAATAACTGGCACTTTGTGCAGGGGCTAGGGATGGGAGGAGGTGGGGTGCTGGGAGATACAGGGTAGTGCCTATTCATAAAAAATTGTCCCCCGTAGGCTAGTAGCGAGTCGAACGTCTTGATATCTGAGGTTATTATGCGGATTAAACGTGTTGGATTGTTTGTTGCTCTGGATATTATTCGTGTTCTGCAATTGTTGCATCTTCGATTTCATACTCCACTTTATCAATTACCGCTGAATATGATTCGGGTCTTGGGAGTGTGGTGTTTCTGGGAGAGTACTGGGATTGGAGTTGGAAAGAATTGATGGTTTTTTCGGTACAAAGGGATTTTAGAAGAATTATCGGATCAGTATCTGTTTTAAGGAGGATATTGTTTGCGGTTTTAATGATTATATCCGTGTTTTTGGACGGAAGGATTGCCATATTGTGGAGAATTTGATACGGGACATGGAAGGATTGGTAGTTGTGATGGAGTAATTGTATTTAAATGATTTGAGTGGCTTACGTATGTGTGGTGTAGGTTGGACATTTGCGGTAGACTTGGTGTTGTTGTTTGGTGAAGGTGTCGATATGAGCGAAGTTGAGGTGGTATCTTGTGATGTAGTTGTTTTTTGGCTGGAATTGATGATTGAGACTTTTTTTAGGGGGCGGCCTCTTTTTCTTTTTCTTAGGAACCCAGCGGCTTTGTCTTCATCCGACATGTTCGACATGTAGGATGAGCCAGCATCATCGGTATTCATACCGACAATGCGTGGTTCGATGTTAAAAGTTTGATATTATGAATTATATTTCGATGGATTTATATTAAATTTTTCGCAAATAAATTTATGCAGGTAGAAATTACAGCAAAAATGGGTCTAGCGTTATCATAGATAAGCGAATATTCGCAGACGTGTGCTCTCGTTGGCGTGTCGAGAACGACTGTATATTTTAAATATTTTATATATTTTATACATTTTATATATTTTATAAATTTTATATATTTTATGTATTTTATATATCCCATATATTTTATATATTTTATATATTTTATATATTTTATATATTTTATATATTTTATATATTTTATATATTTTATATATCCCATATATTTTATATATTTTATATATTTTATATATTTTATATATTTTATATATTTTATATATTTTATATATTTTATATATTTTATATATCCCATATATTTTTTATAATTTATATATTTTATATATTTTATATATTTTATATATTTTGTATATTTTATATATTTTATATATTTTATATATTTATATATTTTGTATATTTTATATATTTTAAATATTTTATATTTTTTATATATTTTGTATATTTTATATATTTTATATATTTTATGTATTTTATATATTTTGTATATTGTATATATTTTATTTATTTATTTATTTATATTGTTTAGACCCACAGGGGATCACATACAGCAAATTATGACCGGTTGGTTTTATTTTTCTTGTTCTTCCAGAATTGTTTCATCATCTCGCTATGTTTAGCTCGACGTTCATCTGTCCATTTTGCTCTCGTTATTTTGGGTTTTTCCACTGATATAATTTCCAAGCTTACGTCTAAAGATTTTTCGACTTTCGATGTCTGTCGGTGAGATGTTGGCGTTTTTTAAATTAATTTGGACCTGTCTTACCCAAACTGTTGTCGTTTTCATTTTCTGTGTGTACTTCAACTAGTCATCTAGTCTCATAACGTGCCCGTAGAATTTCAGTCGTCGTTTGCGGAAAGCGGTTTCGAAGTTGGAGTATTTTTCTGTGACAGTGTGTGATTGTGATGATATCCTTCGTCTGTTAATTTTGGGCCAAGGATTTTTCGGATAATTTTCTTTTAGCCTTCTTGATGTTCTCTGTCTCCTTTGTAATTAAGTTTTAATGTCTCGTTGGCGTAGATTATTTCGGGTTTGATAACAGTCGTGTGGTGTCGGATTTTGGTGCTAATATTTATGCATTTTTTGTTATAGATGCTTGCAAATTTTCCATATGATTTCCGCATTTTGAGTTTCCGTGCTTTTTGTGCTAATCTTTCTGTTCCTGTAAGTTCAATAATTTCGCCCAAGTATTTCAAGTGACTAACCTTGTTTATCGTACTGTATTTTGTATTTAAATTTTCTGTTTTGACGTTTTGTGCCCATGAATTCGGTTTGGAAAAATTAAATTTGTAGTCCAGCTTTCCCAGTACTTCCTTTTAGAACTCCGATCTGATGGATTGCTGTTTATTCATTTTCGGAAAGGATCGCGAGATCATCAGCGAAGGCTAGGCATGTGACGTTGATGTTATCCAATTGTTTTCCTAGTCCTGTGGGTCTCCAAATTTTTCAATTTTCCTGTTTTGATCGGGAAAGGTTATGAGATTTCTCCGTTCAATTTGGGGGTTTTTGCGGGTTTCCAGATGGTTCTGTTTGTCTCTTTGCGGATGTCGAGAAACTGTTGTAGGGTTACCGGCGATTTGTTGCTGTTATATTTTTGAAAGGCGAGTCATCGATTGATGATGGTTTGATCGCAGTTGGAATCCCACCATGGGTGTTTTGCCTTTTTCTTAAGTGGTATAAATTCCTTGGATTTTATGATTATTTTGTTGCAGAAGTCGGTCCAGTTATTTGTCAGATCTTCTTCCCATTCTTCTGTGATCTTTGTTTCTTGAATTTTTGATGTGGCAAACTTTTGAATATACTGTTTATTTTGTTGCACTCTGTTCGGAGAGAATTTTACCTTAATTCGGGCGAGGTAGTAGTCTGAATCGATGTTCGCACCTCTTCGGACTTGAATGTCGTGAATGATTCTGTAGTGGCCGTAGGAGATGGCAACGTGATCGATCTGGTATTCACCAAGATGTTGGTTCGGGGATCGCCATGTTTTCTGTTTTCGTGTTGGTTTTCTGAAGTGCGTAGACATAACTTTGAGATTGAATTGTTGGCATATGTCAATCAGACGTATGCCGTTTGTGTTAGTGTTTTGGTGTGCAGAATTTTTGCCGATGATTTTACGGAATTTTTTTCTTTCCCAAGTTGGGCATTTAAGTCTCCCATTAGGATTTTCACGTCGTCTTGCTGAATTTTGCTCCTGATTTTTTCAAGTTTGTTCCAAATTTTTTCGACGGTCTCTGGTTTTTTTTATTATCGATGTTTGTGGGGGCATGTGCATTTTTGAGCGTATATATTTTATTTGCGCTCTGAATGCATATGGTCATGAGTCGATTGTTGATGGCTGTGATTTCTTTTACAGCGTTGATGATGGATTTGTGTACCAGAAAGACCATGCCGAAGATTGGGGCACCCATTTCGCAACCTTCTGTTTTGTTTTGCTCTTGAAGATGCGGTAGTTTCCACAGTCCATGGTGTCATTGTCAGTCAGTCATGTTTCTTGAAGAGCAAGGATGAGAATTTTTTGTCGGTCGATTTCTGGAGTGAGATCATGTAAGTTTCCTGTCTGGATTAGAGTATTGATGTTCAATGTTCCGATGAATGCTATTCAACTCTTCTTGTAGGGAAGTTTAACAGATAATCTCTGCAGTGCTAGTCTGGACTCCACAGAATCCGATAGTCCAGCTGCCGTCTGCCAACGGGTGGGATGTGTACCACGTGGGGTAAAGTTGAATTTGCTTGCTTATTTCACTGGTTTGGCCTGGTTGATACCAGGACCGGATAGCACCATAGGTTGTTGAGGCCTTTGGGACATATTATTTTCAGCCGAGCTCACTGAGCTCACAGACGCTGGCCAGAGTAGCGGTGATTTTCACTCAGACGTGTCTGGATTTTGAGTTTGTCCTCGTGTCTGCTGTTTTAAACGATGGTGTTTTGGTCCATCAGCAGGGCTTCAATCCTGTTTTCCGATAACTTAGGTTGAAAAACGGGGGAGAGCAAAAAATAAATGTATGTCACTTTGACATTAAGAAAACAAACTATTTTATATATTTTATAAAATATTTTATATACCTATTTTATATATTTTATATATTTTATATATTTTATATATTTTATATATTTTATGTATTTTATATATTTTATATATTTTATATATTTTATATATTTTATATATTTTATATATTTTATATATTTTATATATTTTATATATTTTATATATTTTATATATTTTATATATTTTATATATTTTATATATTTTATATATTTTATATATTTTATATATTTTATATATTGTATATATTTTATATATTTTCTACTATTTTACAATCAATTTTCTTTCAAATGATGATTAGGACTATTATGCAAAAAATACATTTTGAAATAATTGATTGATTGTGGAGTTACTTGTTGAAACTTTATTTCAATATTAAAGATAAAAACATAAATTGTTTTAAGGTTTCAAATTTATTGTATAAATACAACATCTGTTAAAACTAATAATTATATATTATAATTATAATTATATACCCAAGAAGCAACTGTTTTGGTGAAACATATGTTGTATTTATACAATCAGTTCTCTGTTGTATTTATACAATCTGAAACTCTAAAATAAGTTATGTTTTTATCTTTAATTATTTTGAAATTCTAACTACTTTTTACCTTATGAACTAGTGATTTGTACGACGTGGAGTAGTTATTATGTATTTCTTCGATATGTGTGTTCAATAGATGTAGAATACTTACAGATCTCAACTTTCATAAACTGAATAACATTACATTGATTATAAGTTTTTTATAACGATTAGCAGTTAATTACATTTCGCAGTGCCATAGTAGTACTTATGTAAGTGTCGAAGAATATCATACGAGCTTAAAGTGGCCCGTCATCAGTCTGCGATACAGCACATCATAGAGAACGCATCAAACCAACACCAGAAAATCGGCTAAGTTGCTCCGTCTATTCATCCATGCCGCATCAACCATCCCGCCTTAAGAAACCTACGCAAAATGTGTCCTTGATAGTATTTACATGACCAGAATTTGGTTATTGTTTGTGTATACAAAATTATACACGCTGTATAGTCAACGTGTTAATATTATAAAAATTTCCTATAATATTGAATTCAATTTAATTTTACCTACTGCTGTATGAAAAGTAAAATACATGCCTCCATTTAATCTGTGCCCTCCATCTCAATTATTTACTTGTCCAAATATATACTCCATTTCCTTTTTATTAAAGCGCTAAACATATAATAGTTTTCCAATATGTTATTAAAAATCCCATTACATTTTTTTATCATTCAATTGTTTGTCAGTGAATTATTTAAAACTAAAGAGTTTGTTTTCTACTTTTTATTTATTTGGAATCAAAAATAAATGTGTGTAAAAAACTTATTATAAATTTGAAAAAGTTCATCCATTAAACATCTTTTGACATATTATATAAATGATTTAATAATTTGATTTAAATTATGATAAAAGAAATAGCGTTAATAAAACAATTATTTGTAAATTAATTATAATATACAAAATCAGCACAATATATTTATTCGCGGTCTTGGTTTGAAGGCATGGCAATACATAAAAAGTAGTAATAAAATTTGTATTTACATTGACTGCCTAAAGAAATATTACATACTATATTACTTTTGGGACAGGTCCTCTCACCAGTTTAATCCAATGCCACAAAAGGATTTCGCTAACAAAAAAAAGCATCAATGATTTGTTATTTGTATATTATCATAATTCATATTTTTATTTAGATATTTTATGGCGTATTCTTTTCCGTTTACTCGCGTATCCAAGACGAGACACTTGTTTATATATATGTCTAGTCTAATATTTAATTCTTTTTCAATTCTTGTCCATTTAGACTCGCCTGACAAATTTCTTTCTAGTCAAATCTTGTTATGTATATTAAAAACTTTCTACAGTGCTGTAAATGTCCTTTCCACTTACCCTCTCAATCTACCTCTCTTATTTATCTAGTTTTCAGTAGCTGGTGTTAATAAAATAACTTCTCCAGACAAGTGGACCCCCTGGAATCACCCCCGTACACTCTGGACCCGCTTATCGCATAACCTCTGAGTGCAGGATGGTATTTTTTAAAAGTAGTCTACATGTTGTTTTGCTTTCCTCCTTTTTTTTCACTTTTGGACTGCATATCATCGTTTTTTTGTCTTTCATTATTGTTACAATTAGTCCGTTTACATTGTCCCAGTTTGTTTTTCCTTTTATCATGTATGGGAAAATTGTTCTGCCGCTAAAGGGTTCTTCCATGACTTTTTCAACTGCTTCTCTTTCAGTTTCCCACCCCCAGCAATCAAAGATAGTGTGATTTACACTATCCGTTTCCCCGCAGTAAACACATAGGTCGTCTGATGCTCTGCCAATGTTGAAGAGATAATCCCTAAAGGTGCCGTGGCCAGTCAGTTCTTGAGTAAGGTATAGCTAGTTTTGCCGAATTTTCTATTTACCCAGGACGATATATTTGGGATTAGCACTTGGGTCCACTGTTTTTTGTCGCTTAGCTGCCATCTTTTTTTGCTATTCCTCAATAAGCTCTTCTCTGGCCAGTTGTTTTCTCTGCTTGCAGTAGTTTGAATCGTGCAGCTTCTTCCGCTCTTTTACGAGCATCTCTGTGGGTTGATTTGCCGTTTGCATTAAGTCTTGCTCTGTTTTTGCTGTGACAACTAGTGCGATATCGTCTGCGAAGCCGATTACGGTGGCCCCCAATGGCAGCCTCATTCTAAGTGCTACGTCATATAACACGTTCCACAGCGTGGGGCCTAGTATCGATCCTTGTGCGACCGCCACTGTTGATTTGTCGCTCTTATTTTTCGTGGTCTCCTAGCAGTATCTCCTCCTGGTCTCCTACAGCTGAAGTAGCTTCTTAACATGCGCAACAGGTACGGAGATATAGCCTTTCTTGTCAGGCTGTCCATGATATGCTTCCAGGATGCGCTGTTAAAAGCATTTCTAACATCAAATGTTAGGAGGGCACACATACGTCTGGTTCTCTGGGTTCCGCTTCTAGCCTTTTGTGTGATCTCCAGTACAGCGCTTAAGGCATTGATGGTAGATCGACCTTTTCTAAACCCATATTGGTTTTCAGACAAACCGCCTCCCGCCTCAATCTCTTTCTTTAGCTCTAGTAGCAAGAGCTGCTCAAGTAGCTTACCAGACCCATCCAATAGGCAGATGGGTCTGTAGGATGCGAAATCTCCTATCGGTTTAATTCCTTTTCTAATTAGTGAGTGTTTTGCACGTTTCCATATTACTGGGAAGTTTCCGGCAATTAACAACCTATTCATTACGTTTAAAACGAATTTAGGTTGATGTCTAGCGGTTAACTTGAAAATCTCGGGTGGTATGCCATCGGGACCCGGTGTTCTACAATTTCTAATACGTTTACTCGCCAGCGGTGGTTCCTCTTCCGTAAAGGGGGGCGTTGTGTGAACTTCGGGTTGTACCCAATGAAAGGGTGTATATTTCGGGAATAGTACGTCCTCTACCTGACGTACTCTTTCCATAGTCATTTGAACATCTTGCGGCCGAAATTTTAAGTTTCTTTTTATAGTTTGGAACGCGTCTCCCCATGTGTCCTTATTTAGCTCTGTGCATAGTTTTTTCCAATGGCTTTGTTTTGATTTGTTAATGAGCTGACGTAGCTCCTTTTTTGCTCGATTGCATTCTTGAGATAACTGTTTAATTTTTCCTTCCCGTGTTTGTCTTGCTCTTTCACGTTGGTAGGTTCTCCTGGAAGCGACACATGTAGTTCTCATGTCAGCAATTTCATAGGTCCACCAGTATACTGGCTTGTAACTTTTTGGTCTCCTGCAAAGTAGCATCGCACACTTTACTCATCGTTTGAACCAGAGTATCGGCATCTTTTGTTGTAATGGTTTCTAGCTCTTTTGTTAGACACTCCTTTTACTTCCTGCAGGTTTTCCAAGATCCAGCCGCTTTTTTTGGGTATGCCTTTGTTTTTGTTCTTGCCTTTTCCCTTATGTTATAAAAGATGTAGCGGTGGTCGCTCAAGGTTTCCTTGTCAAGAACCCTCCAGCCTTGGAACCTGTCGTCAATGGAGTTAGTGGAGAAGATGAGGTCTATTATTGAGCACGAGTTTCCCCTGACGAACGTATGTGTGGTACCTTTGTTTTGTATGCTCAACTCCAGTTCTGCTGCCCAGTCTGTGACGATATTACCTCCACTGTCCATGCTTGGGCATCTCAAGTAAGGGGACATTGCGTTGAAGTCTCCAGCTACAATAATTTCTCTCTTTTTCTAATGTCTAACACTCTGGCTTAGAGCTTCAAGAGATTCAGACAGTTGTTCGATGTTTTTGTTGGGTGAGTTCGTAAGTACTGATCCGTGGTCAGTACTTACGACGGACAACTTTTGGTTTTTAATCCAGATCGCTGCGTCTTTTCTGTCATCCATGAGCTATCTGGCATCTGTTGCGAGTTTCTTCTTTGGCTCGCTTATTAGCACCACATCCCCTTTTATCTCTGTGGCCGTTGCGATTAGCAGATTGTGTGATGCTCGGCATCTCATTAGGATGATCTGGATTATTTTGAACATTGTTTTGATTTTGCCTGTCTTGCCTCCGTTAGAGCATATCGGAATATTTGACATAGTCCAGTGTCTGCTCGATGTTCCTGCTTATCACAGATCGGACAGTAGGGTAGTTGGTCGCATCCTTTTGCCTTGTGTCCTTCTTGGCCGCACCGATGACATAGATTCTGTCTGTCTGGCCCTTTGCAGTTACTTGCGTAGTGACCCGGCAGCCAGCATCTATGGCACCTTTCTAGTTCTATCCTTTCCCTAACCCTGCAGAGTACCCACCCTATTTTAAATTTTCTTTCTTCAATTAGCATTTCCCTTGTCTTTTGGGAAGTGATACTGTCGCCACCTGTGTTTCTCCGTATGCTGGTCTGAGATTTTTTAAGCGAATATCTTCTTTCTTGATCTCTATTACTTTATTTATGGCTTCCACTATTTCCTCGGTTGTAGTTACTGAGTCTAGATCCCTGATGTGAACGATCACATTTGCTATTTTTGCGCGGACATCGAATTCAGGTAGTTTTTGCTGTATGATGTTTTTTAGACTTTCTGCCTTGTCCTCTTTAACCTAGAAGAGTAGTTCCCCGTTGTTGGTTTTCCATAGCTGATATTTCGGTCGATGAAGGATCAGGATCAACTTCCTTTTTTACCCTCTTTAGTAGCTCCGCATATGTTTTCCTCTGTTTCCTTCGTTTCCCCTTTTGTTTTTGCGGCTCTTGTCTTCGCTCCATTCTTTTGGGTCGTCTGTTGGCGTATCTGTTTTGCCTCCCTGGGGAATGTATATTTTTTTTAATGACGGGCCATTCTGGAATCATGGATTTGGCTAACACCAGTTTTGTCCTACCGTGTTCTAGGGTTAGCTTTTTAAGCTTTTGGAGGCTATCGTAAACATGTCTTGGGTTGACCGCGGCTATGGAGTTTTCCCTCAGGATCGGATTGTAAAGGTATCTCTCAGAGCGTTGGATGGCCCCACTCTCTGTTGGTTCGCCGATAGAATGTTTCAAGTATCTAACGTTTCCTGCCCTTTTCTCTTGAGGTCCAAGTGTCAGTGGCCTCGAGTAAGTATGATGGAGTGTCGAGGGCACGCCTGGGTCCAGGTGGTTGTCCTCCGTTGTGCACCATACTAGGTCCCAGTCACGTGACGCCAGGAGTGGGTCTCCGGTCCTGGCGATCCGATCTTGCTTGACTCTCCGAAAGACTGCATGGGGCCAATCTTTTGAGGCTACTTCTTGGAATTTCCGAATGAGTTTTCTGACTCCATCTCGGAACATAACTTTTTCAGGTTTTCTTCTTCCGTGTATTCTGGGCCACATAATTCAGTTTGTGTTCTGAACTCCTTTGCTTTTTTCGTTTTTTTTTCATGGATGCTTGTTGAAAACTATCGTACTCTTCCTCATTTTGTTTGTAAGTGAATATAGTTTTTCCATCGATTTCTATATTTCGGTATTATTGTTTGGATGCACGTTGGCTAGCAGAAGTAGATATTGGGTTTTTTCATTTACTGTCCTTATTATGGGTCCAAGGTCAAAGTCTGTGTCAGGGTTCTCGTCAGGACTGTTTGTGTCGGGCCTTTTCCTTTTGGCAATATTTTTTATTGAAGGGTCATCGCTCTGTTGGGAGGTCATTATTTTTTTTACGTTTTTAATAGCGCCGCTAAATGAAGCTGGTCTTCTTGGCGGAGTCCTGGTGAGGTGGGGTTTAGACTCGTATGTAAAGTTCCTTTTCTTGGGCTCTTCTGGGATGGAGTTCTTTTAAGAGATTCTTTTCTCTTTAAAGGATTTTCCCCAACTTCTTTTTTCTCAGGCGCCCCGGAGTTTGTGAAGTCCATGGTTGGATCTTTCCCTCGAAAGTGTGGAAGGCAGGGAGAGAAAAAAAGTTGACAGCTAAGTTTCACATAAATGTTTTTCGGATAAATAGTTTTAACGATCTGAATTTTACCTGCAGAAAAATTAGCTGCAGGCGGGTCCGAACTCCGGCTAACTTGAACATTTAGTTCTTGACTAGACAGACAAGACATAGTGGATAGTTGTGCGCCGCCTGATTGTGGAAATTTATTCCACAATCAGGCGGGGCACAACTATCCACTATTATTTCACTAAAAAATTCAACTACGGGCAAGAGTTTAAAGTTTATTGTTGCTTAAAAAAATTGTTTTAGAATGTGAGAAAGTGGGGTAGCGTCTTTTTTCTCTTACTATGTACCAATAAAAAAAATTCTACACGATAAATTGAATTTTTTGTTTTAGAATTGATATATTTGTATTATTTTCTTTGCCGCAATTAATATTTTTGTCTGGGAAACCCAGCAAGCGCGACATGGCTAATTGCGAAGAGACTATGATAGCGAATGAGACTAGACGAAAATCCCTTCGTAAGGAGAACCGGATTCCAAAGAACATCCCTAGTCCAATCAGCCTACAGTGAAAGATCAATTTCCCTTACTGAGAGACCCAGCAACTTGACCGTCTCTGGCATGGATGAGCAGCAGCCCAAGAGAAAAAGGGAAGACACCAGGAGACAGGAACTACCACTATTAGGCGAAATGGAGAGATTAGAAGATCTAAGAACACTCGTTAAATTTAGTCCGAACACTAAGAATGAAATTATAAAAGTCAGCGGAGACATTTTAGCACTGACTAGGGCAAAAAAAGGCAAAATTTGGGTCAGATGCCAGCTAAAGCACCCAATAACAACAAATAAAGAATACAATGTCAAAATAAGCAAAGGGTGCGCCAAATCATGTGACGCAAGTACTCAGACAACTTTAAAAAAGGGAGACCTGCTGGATATTTTTTGCAAAAAATTGATTCTGGAAAAAAAATCGTAGACTTCCAGATAGCCGCCAAGAAGACTGACAAAAAGACTCAGACGACATACCGAAAAATCAAATAGGGACAAAGAAGTGCATTGGCAAGTAACGCAGACTGTGCAGACATTATCTGGAGCGTCGATTCGAACCTCTGCCCAGATCAGCGAGTCCCAAAAGCACTCACAGAGTCCTATGCGAGCCCGGAGGACAGGGTCAAACAAAACCCAACAGTAGGAACGTCGTCTACTCAAAACACACAATTGGAACGCCATACAAAAATGGAGACATACCCGTACGAACACCAAATGGTGACAAGGAAAGGCTCAGGGTCCATAGTTGATCGTAAGGATATGTTTGACTGCCTACAAAAAGTAAAACTCATTTTCCAGAAAAACTACAAGTAGAAGCTTTCAACAAGCCTACAAAAGTGGACTGACAAACTACAAAGAGAACCCTTGAATTCGTATTTGCAGATACAGACACAGAGGTTAGAGTATACTGCCCAAGCGACCCAGTAGAAAAAATAGGGAGCAACAGCAGAATCGAAGTCAAGACGACAAATGGACAGAATTTATAGCAAGGAAAGAAACAAGGTGAAATGGCCAGAAACACAGAAAAACGAGAAAAGACAAATAGCACAGAGGCGGTCCTTATCAAATCGGAAGCCCGCTCTTATGCCGACCTCCTAAAAAAGATCAGAACATAGTTAGACCACGGAAGCAAAGGAACAACTAACACCAGGGCAAGGAAAAGAATTGCTTATAGAAGTAAAAGGAGGCAAAGGACAAGGGCTACAAGAAGATATAGCCAAGAAATTACCTATGGCTGAAGTACGCCTAATGTCAGCGGATACAATACTACATATAAAGGACCTAGATGCGATTTCCACGCCCGAGGAAGTAATCCAGACAATTAAAGAACATCTCGCTAACTTAACACAGGCTATCTGATACAGTAAAATACTGGCAGGTATTAGATAGAGAAACATTAAGCGATTACATATACATTGTAGTAGACAATAATGACATACACTTCTTCACCGAAAAGAAGACCAACAAGAAATGATCTATCGAAAATCTTAACGAGGAGCTGTTGGTTCATCGACTAGAGATGGAGATGAACGGTACAAAAGTAAAAAAAGAAGACAAAACGATATATGTGACCACGACCACCAGAGCTTGCAACGCAATTCTGCCATCCAGAAATAATCTGAGGAGTGTGGATATCGCTAAATTGAGGAGGATATGTATCTCTGCTAGGCGACAGCTCCAAAGAAAAGGCCAAAATATCAGCTTCTCAGAGGCGCATATACTCTGGCGAAGAAAGCGCTGAGTAAAGCCATCAAATTGGCAAAAAGAGAGCCTTGGAACATACTATGCAAGAAAATTGATAACGACACTTGGGGCGAGGCATATGCAATTGCAACCAGAGAGCTCAAAGTCAGACACCCAAACCTAAAAATACCTACTAAAAAGACCTAAATCATAGTGGATGCGCCACTCAACACCGATATGCGAACAACCAGCAGAAATTAAGATACCTGTGTTCACACAAGCAAAACTCAAAGCGGCCTGTGACCGCCTCCGAAATGGCAGAGCCTCAGGCCCGGATGGCATTCCACCTGACCTAATTAAAAGCATAGCCAGCAAGTCATGAATAATCTACTCAAAAGGGGCATCTTTCCAGCACTGTGAACGAAGGCAAAACTGGTCCTCTTCGGGAAAGGTATGAAATATGTTCAAGAAGTCACCTTATATGGGCCACTGTATGTATAGTAATCCTTTTATTGGCATACATAATTACATTTAGTTTTTAACCTAACAAAGAAACAAGAGTGCTACATTCATAGTGAAACAAACAAGTAATCCTTTCTAAAACCGAGGTAAAAATTGAGAGATAAGGCAAAAGAAAAAAAAAAACAACAAACACACAAAACCCACAAAAACAAATAAAATAAAATAAAATATAAAGCAACCAAAAATAGCTATTCTTCGCACTCTATTCACAACGACAAAAACAAAAATTCACCTCACATTCTATTTATCTTTTTTTAACTGTACCACCCTTTTCATCAACGGCCAACCGACTCCGTCTTCCCCCATGCACGAGACCCAGTCGTCTACCACCGGTCCCCTTCACTGCTCCACTGACAATCATCTCAGTTTTGTGCCCAATGTGCCAACATGTCACAAGCTTCCTCACATATACCACACAGCTTAAAACGAGTGTCCATCCAGTACCTCCTGCCTTTTTCTTCTGACCCGCACCTGTGTCGTGCAATCAATGCCTGTGGCAGCCTAGCTCCTTTGAGGTACAACGGAAGTCTTTTTAACACTTGTACGCTTTTGTATTCTGGAAGGAACTTACTCCCCTCGATCTTCCTCTGACTACACTACAGCTCCACCTCGGCTAACCTTACACACACCAATTCTTCCACTTTCCTTCCATTCCCAAACATACTCTCGATTTCCTCATATGACTAGCCACAACTTTCAGACAGCTTCTTTCTTGCGCTCCCCCATTTTGTGCACCTATTTATACCGAAACTTTCCGTTCTTACAACTATCAGCACTTCTTTTACAATCCTTTCATTACCCATTCCATACACTTTCCTTACAAACTTAACAACTCTCCTAACTGCCTGGAAAAACACTTTCCGCATATTTGTTTCTTGCAGCACGATGTATGCCGGCGTAGTTCTTTTTAAATTGAGGGCCATTTTTAAAAACTGCAGATAGACTCTCTCAACTCCCTCTGCTTCTTTCACTCCCTTTACACTTCCGCTGCATACAAAAGGATAGTTCTCGCACATGCCTTCCACATAACCATTTTTGCTTCAAAGCTATTGCTCGAGCACTCCTTCCATACAGTCTCTAGCCCGTTAGCAGCCACCCAAGCATTTTATAAATATATTTCACATGCTCTTTTGCGGACCCATCCTGCCCAAACATAAAACCAAGGTATATGAAGCTGCTAACTTGCTCGATTACATTACTTCCCATTTAAATGAATCACTCCTTCTACCCGCTCTCTTACGAAACATCTTTTTGTCTTTTTCACGTTCACTAGCAATTTACTCTTTTCAGAAAATCTTTTCACCCGCTCGATCATTGACATTTCATTTCATCGACATTTCTCCTTTCGATGTGGCCAAAATCACAACGTCGTCCGCATATGCAAAACTCCAAACTTTCGTATTACCAATTACTACCCCTCCCGCTTGACCTTTGCTCAGCACACTCTCCAACATATATATATATATATATATGTATATATATATATATATATATATATATATATATATATATATATATATATATATATATGTATATATATATATATTTATATATATATATATATATATATATATCCCTGATTCTCTCTATTAACTGCCGCGCTATACGATTACGTCTCAAACATTCCCACAATCTCTCCCTCACCACAGTGTCGTAGGCTGCTTTCAGGTCTGTAAACAGAGCATAAAGCTTCCCTTGCTTTTTATCCAGCTCCTGCTCCACAATATACTTCAAAGTAACCAAGTGTTGCACCGTGCTGTAATGCTTTCTAAATCCGGCTTGTATATCCGGGATCAGACATTTTTCTCCAGCAGTTTCGCATAGATTTTATACGACGCGTGCATAACCGTTATTCTTTTGTAGTTAGCTAGGTCTTCACTATCTCTACCTTTGTATATCGGTACAATTAAGCCTTTCTTCCAGTTCACCGGCTCTCGCTAATTGACTATCGGGGCGTACTTCCACGCTTTATTCGGGATACAACCCGAACCTACTGATTTTTTTTCTCAGAAGCCTATCCAAACCACCTGAACATAATTCTCACGTAAATTCGTCTCTGCAGCTTGTTGCACCATTAACCCCTCCTGCGTCATCGTTGAGCGGTTGGGGCAGGCCGCTGGTTAGCAGCTCCTTGAAATAGTTTCTCCATAGGCCAATTGGTTTCTCACAACACCCTTGTTTCCGTCTATAGGCTGACACCATTTTCCAAATATTCGCTTCATTGTGGATACCCTTCAACTTCTCGAGTTGTGCGTCTTCCCACTCCTTCTTCTTTTGTAGTTCCATCTCCTTCAGTTGTTTACGCTATTTGTTTAACTCCTCCATCGAGTCCTGGCCCGCCTTCTACCTTTTGAAATTCTTCCTCACGGACACCTTAAGTTCTTTGACTTCTTGGTCGACCCTATAGGTTTCTTTAGCCACTTCACATTTGATGTTGACCTGCACCATGGCTTCTCGAACAACTTCCATTATTCGTTGTAAGCAGGCGACTCACGGAGTTATTCCTTCCAAATTTCTATGGAACTTAACAATGGCCTTATTATTCCAGAGCGGTACTACTTTAACTTGACTAGATAACTTAACTTTACCCTTCCAAATTATTTCCAATGGTAGATGGTCAGATTCAACTCTGTCACCTATTTGCATATTCATTATGCACATTCTTGCCACCTCATTGACTACCACATAATCAATTACCTACGCGCCTCTCCGGCCAGCATACGTGAATTCTCCGCTCCAGTCGCCCTTAACGCACCCGTTAGTTATACTCCACTCCTTATCTTCAACCTATTTCAGCCATTTTCTGCCTTCTTTAGTAACTTATCCCTCGATTTTCTTGTTATCTTCGAACTCTCCGCTCTTATATATCCTGTTTGCAGCTCGCCTACCCTTACGTTCTAATCGCCTGCCAGTTCTTTCGCCAGACACCTCGCTAGCTCTTCCAATGATTTCCTTCATAAATCGCTCCAAGTTTCGAGTGTTATAGATTAGGAACAATCTAAACCTCCTCATTTATTTCCACGGTCCGCTCTTGAATACCTTGGAATTCCTCTTGTATGTATTAGATGTTTTGGAAAATTGCTTGAACAGCTGTTGATAATTAGGATAAAAAACTGATAGAGAAAACTGATCTCTCTGAAGGACAATATGGCGCAAAGAAGGAAAATCTACTGTTAGCGCCATCAGCATGTCCTCGAGGTAGCTGAGGAAGCGAGAGTGGAAGAAGCTGAATGTATGTATAGACCTTTATTTTAGCATTTCAAATGTTGTCTCAAAAGTCATATATGCCAACATGTTAGCGTCCTTAGGTATTCAATGTTAAAGGTCGCAAAAATAAGTATTTTAGAATATCTCGTTTTTTCTGCCTTCTATCGTATTTGCATTTATTATAAAGGTTTTTTTAAATAATAATAGAATTGTTATCCCAAGGTATTATACCGCTTTTTACATTACATTGACCACAAGCTAAAGAACATTGCATCCCTAACTTATGGCATTCACAGCGCGAATCTCCATTCCTGCAGTTGCAGAATATTGAAGTGAGTAATTCTCGTCGTGCAGGTGGTAAAAGTGTTGTTTATTATACCGCTTTTAACATTGCATTGACCACAGTCTAAAGAACATTGCATCCCTAACTTATGGCATTCACAACGCTAACTACTATTCCTGCAGTTGCAGAATATTGAAGTGAGTAGTTCCTGTCATACAGGTGGTAAAAGTGTTGTTACCGGCGTTAGGGTTTCATTTTGCAGTACCCAACCCCATTAATGGGGTTGAATTAGAAAAAAAATAAGAAATAATAGTAAAATATATTTAGAATGATTTACTTCATTATTTAATTATTTGAATGTCAAAGATAAGTAAAATTTGATGACTATTTGATTTAAAAGAAATATAAGAGGCAGAGAAAACGAAATATTCTCAAAAAAACAAAATCTTTTTTGCGACCTTTGACCTTGAATATCTGAGGACGTTCAAATGCTGACATATGTGACTTTAGAGAAAACATTTGTCATGCTAGAATAAAGGTCTATGCAAAAATTCAGCATTTTCCGTTAGATTCCGAGATTGACCCCTTTTTTGACTAACAATAAGCTGACTGGGCAACTGTGGTAGGTGGCATACAGAGAGACATGCTTGTTTCTGAAGAACAATGGCACGAGATTAATACAATGGTCTTTTTTATAATAAAATAAATCAGGCGCTATTATTAATACATGAGTAGCTCACTTGAGGATCGTTATCTACAGACAAGACTAGACATAAAATTTTTATCGATAATAAAAATGCTTTCAATTCTTAAATATTTATATGTGTTTTATGTAATCCAGTTTCTCTCAGAATATGTATTATGTATTGCAGCCTGAATGGTTTCTTTCTGTCTAGTGTCAATATCTATTTATAGCGTTTTGTATCATATTCCACATTTCGTACTAAAATTCTACCAGAAGTAAATTCATATTTCACAATATATAAGCGATTTTGAAGATATTTTTATCGTTATCTTCTTATCATTACTTATCGTTATCTTCGTTATTTATATGTAAAATAATGAAAAACTCTTTTTATATGGACATAAGGTATCCCAAAACATTTCTGTTCAATTCATTTACTTGTGGTTTTTGTCATGTCCTGCAGGTAATTTTGATTCAATTATTCAATAGTAATTTATTTAAATATACGTAAGTTTTATTCACAACTGTATTTTTAAACATCGACTGCAATTTAAATTTTGGTTTTATCGTTTTTGTATTTTAGTATTTTGTTGTATTTTCGTAATTTAAATAATTAATATTGAATAATTCAAACCAAATTTTCGATTTATATATTTTGTAGCCTTGATAAAGACCCAATGTATGGTGGGCGTATACGTTGGCGTAATTGAAATACATTACTATTGAATAATTGAGTAACCTGATACGTATTTAACATATAATGACCATAGATATCATATGATGAACATAGAACATATATATCATATGATGACCGCTGAAATAACATATATTTTTGTTCAAAAAGTTATTGGTCACGTTTTAGTACAATTTTCTGTATGTTTTGTAAACATTTTCTTGGCAAATAAGCAATGAGATCCAAAGATATTTACCATTTTTTAATTTAATAGCAATTTTATTTTGAAAATTCTTGCTGTTACATATTTAATATAATACTGAATAATGTACATGTAAAACTAAACTTTTATAAACATCAATATTGAGTATATATTAACAATCAATTATTTATGTACTTCGAGGAACTGTATGCTTTAATATATATTACTTTAATTAATTGAAGTACTTACCCTGATTTCCAATGTTTTCAAACTACGCTGGCATGTTTATTTAGTTTGCTGTTGAACATAGTGATTGGTTCAGCGAGTCATTATATAAGCCTAAATTGGAAAATATCCAATACATTTGCTAGTAGATGTGGAGGTAACTATCCTTAATATTTGATTAACATAAAATTAAATTTTTATTTAATGTTGATTTTCAAACGGTCATTAATACTAGCTTCTATGCCAGAGGTCGGTTTTAAGCAAAGAGACGTTTTCCTTTAAAAAACTTAAAAAGTCTTACACAAGAGTAGGAGAGATTCATAACATATCCCCAAATAAATAATTATCAAGGTAAATAATCTAATAAAAAAGATCAGAAACAGTGAAATTTTTACGAGTGAATTACGTAATTTGAGATCTTTAGATTTAAACAACTTTCAGGGCTGACGTCGTTGAGCTAATCATGTTTAAGTTGCATGAACAAATTACGTTCCTGTTTTAAGATTTTCATCTTTCGTTGTATTATACATCAAGAGACTGCTTTGTCCGCAAATATTTCCTGTCAAGATTTAAAGATAAGAATTACAAGATTTTAAATAACATATGGACCCGCAAATTGATTACATTTCAAATACCACGGGCTTTAGTTAATTGTGACTTTCAAATTTTTCCATTTATAATTTCATCTTTTAAGAAATATCATTGACTTTCAGAAAAGTCAAATATCTAAAAGTGAATGCGAAGTATCGCCTCGTCCTTCTTGCAACTTGTTATTGATATTGTTAATATGCGCTGTCTGATTTCAGTACCAATATAGAAATTTTGTAACCAGTCATGATGACGGGCTTCGAATACTTTGAGTTATACGATGGTTTAACACCACGTATTCGAATTCCTTTGATAACGAAAATGTGTCAATATGTTCGATACATTGACTGCAATGTTTTCGTAATGATTTAATGCTTTGCAACGATTTGAATGTCAATTTTTGGCACTAAATTATTACTGAAAAGTTTTAATAACATCCACTTTGAGACAGCTTTACTAATTAAATCAAGGGAGGGACACGGACATCTTCTGTTACTCTTTAGCACACAGCGCTCAGGATGCATTGTGTGAGCCTTTCGCTACGTCCAAGCAAGTAACGAGAAAGGTCAAGACCTAATATGTCAGGGGCTGAAGGCCATAGGTTTATGTACTAGTAAAGTAACATAAGATAGTTGTAATTTGTGTAACCTCACTCCTTAGGTAAAACGAGAAACCTCACCTTTGTTGGCGAGTTCTTCAGCAGTTCCTCGTCTCCGGACCAATTGTAGTATCGTGTACAAACCAAACAAAGGAATCGTATATCATGCATACGTCGGAAAATTGGACAACGATTGTTGTCCAATTTTCCGTCTCTTTATCTAACGTTGCACACGGGACCCATGCAAAGCTTGCGGAAATACAACACACAATCATCCATAATAAGGGAATGATTCAATTAGTACGGAAGCAAATAACAATGTTCTAATTGACAACTATTTATAACAGTCTTCTTTGATCAATCTTCTTTAATCTTAGACAAGACTGTTATAAATAGTTGTCAATTAGAACACTAAATTATTACTTTTTAAATCTTGACAGAAAATATTTGCGGAAACAGCAGTCTCTTGATGTATAATGCAACGAAAGGTGAAAATCTTAAAACAGGAACGTAATTTGTTCATGCAACTTAAACATATCGCATTTATTTTATTTTTTTTAATATGTATTTTAGTAAATAAAAGTTTTATTTGTTCCAAAAAAATTAAAATATATGTTATGGACGTGTTCAAGAGCCACACAACTTAAGTAATAGAGCCGTATGCGGCTCGTGAGCCCCGAGTTGCCGACCCCTGTCCTATACATTTGGACAATTTGCAGAAGACAAATTTGAATGAAAAAACTAAACAATAATGTCATACAATCTAGAGAAAGCTGCACAAGTATTAGTAACAAGACTAGAGGAAACCAGATAAGACTAGACAAGACCAGACTTGCCCATACAAGACCAGACAAGAACAGCAAGGACAAGAAAAGACCAGACAACACCAGACAAATCCAGACAAGACCAGAGAAGACCAGGCAAGACCTGATAAGAGCAGACAAGACCAGGCAAAATCAGACAAGACCAGACAACACGAGACAGGACCAGGCAAGATCAGACAAGATCATGCAAGACCAGAGAAAACCAGACCAAATTAGACAAGACTGAACAAAACCCGAAAAGACCAAATAAGTCCATAGAATACTAAATAAGACTAGACAAGACCAGCCAAGACAAGACAAGACCATACAAGACCAGACAAGACCACGCAAGACCAGACAAGACCAGACAAGACCAGATAAGATCAGACAAGACCAGACAAGACCAGACAAGACCAGACAAGACCAGACGAGACCAGACAAGACCAGACAAGACCAGACAAGACCAGACAAGACCAGACAAGACAAGACAAGACCAGACAAGACCAGACAAGACCAGACAAGACCAGACAAGACCAGACAAGACCAGACAAGACCAGACAAGACCAGACAAGACCAGACAAGACCAGACAAGACCAGACAAGACCAGACAAGACCAGACAAGACCAGACAAGACCAGACAAGACCAGACAAGACCAGACAAGACCAGACAAGACCAGACAAGACCAGACAAGACCAGACAAGACCAAACAAGACCAGACAAGACCAGACAAGACCAGACAAAACCAAACAAGACCAGACAAGATCAGACAAGACCAGACAAGACCAGACAAGACCAGACAAGACCAGACAAGACCAGAAAAGACCAGACAAGACCAGACAAGACCAGACAAGACCAGACAAGACCAGACAAGACCAGACAAGACCAGACAAGACCAGACAAGACCAGACAAGACCAGACAAGACTAGACAAGACCAGACAATGCCAGACAAGAGCACACAAAACCAGGCCAGACAAGACCAGAGAAGAACATGCAAGACTAGACAAGACCAGACAAGACCAGACAAGACCAGACAAGACCAGACATGACCAGACAAGACCAGACAACACCAGACAAGACCAGACAAGACCAGACAAGACCAGACAAGACCAGACAAGACCAGACAAGACCAGACAAGACCAGACAAGACCAGACAAGACAAGACAAGACCAGACAAGACCAGACAAGACCAGACAAGACCAGACAAGACCAGACAAGACCAGACAAGATCAGACAAGACCAGACAACACCAGACAAGACCAGACAAGACAAGACCAGACAAGGGCTAGACAAGAGCACACAAAACCAGGCCAGACAAGACCAGACAAGACCAGACAAGATCATACAAGACAAGACCAGACAAGACCTGACAAGACCAGATTAGACCAGACAAGACCAGATAAAACCAGACAAGACCAGACAAGACCAGACAAGACCAGACAAGACCAGACAAGACCAGAAAAGACCACACAAGACCAGGCAAGACCAGACAAGACCAGACAAGACCAGACAAGACCAGACAAGACCAGACAAGACCAGACAAGACTAGACAAGATAAGACAAGAGCATACCAGATCAGACAAGACCAGACAAGACCAGACAAGACCCGACAATACCAGACATGACAGGATAAGACAAACCAGCTGAACCAGACAAGACCAGACTAGACTAGAAAAAACCAGACAAGAACAGACAAGACCTGACCAGACCTGACAAGATCGGACAATACAATACAAGACCAGACAAGACCCGACAAGACCAGACAAGACCAAAAAAGACCAGACAAGACCAGACAAAACCAGACAAGACCAGACAAGACCAGATAAGACAAGTTAAGACCAGACAAGACTAGACAATACCAGAAAATACCAGATAAGACCAGACTAGACCAGACTGGGCAAGAGCAGACCAGACAAGACCTAACAAGGCCAGACAAGCTAGATGAGGCCAGCTAAGTTCATACAAGACCAAACAAGACCAATCATGGCCAGGCAAGACAAGACAAGTCCAGGCAAGACTAGACAGGCCAGACAAGGCCAGGTAAGGTCAGGCAGGACCAGAAAAGGATTGACAAGTGCAGATAAGACCAGACTGGACGAGACCAGAGAATACCAGACAATATTATTGATATTCTTTTTAAATTAAATTTTTATTATAAGGGAAACATTTTAAGAATTAATTCTCCTCATTTATCAAATGGGTCTGCAAGGATATTATTTAGCGTTGTCACCGACAAGGAAGCTGGATAGATTCATAATATATACATTTCATAAATATTTTCAAACAAGTTTTAAAATTCACCAATTTTCTTGAAATTTACACTGAAGTTTTATTATTTTCGATCGAGTTTCTAAATTTTCGGTTACATACCTACTAAGATTAGATTATAAACTTAATAAAGTCGGAACACGGCCTGAATATATAAATATATTCAACCTTTCCGGAGCTCTATAATACTAATGAGAATTTTTAGGACTACCAAAAACTAATCTCATGTGAAATTTGTCAATTATTTTGTAGCTTTGTTAGTATTTTGTTAGCTTTGTATTTTGTAGCTATCTATAATTTAATATGGTTTTACCAATTCCAAGATTAGATTAGTTTATCGACGCACTTTAATTTTTGTAGGTTGTTGTAAAACATCTTTTACTTTTTCTAAGCACAATATTTGTGTAAATGATTTAAAATTTCATGGATGCGTTATGCAACTCCAAAAACTTATTAGTTCTCTTTTAAAAAATATTTGAAGCATTTCAGCAAGGATTATATTACTTCCTATTAGTGTCATTTTAGAGTTAGTAATATTATCTGCGTACTTTGAGAGCATTTATAGATTTAGTGAAATAGCGTATATAATTCTTGTGTTGAACTTGTGTTGAAACAACAAAATCATAGTCGTGTACATATTTTATCTTTTGGTGTTTTAAACCATAAAAATAGTTCAATTGAGGCCAGTAAGATCTGAATATTAACTATTTTATGTTATATTTCTATTTTAGTTAGCTTTTGTTTATGTTTTGATTTATGTTTTTTTGTTTTAGTTTCTTCGTACGTAATTAAAACTTTTGGGAACATATGTGCAAATATTTTCCAATAGTAATTATCTTTATTGTTAAAATATAAAAAATTGGAAATGAATCTAGTTAATATTCTTATGAATCAAGTATTCATATTCAACCTTCAAAATTTAATTTTTGTCAATCATTTTACTTATTACTTATACTTATACAAGGGCAATCATTTTACTTATTTCTAGATGAAAAATCATTTGTGCTAATAAATAATTAACTGCTACAATTCAATAGAAAATATCATTTGTTGGGTAAAAATAATATTTTGTGTTTTAATTTTGATATCACTGTCATATGTATCAACAAAGGGGAATTTAAAAAAAGTTTTCAATTATTTGAGGCCATTTAAAAAATAAAATGAACGCAAACGTGTATCCGTGTTTCCATGTGATTCACCAGTCATCGTGTTTACGTCAAGGTTGGGATGGTGGACCTTATCTAGACCAATGAAATTTGGATTGCCATGAAGAAAAAATTGTGTAGAAGTAGGCCCTTCTAGTAGTACTCGACAAATCTCGCTCGCCAAGTAGATATCTCAAATCGAATTATCCGCCGAGCACAGCGCGTGAGTCAATTGTATTCTTTCCGTGTACAAAAATTAGAGGCTTTCACACTTGAAGATCATCCTTTACGTTTACAATGTTGCCAATGCTTTATAAAAATATATTCAAAAGGTAAATTCATTAAAAGGTCATTCATTCATTAAAAGGTCAAAAGGTATTCAAAACTTTGCTTCCATGGTATTGGCGACTGATGAAGCACCGTTTACACAACGGCATAAATAACAGTCACAATAGTCATATTTAGGCGTCTTAAATCCAAATGCTGTTAGTGGTAATAATTTCCAGCTCAGATTCTCACATTTGGTACGCACTGGTCAACGAATAACTTATTGGTCCTCATGTGTTGCCAAATAGATTGACTACAAATGATTATCTCTTCTCTTTGCAAAATAAGTTTAGAGAACTATTGGTAGAAGTTCCTTTGAATGTACATCGACAAATATGGCTTCTTCGAGATGGCACACCGCCAGATTTTAGTCGTTCACCGACATTTATATAATGCATTTAAAAATAAGTGGATTGGTCGAGGTGGGTCCTAGGTTGTCTCCGTGGTCTCCTCGGTTTACTTAACCCCCTTTAATTCTATGTATGGGGCCTTATGAAGACCATAGTATACACCAACAAAATAAATGATTCAGATGATCTTCGTAACCGAGTTAAGGCAGCTGTGGCGATAAGACCAAGGCCTAGTAAATTCTGCTCAATTATTCAGAGTTAAACTCAGTGAGACATTGCGTTCAATAACACGGCGATAACTTTGTGTTATTTGAATTCCATGAAAACATTTTAAATAATGTTAAATTTAATATGCTTAATCGGTCCTTAAACATACAAAAAAGAAATAGTAATATCGACGATCAACAGAAACCAAGTCAAATTAAACTTTAAAAAACTTAAACTAAACCTAATATTAAACCTTAAAACTCTGGAAGTCGACGTTTCGATTTATTAAATAAAATATTTTTACACACCTACAAAATGTTACAACGGTTACAAAAAACAACGTAAAATGTGTTTTTTAACTTACTAAGAAGTTATGAACAACTTATTTGAATGTATAACATCATTTTGTGGATGAAAATGGTTGTAGATGACACTACAATATGTATAACACAGGATATGTTAGCCTCAGAAGCAATTTAATTAAACGAGTTTGAAGAAACAAAATATTAAAAATTAATTAACAAAATATCGGGTATAAGCCCACCGACACTGCACACAACAATGAAAGTGACAAAAAAAAAATGTTAATTATAAAAACTTGCGAAATAAGGTGCGTATTAGGAACACAATGACATCGGTGACAATGGAAAGGCACCGATGTCACACGGAAAGAACCTAGCTAAAAACTTAAAAGAGTTTGAATTTGAATCAACCACTAGAACAGTTGACTAAGAAACACGTAATAAGGAAAATAACCAAACATTCCAGAAGGCATATATATTTATATTATTTATTTACATATTTACAATTTATTTCATATTATATATTTACACACACACACACACATATATATATATATATATATATATATATATATATATATATATATATATGCGTCTAACGGTTGACCCGTACGGACGCATATATCTCTTGAGAATGGCGAATGTTAGTTCGCCGAAACGTCGAGAATCCGGTTCTTTTCAGAGCCAGCCCTCAGCATCAACGCGGAATCCCCGAGAAAACAATTCAACACAGGTATCTATCCGCGAAAACCTCAAATACAACATATATATATATATATATATATATATATATATATATATATATATATATATATATATATATATATTTAGCATTTATATATATGGGGCATTCCGCGTCAACCGGATAACCTTTAGGACCAAAATTGAGGCCCAGTTAAAAAATTTCCCATAGCTGGAAAAATTACTTCAATATATCTATTTTATAATGCCATGTTTATAATGCTGTTTAATTTTCTAATTTTCAAGAAAATGTAAACTAATTTATTAATCTGTTCTGTACAAAAACTTGTATATGTACCTGCTTCAATAAATTACTAAACAAAATCGAATCCAATATGACGGCTCCAAAACTCGAAAATGTCAAAAAACAAGTCCCTCTATTCTTGCCTGGTGTTATGACTGACAAACATCCGGTTGCGTCTAATCAACAAGCCGTAAATCAAAATAAAACGTAGATAACAAAATGAAAGTAATAATATAAACATTATTAACAATTATAAGAAAAACAATCGAAAATATATTTTATTTCAATTAAACAATCCCTTATATATTTTAGTTCAGTCTAATCTACTTTCATGTATTTAGCTTGGTCTGTCTAATCTCATGTATTTAGCCACCATCTGTCTAGCTTCATCTAACTAGTCTCGTCTAGTCTTGTCTGTCTAGTCTTGTCTGTCCAGCCTTGTCCATTACATATAAATTGAGGGAAAAGGTCAACTGTAATTATTTTTTCGTTAATCAGCCAATCAGCATCGAGGTAATTAGTTTAGCAATATCTGCCGCGGCGGATGACGTCATCAACTGTGGGGTAGGCGGTCGGGCGGTATCTCGCTTCAGGCACATGCTAGAGCCGTTCTGACACCAGATTTGATTTTTCTCAACAAATGGTTTAAAATGGTTTACTCTAGTCTGTCTAGTCTCATGTATTTAGTCCCGTTGATGTATCTAGCCCCGTCTATCTAGTCTCATGTATCTAGCCCTGTCTGTCTAGTCTCATGTATTTTACTTGGTCTGTCTGGCTCCATGTATCTAGTTTCATGTATCTAGTCTCATGTATTTAGTCCCGTCTATCTAGTCTCATGTATTTAGTCCCATGGCTCTAGCCTCGTCTGTCTAGTTTTATGTATTTAGTCCCGTTGATGTATGCAACCAACTTCACACCTCATTTGTCTCAACAGGGTCTAATTTTGAATTTCCCCGCCTCGCGTCTATTTTTTGAATTTTCCCGCGCATCTGGAAGTTCCGAAAATGGCGGCCGGAAGTCGGAACTGGAAACAGGAAGTCGAAACCGAAAACCGGAAGTCGAAACCGGAAGTTCCAAGGTCAAGGTCAATGTTAGGTTAGGGGTCAATGTCAAGGTTAGGTTAGGGGTCAAAGGTCATCGCGCATGCGCATGTCAGAGGTGGAGGTGGATTTAGAACGAAGGATCTTTTTCCCTACTCTTAGTGGCTTCGATTTTTTTAGTAATTTATTGAAGCAGATACATAAATACATGTTTTAAGGTTGTAAAAGAATTTTTAGGGCATACTAATTTTTGTACAGAAAAGATTAATAAAACAGGTTGCGTTTTCTTGAAAAGTAAACGGCCATTTTAAGGCAGCCATGTTGGATATTTTAAAAAGGGCACATGGCATTATAAAATAGATATATTGAAGTAATTTTTCCAGCTAAGTGAAATTTTTCATCTGGGCCTCAATTTTGGTCCTAAAGGAGATCCGGTTCATAAGGGAACTTAACCATTATACTGTGACTTATAAAACGAGACGCAATTGTTAGAAAACTATCCTAACAGTCTATTTTCAGTTATTAAATTGTACTGACGTACATATGTAGAACAAATATACAGGCGTATATGTGTACTGCAAACAAACCCGTAACGTGTGGTTCATAGAAAAGCTTTAACCTACCCACATAGGTCGATACCGCTCGAATGGTTAAATAAACTTTAATAAAGTCGTAAATTCGTAAACTCAAATTACAAAAAAATTACATTTTTATATAAGAATTATATTATTAATATGCTATTTGAAGAACGAGTTCAATAAGCGCTATTTTTCAGCACGCGTCCATGTTTAGAAAAGGACAAGTGCGAAAAACCCCTTATGAACGAGTTTTTTAAACTATTTTTTCTACTTTTTATACTTTGATGCCATTTCTAAATAAAAAAATCGCTGATACATATTGAGAAAATTGTATCGCACTCGGCGATCCATTAACGGACCCATGTTAGTGCTTTAATGGCGCAAAATAGAAAAAAATAAATATTAAAACTGTTACACAATTACAAACTTTTAATGACATATTAACATTTAAAAAATATGTAAAATATTAATATTTTTAGGATGATGTGTATATTAACACTACACTATTAATTGAAGTGCCCAGTTATGGCGAATAAAAGGTAAAAAATAATTTTTTGATGGAAAGCATTTCAAAAGCAAGAAATGTTTATAAAGTTGAAAATTTTCCGGTTCAATAGAGCCAGTTCAATAGAGCCAGTCTTGCCGCAAACAAAGCATAAATGGCAGATTTTCCAAATTTATATTTTCCTTCTGTTCCTTTGGCGAGGATACAAATTTAAAATTCGCCCATTAACAGTTCCTCAAACCCATGTTTTGGTTTCGCGATCTTCCGTCCAAATGCCAAACGATTTTTTGCGGACAATTCTTTAGTTCCGTAAGGCTCTGCACAAAATTCAAGCAACAGTTTGTCCAAGAAAATGAAAGGAATCAAGAGTTTTTGAAAAGTAAGCTTAGTAGCAATTTATACGAAAATTATGGTCCATAATCCAAATAACAATATTTTTAGAAATCTAGTAAAAACTCAAAATTGACCATTTAGTTCTAAATCTAAATTTCTTCAGTTCCCTATAATCTCGACCAAAGTTCAAGAAATACTTTTCCCAAAAATCGAGGAGAAATTTTCCATAAAACCAAAGATGGCGTTTGCAAGTAAACTAAAGCTTAAGACTTGTGTACAATGTGTAACCAAATTAATTTACTTGAATCTAAATTTGTGCGTTTAATACAACGTAACTAATATGTATTTGGCTGGTCCAGTAGTAAACGAGTGGAGAGACGAGAGATCACATGACGTGTCAACTGCGTATATTAAAACTGACTATAGGCTAGAAATTAGGATATCTTAACAGCTTAATGGCTGGGAGCCGAAGCCGAAGTCTCGTCTGTGACTAGCTAACTAGACTCTTATTTTTGAAGAATCACTAATAAACTGTAAACTCTGGAGAAGGACAAGCGAACAATCAATACAGCTCTGTGCGGATGTAGCGTCCATCAACCATCAACCATCAGTCCAAATACCTGTTTTCACCTGTCTGAATCAATAGAGTTTTCGGTACAAAACAGTAACTATCGTGACGGTGAGCGGAAATCTTAACATCTTGAAGGCTGGGAGCAGAAGCCGATCTCTCGTCTGTAACTAGCAAACTACACTCCTATCTTTGCAGAATTACTAATGCCACTGTGCAGTCTGGTGGAGAGAAACGATCAATAAATACAGTTTAGAGCGCAGAACTGTAACTGTCGTGTGGCTCTGTTATATATTATATTCAAACTAAGAGCTTCAATCTTGAAAGGAAAAACGTAAAACCAAGAAAAAGCCAATATTAGGCGCCTGGAAAAAAATTGCCCTTAATTATTTTTAATTGGTGATAAAATATTTTGAACTAAAGTGGCAATTAAAGTTGCTGTATGACGTATAAGCGCCAGTATTTGATCAATTTGTTCGATGGTTGATTTTTTAGCACACTAATATATAAGCTAGATATAATCAATTAGTCCCCGTTAACCTCTTTCAAAATCTAATGATAATTTACATTTGCAGTGTATACCAGCAGTACCCTTATAATTCTAAAGTTTAATATAATTCTCCTGTACTTAAATGTTTTATTTTTTTATTTTCTGTCAGCATTTAATATAAACGATTAGTGTAATGAGTAATTTGCATTATTAGACTGTTTGGAAATAAATTATAAAAACATTTCAACATAGTGGAACCTCTGTTTACATTAGCAGTTGCTATGCATATTTACTTATCAGTTAAAGATTTTTTTGGAAATCAGTTGTTTAAATTTCTGCTACACATATATGTTGTATCAGACAATGTTTTTGATTTTGAAGCGAAATATCCAAGGCCCCATTCTCCTGATTTTCTATCTAATTCAGATTCCGATTTAACTATTTCATCTTTTTCTAGTGGACTATCCATTCCCAACTTCCCGGAATCAAGTTCAGAAACCAACGAATCCTTGTATTTGCTATCGTCTCGTATCACCTCGAATTTGATCAGACATATTTTCTCTTAATTCAGAAAATTATTTATCACTTAGGGCTTTCTGCATTTTTTAATGACGAATTACTTAAATTTACTACAAAATACTGTTGGGACAAATACGTCCTATGTCACATTACTATACTATATTTATCCAAGCGCCAAGGTTTTAAAATGTTTTCCTTATAAATTATTGTATACACAACTTACCTGCTAACAGTTCGATACGCAGAAATTCCAAAACCATTTAATATTTATCTGCAAACACCAAAATATAATCTTGTATCGCTACAACCCTCACTGTATATGTTAAACACATAAACTGCAAAATAATTTGCAAAACAATTTATGTATTACGCATCTCGGAAATCGAGAAAGATATGAACTACTAAACTATCTTATTCCGAAGTATCTTCTAGGTCCAAAATATACCATAGAATTTTAGAAAATTTCTTGGGATCCATATATCTCCCTAGTATTGAAAGGGTTAAGATAAATAAATAAGTCAAATAATCAAGGATAAAAAAGCATTAGCCGCTTCGGAAAAAATACTCTACATTGCTTTTCATTGGTAATAAAATATAATGAACAAAATGAACAAAAATCAATCTCAAGTCCCGGTTGACCCTTAAGCTTTTTATAAATCGAAAGCCTTTTACATTTGCAATGACCCCTGCATCAAGGACCCTTTAAATTCTAAAATTTTATCCAACATAATTGAAAAAGCATGAGCATATAATAGACTTCCTGTATTTCCCAAAGCACCCTTTTTCATATAGCCATATATTCAAATGAATTCTATATGAGACAGATATTGTCTAAATGATATAAACTGAGCAAAACCGAATATTTTGTTTTCATAACAGCGGTGCTAGCCTGTTGCTTGGCAACAAAGCCCAGCGGTTCTTGTGGCACTTGAGAATGTTCCCACTTATCCTTTGTTCGATTTTACTCTCTCTCTCTCTCTCTCTCTATATATATATATATATATATATATATATATATATATATATATATTCAGCCTCGGCCGGAAATGAAATATGATGTTTGTGTGTGTTGCATACGCTACCAGCCCACTCTAAACCTGCCCGGCGCCGTCACTATTATTCATGATCTATTCCTGCGTCTGTCAACGACGCTTCCCTCGTACCGTTTACTAATTCTAGGTTTTACCAGCACCAACAAAAATCTACGGCTATTTATGTCGTCGTCTACGTCGGATTCACACCCACAATTCAATTGCCGAAAGCAGATGGTATAAGGCCAAAATCACATAGCAGTATTAATGTCGCATTCTCTAGTTTTAGAATTGATTATTGTTATATAATTTTATTACTATAATTTATAAATGTTATAAATTTTTTTAATGATAATTGGTAATTGTTATATAATTTTAAACAGAATCATTTTAGTTGATTTTTATAATACTAATAATTTGGACTTTATTTATAACATACAAGATTGACGTAAAGTCTTTCATATGCTATCCACCTTAACCTCAATAGTAATAGGTAGATCTAATAGGTAAAGAAAAACTAACCTCAACTTTTATTAAAATATCGTGAATAGCAATAATGACTGAAAAATATAAATAACTAAATAATAATAATAACTAAAAAATAATAATAATTAAATAATATTAATAACTAAATAATAATAACGTAATAACATATGATTATTCAAATCAGAATAAGAAAAATTGCTTCAGTATTGTACGGAAAGTGTTTATGCCCTTGCATTTACTAAAGTATTTGGGAGAGGACCATATGGAATCGATGCATTGATATTTTTTGTTGTTTAATCTCCTAAGTTAATTGGGTGCATACTTTTTCACGAGGTATTTTTTTTCTGAGATCCTGTGGCAGAGCGGTTGCGAACATATTGAAGGTAAAGTCATCTAGGTAAAATTGAAATAGATTTTCTATTTTTAACCAATTGAACTCGAGAGTCTTTTCTGATACTTTTCTTTTTTATGTTTGCAAATAAATTTACAGCAGTTGTTCTGCATTTTTTGCAACTTGCGCTTTTTTTAACTGATATAGTCATGGATAAAAAACTTTGAAACCATAATTTAAATGAGATAGGACGAAATATTCACATCGTTTCTTCCGCAATTTAAAATTAATAATATGTTAGTTTGAGTAACTAATAGTAATTTTAAGGCAAAGTAAATTAATTTATTATGAAATTATCATGACTTTTATATCTAAAGTAACTATAAATTACTACTTACTACTATTAAATTTTGTGTTGTACTATCCAATTGTCTGTACCTACTATTCAAGTGATCTTCTGGTTATTGAACAATTGTTGCAAGGCTTTTTTCACATTAGCAGCATCAAAATGTTGATATATTTGCGTATTATCGGAAAAGCCACCGCGTTTGGTGTTATTGATTTTGTTAAACAAAACAGCTGTGTATATGAGGAGTAGCATAGGTCCCAATATTGATGACTCAGCTTAATTCATGAATTCACACTGAGACAGAGTGTCACACGACCCAAAATGTAGACCGCGATTTAAAAAGTAATGCTGGAGGAGCAGGGAAAAGAAATGCTCGAAGCAATAGTATTTAATTTTGCTATCAGGAGAGAGTTATGCGACGTATCAAAGGCTCTAGAGAAATCAAGGGTTATTAAGATGGTCTTTTTGTCAACGAAGGCTCTAATAAAACCATCACTAATAGCAGGTAGCGTCGAGATTGAACTGTATCTTTTACGGAAACCTGATTGATGATCTTGAATTATCTCCTCAGAAAAGGCAAATTTATTAATTCGGTTAAAAACAGGATTGTAGATGATGTTGGGAGGATACTGTAGGGTCTAAGCTCAGAGAAAGTAATTTAATTCTTTGCCTTGGGTATATGGTTAAAAATTGATGAATGCAACTAACTAATACACTAAACAAATAAAAGGTTTTATTCCAAGAGCTTGTAGCCGTATTTTTTTGGGTTTTGGTTTCGCTCGAGTGGGAAATTGACAATTCCGCCCGTGTTGCAAGCAATATTTTGTATTACTCGTACGAGGGGATGTATCTTACATGTTAGAAATCCAGGGGCCACCCATAAAAATGCAATTTAAAATAAAGAATTTGCATTTTCAATTGTGTCCGGTGGTGTGGATTCGTCATAAGAATTCTCCTCAGTCTCCGGTCTCACCATAAAATTTACACTCACTTTAAAACGTTTTCTTTAATTTTTATTATTATTTTGTTTAAAAAAAATCTGACACGTCACTTTTTTAATATCGAGGTCTTTGCCTTCATTTTATTTTTATTTATTTGTTTTTTTAATGTAACCTAGCGATATTGAATATTTTCGTGCTTTACCTAAGTTGTACGTGGAAATACAACTAAAAGTTGCATTTCTCGTAATAAAAACGTGCACCAGATAATACCTTTAACGCATGAGTCAAAAATAAGTTCCGCTTTTCTTACCGCCCGAAAATAACGTTTTTTCGGTTTCTGGTTTAGCATAAATTAATTTTAAATGTTTTTATTTATTAATTTATTAAAAAAATTAAACAAACCCTCTTTAGTAAGCATACTAAGTGAACTCATAATGTAGTATTCATTTTCTATTTAGGTTTCTAATAAGTTTACAAATGAAATCATATTAGCTCCGTTGTTTGTAGTAATATGATAAATTTGTACTATATCAATTTTATTTATATTATTAATTTGTCAATATTTTTTCTACCCTTCTATTTCTTTTGAACTTTTAAAATGTTAATAATTTAATTTGCAATATGTTTATCTTTTAAGCTACCGTCGCGTCGGTCGTACCGCTACCGCATCAGTCGTTCGAAAAGTAAATAAATTTATTTTTCATCTATTATTAACCTCTACAAACCTGACTTTTTTGATAAATTGACTTATTTAGCATATAAAATCAGCATGTAATTTTGTATATTTGTTAAAACCTTATTTTTGGTTTTAATTTTTATGTGCGTGCATATTTTAATGTATAGCAGGACTTGAGTGCTGAAAGTAAATAAAAAATGACGCAAAAAGGCAATAAAGCTATGTATATTAATATATATTAATGTGCACAAGGACAAAAGAATTTAACTGAGCATTGAATCCCAACATTGATCAATTTAGTCAAGTAGCTACGTCAAAAACAAATTTTTTTGTTGTAACAAATAATACTTGAACTAACATTTCAAATGAAATGTTGTTAATAGTAATCGGTTCAAAGCATGCTTAATAAGCACAATTTTCTTATTCAAATTTTCTCTTAAAAATACCGATTTTGTGAATTTACTTAAAGTTATCTAAACCAGTTTAAGTAAACCTTATTAAAAAAAAACGTATATACTTGGTTTTTGAACTAGGTTCATCTAACATATTCAATTTTGTCTATATTGTTTTGCACACTATTAGAGTGGGTCTGGCTTAACCTACACTTCCGTAGTGTATATATTCCATAGGAGTTTACTATAAAATATCATACTTAACTTATTATTTAGCGTTTATAATTATATATTAGCGTTGATTTCGGTGTCAGTAAAATTAATTCAGGTCAGATATCTTAAACGAATTAATTATCTCATGAGTAATATGAAGACTAATATTAAGACAGACCGTACGTAAGATTTGAAAATATTTACCAGAGCCGGATAAAATAAATATTTACGTAACTTATTTATTCTAAAATTTTCTCATGTATTTTCTTCAAATTGTGCACACTAATTACTTATGAATCAATTTAAAATATGGATAAGTTTAAATGGAATCAAGTAGTTGGTCTCAAAGTAATTGCAAAGTTACCGACGAAGTTTCCACAAAATTTCGTAGAGTAGACAGTAGAGTAGTAGACGTAGGTCTACCTAATCTACCTTAGTCTTATCGTTTGATATAATATTATTAAATTAGTTTGTATAGTTTTTTTAGATTGAACCTTAAACCCGAATGAACATCTCAAATTTACTATAAAACGATTCAATAAATTTCTGAGAGACCCCAAACATTGACTTGTATTTTCTCTTGCAGGATTCGCATTTCAATTTGCTTTTAGCCAGTCCCCGTAACAATTTTCAAATATTGTTTAAGATAGCCGAGTGTGTAGACTTTGTTTTCCAGGTTTCGTAGTTGAGCTTAAAATATGCAACAACACTCGCTTATTGTTACCATCAGAACCATGGGACATTATAGAGGATGAATCCCAATTTTAAACACTACCAACTATTTGTTCATGTACTTGCTTATCTAGATTTTGACTTTTACACATCAAATAGTAATCGTTATAAGCACGATCCATCGCCTACAATAGTACGGCTGTCTATGAAGCCATAAAACCATTAACATTTCAATTTTCCTTTGTATTGTTATTAGAAATTATTAGCCAAGAGAATTATTTTTTGTATTAATTATTTTCTACCTCTTTCAGCTGTATATTTTTTACATATCTATTTACTTTATAATTCCTATTTACTTTATACATTTATAATATCATCTCCAGTTTTAGAAATACTCTCGCAATATGAACTGCAAATAGATTTTTGGAAAATTCTAAAATCTCTTTTTCTCTATTTTGTTAGAACAATGCAACTACCAATTTTTACTATTGTGGCATATTCGATTTAATATATAGATTAATAAGATATTAACCACTAATTTTAGCCTTATTTAACGGATTTTTAAAATGTGGTAAATCACGTCTTCCTTTATTTTTGGAAACGAATTTTTCCAATATAACAATAATAGGAAAGAATACCAGAAAAAATGAATACCAAACATGAAAAATCTAATTTCATATCAGTAACATTTTTGTCTTCGAGACATCCTAGTAAAAACGTTAATTTCAAATTTCAAATTTCGGTCGATGGTCAAACGGTTTTAGCTGTAGGCTGAAGTGTCAGTCAGTCAGGACACTTCAATTTGTTAACAACTGCACATATAATAAAAAGTGTTACTACAATTGCTCTCTATGCTTCCTTGGCCCACCTCGTTCCACCGAAATATTAAACCAGTAAAATAATTTGTATGTCATGTATATTTATATAGAGCATAAAATAAATAAACAAGTCAATTGAAAATATTGGATAAATAAAATTGTATAGTTTTAATTAAATTTTGTAATGCAATTTTCATACTATGTGCGAAATAACAGAAATATCTGGGTTGAAAAGAATTGTTTTCAGTTGTTTAAATTTGTTTGAAGACTTCCTTTAACTTGTTACTCTTTCAACGAAGTCAAAGAGCTTATTAAGTGCCACGTCAACAACAAACAACGCAAGAGATAAAACATGGCTTTTAAAGAATGCACTTCAATTACCGACTAAGTTAAAAAAAAACTCTGATAAAGCGGATTTTTACATTCTTCCTCTCCCGAATAGAAACAATTTATTAAGAGCTAGTACGTTCTTGCAAACCTTTTCACAAATAATTTTGAAAAATATCCTTGGGTTATTACAGGAACTCCTTATTGCAAAATTTACAATTCCTTGAAACGAAAATAACTTTCATATTTTCTTTTCCCTTTTATTTCCTCTTACAAATGTGTTATAAAAAAGTACATATTCTTTCATTAAAACATATTGTGTTCTGATCAATTTATTTTCCCTCTATAATGTTTCTCTCTATGTCGTTTACCTGTTTGTGTCCAAAGATCTACTTTTATATTTATTATAGATATATAATAGTCTCCTTCTCCTTTTTCTATTTGCATTTCTCTATTTTATATTATACAGTTGTTCACGTTTACTATTTTATGATTCATAAATTCGTGAGAGTATATTGTGCGGCTTACTGTATTTTGCGGGAACTAGCCGAACATAATCTGCGACAGGAGATAAATTACTCAGATAGTATTATTTAATTCTTGATATGCTTAGTGCGAGGTAGAGTTTGTTGCTCTAGTAGCCTTGTTCCAGGATATGAAAATTGTCTGAGGTTTGAAAAGGCACAAAATGTGTAATGCCAGAAGTATTTTGATCTGCATTTGGCAATTTAAAACGGACTTGGTAATGAATATTGCATGAATATTTTTGAATATAAAACTAGACGGATATAAACTAGACGGATTAGTCTAAAGATGGATTTTTTTTTGTTGGGGACGTAGTAATTACATCACGGTTAACATAAGAAGAGGACCCTCTGAAATGTCACAAGCATCCTGGGACCGCTTTTCGCACAACTTGCAGGATGTTGCTGCATAGTGACGCACTTACATCCCCCTTCCACTTGCAGTGATTAGGGGTTCAGGTACTAACATTTTCCATCCTTTCGGCTTCTTTCCCTTTCCGCTCAACTAGCAATTTTATTGTCATGATGTCGTGGGTCATCCTTAATGTACGTACCCATAAGGCCTCCGACGAGATTTATTCAACCATAGTTGATGGGTCTAGTGTTTGTCCGGCCTTATTTTTCCATTTATCCTTTTCGGGTGTCCACCTGTTACACTGGAAAAGGTTTTTCAATTGCTTTTTTTACTATAAACTAGTTCTTTATGGTAGGCTTATAAATAGCAATCTTATTTATACCGCTGTGCTGTACGGGCCCTCCAGAATTTTCCTCCATAACCATTTGATAGACATATCATTCGTTTATTGTAGCGACGCCGTCATCGGGCGGGGCTTGCATCGTGTGCTTCGAGTATGCCCCATTCCCTATTGTAATGTCTTGTTGAGATATTTATATGGGCCTGCCATACGCCTTAAGCTTTCGGTACACTTGCGTCGGTATTTATGTTTTCGGCAATGCACCAGGCAAAGTCCAATTCTGTCGATGTTAGCAGCGCGTTTCCTTGCCCTTCTTTCGCTGTACCAAAGGCTTTTTGTGGCCATATTTTTTGTTCTACCACTATGAATTCATAAAGGGTGTTTTTTTTTTATTAAAGTTTGGTTCGATGTGATTACCGGGTTTGCCGACCCTTCGTACACTGCGGTCTATTGGTAGCCTATTGTGATATTCTATCACATTCACTTGCCCAGAAAACATGTTGTTATAGTAAATTGCGCTAATTGCCATTTTTCACATTTGTCTTTCTGGAACAAA
This sequence comes from Phosphuga atrata, assembly GCA_944588485.1. Classification (NCBI taxonomy): domain Eukaryota; kingdom Metazoa; phylum Arthropoda; class Insecta; order Coleoptera; family Silphidae; genus Phosphuga; species Phosphuga atrata. Next base: position 36,973,895 of record OX155894.1, read on the forward strand.
TGCGGCCGGGCGCTGGGAATAGAACTCGGACCTTATACTCAGCTGCTCTACCGTAAAAGATTGTAGGTAAACTCTATGGAGTGTTTCAATTTTATTATGCTTTACCTTAAAACGGCAGCTACAGATAAATTAAGCTTGTCTTATCACAAAGACCCGGTATATACCCAGTACAGTATGTCAAAGTGACAGGTATATATCTACACTCATATATTCATTCTCCGGGAAGTAAATATTATTTAAAAGTGAAATTTTGTCTATTTGTGCAAAGAAAATCAGTGAACCTAATAGTGAAACCTTCATCGAAGCATACCTCATAGTTCTCAAATTTTTAGTGATTATATGCAAGTTAATCAAAGTAATAAGGATGAAAAAAAAATAACCGGACTATCTTCAAAACAGTAACAAAATGCAGGATAAACTGAATTGAACAGATAAAAAACAAACACTTTACATTTTTATCTTACCAGTGGTGTATCAATAAAAATTAATAACATGAAGAGAATAATTCAAAATGGATAAAAGTGTGTGTTCAGTATGTAAACAAACATTTCAACCAACTAAAGAAGTACGATATCCATGCACACCTTGCGACTCTTGTAAAATATTAATATGTAGTAGCTGTTCTGGATGTTTAGCATCAGAAATAAAATGTTGTCGCTGAAAACGCGAATATAAAAAATCAATTGCGTAAAATGCCGGAATTACGAATATGTTGATATTCTTAGGAGCAGAATAGAAGATAAAGATCAAATAATGAATGAGAAAAATGAAATTATTACGATGCTTAACGAAAAATTAAAAAGAAATGGAAAACAATAGCGCAAAACAAATTCAACAGAAATCTTATTTAAATGCAGTTAAAACAAACGGGGAAATCAATAATGGAAGCAGAAATAACTATCCAAACCTTGTAATCAAACCTAAAGTAAAACAAGATAGTACAAGAAGTAAAAATTTGAACTAAACAAAAATATAAACCCTACAGAGATGAAGGTGGCAGTGACACAAGTAAAAGGAAGAAAATATGGACCTGTAATTATTTCATGTAAAACAAAAAAGGACATTGATACTTTGGAAAAAGCTATTAAACAGAAGTTGGATGACAATTATGAAATCGAGTTAACAAAAAGAGTTGACAACACAGAATTAAAATTGTGAATTTCATACAAAATATGTCTGCCGACGAAATAACTAAGAGCATCCTAGAACAAAATGACATACTGGATAATATTAAAATATCATATACCAGGAAAACAAGAAAAGGTTGTAGTACAATTTATTGTGTTTGTTCCGCATTAGCCTTTCAACAGATCATGATGAAAAAAAAACTTCGTATCGGATGGGAAAGACTCCCTATCTATGAAGATTTAGATATGCCAAGATGTTTTAAATGTCAAGGTTTCTATCATAGAATAAACGATTGCCGCAATAAACTAGCTTGTCCAATTTGTAAGGAGGAACATGAAGTTCTATAAACTGTATCTCTTCAAATCAAAAATATAAAGCAACATACAATACTCAAGATTATGCCAGTGATTTGCTTTGTCCTAGTTTGGAGAACCAAATACGAATTCTTCAAAGAAAAACTACCTATACCCCAGAATGGTCATTGTAGACGAAGATGCTATTGAAGACCTTGAACTTGTAGGAATAAATCTTGGTAAATACATAGATACTCCAAACAGCGAGTACATCGCTAATAGTATTTTTGTATCTTCCATCATAATAATAGAAGCATTAAAAAAAATTGAGGAACTATGTCTACATATAATATACATTATGATATTATTATTTTTTGTGAATGTTTGAGGATAGATACACTACAAAAAATTAATATTAAGGGTTATGAAATATATTATAACAATGCTGATTTCAACAAAAACGACGGGGTCGTTATATTTTATAAAGAAAATTTGATTGTCATAATTACTAGTCTTAAACTTGTTAACTGCGGAGTTACATTAAGTATTTTAAATACTACTATTGATGGTACTTCGTTTCAAATTATAGCATTACTAAGGTCACTGCAGAAAATGAGGCTCAGGTAGTTACAAATGTTTTTGCAGACACTTTTCAGCATTTGATAAATGAATGCACGGTAATAAAAACTATTCAGGAAAGGTCCATTATCACAAGAGATAAATTTAAAAAAAACGATTGTGTAATAATTTCTCGGTAACTTTAGAAGAACAATATAAAGATTATAGGAAACCAATAAATAGTCTTTTAAAAAAATATAAACTCAACTACTATAAAATCATAATAACACAAAGTCAAAATAGCATGAAAAAAATATATCAAGTCATTTCTGAGGCAACAATTGATAAGTCTGAAAAAAGTACAATAAGCTTAGATATATGCAATTATAATGGACAAACTTTTAATAGCAATAAAGAAATGGCAAATTTTTTTTATGAATATTTCATTAACATTGGCACTAAAATTATTGAATAAATTAATATACGAGACGATTTCTCATTAAATAATATTCCCAGTAATAACAATTCTTTATTTTTAACTCCTGTTACAGAAAATAAAGGATTCCTCCACATCAATTTATTAAAGAATAGTAGTGCGCCTGGTTATGATGGAATCACCCCATTTTTATTAAAAGTAACTGCAAAATACTTTCTACACCCTTTTAGCCACAGCATTGTCCAATCCAATTTAAAAACTCAGTGATAACCCCTATTTACAACAAATTAGTTTAATTAATAATTTTGGAAAAATTACTGAAACATGCTTTAAAACTCGCTTAATAAACTTTCTAAATCGACAAAAAATATTTAGTATATATCAGTATGGGTTCCGAGAAGGTAAAAGTACATCAGATGCCATGTATGAGGTTATTAATGAAGTTTCAAGCAATCTTAATGAAAGTAAAGAATGCGTAGCAGTATTCCTGGATTTGGCAAAGGCCTTTGATATGCTACATCACGAAAAATTAATACAAGTGTTAGAGCGGTATAGAATTCGAGGTAGTGTATCAAATCTTTTTAGAGATTATCTAAACGACCGCTCACAATATGTAAAAGTTAATAAAAGTCTAAGTGATCCGCAACTGGTGAGAGTGTGTGTGCCTCAGGGGACAGTTCTAGGGCCTATACTCTTAACCATTTATATAAATTATCTATTAACGCTTTACATATTTATTTACATATTTATTTAGTGGATATGATTGTGAAGTTTCAAAGGAAAGCGTTCAAGATGGTATGCACGCTATGAACGAAGGTATGAAGAAGGTATGAATGAATGTGTAAAGATGTAGTTGGATGGGTATCTGCTGTCTCTTAATGTAGATAATAGAGACCAATACACCTTTTCATAGTTGAATTCTTTTGTGCGCATGCGTAAACTTTCGCAATAACAGCATTAATATTAAGGGCATTGGAGACATAAAAGATGTGGAAAATACTGAATATTTAAGAATTATTATAGATAAATACACAAAATGGAACCAACATGTAGCAAATTTAACAAAGCAAATTAGAAAACTAATTTACAAATTTTATCAGTATGGGAATATTTTGAGTAAAAATATATTGATTTTGGTATACATATCCCCAGTGGAATCACTTTTAAGATATGGAATTCTGGTTTCGGGAACACTATATGAAAGTTCATTAAAAACCTTGTCTACAATTTCAAAAATATATTGAAAATTATTTATAATAAAGGACGATACCTAACCAGACTACTTTTGGAAGGGATATATGCAACATGATTGTTAGAGATATCGGCTTAATCTAGTCTTTTAACTTCCCCTAAAAGAGTGTTGGTACTCCTGAAATATATATTTTAGTTTGTAGTTTTCATGTTCTTATCAATACGTTTTGTTGTCACATTGAAACATAAAGTAGTGAATAAATCTAAAGAAATCTCGTGAATTCCGTAGTAAAACTTACTCTTAAATTGTATTCCTATCAGGTTATGGGCTCAGGAACGTAACACGAGAGATATTAAAAAAAAATTTAGTGAAGTGATAAAAACAGAAACTTTCCTCGTGTTTTTTCAGGTTATATTCCAGCCTTGTGCGAAGTGAAAAATTATAACGGGACCTAAAATTTAAAATGGAAAGTGAACTCTCAAGAGTAACTAAGTTGAAGAACATTGAAAATTGAGGAATATGGAAATTCCAAGTGCAAGTAATCCTGAAAGCGAACGGTAGCTGGGGCGTCGTGTCTGGAGAGGAATAAAAGGTGGAGGCGCATAGTGTTGGGTCGAACGAACAAACGATAAACGAGTATCAAAAGGCAGTCGCGGTATGGAACAAAGTCGACGCATCTGCACAAAAAGTGATAGCCACAACAATAGGTGAACAACCGATGCTACACATTATAAACTGCATGTCAGCAAAGAAAATGTGGGACTAGCTCAGCTCGATCTACGAACAAAAGTCTGAAGCTAGTGTACACATGCTGCAACAAAACTGGTTCAGTGCAACGAAGAAGAACTGTGACAATATGGCAACACACATCTCAAAGCTTGAGGACATGGCACACAGATTGCGATTAATGGGTGAAAATGTATCGGATTCCATGATAATTACCAAAATTCTTATGACTTTGCCAACCAGTTATAGGCATTTTGTGAGTGCATGGGGATCAGCTCCAGATACAGAACGCAACCTTGTAAACCTTATGTCGAGACTTAATATAGAAGAGTCTAGGCATTTGATACAAGAAGACAGAAGAGTCAATGCCTTGTCGTCAAGGGCCCAACGTGGAAAATCCAGTCGCGACACAGATTTAAAAGCAAAACAGAGACCAAGTAACTGCTACGTGTGCGGTGAGACTGGTCACTGGGCAAGGAACTGTCAGCAACGAATGGGAGACAACACACAGAAGGAATACATAAGAAATAATACGCGACGACGAAATCCATATGGAGCAGGACTATCGAGTGTAGCCCTAACGTCAACTTCAAAAACCGCAAGCAAACATGCAGAATGGCTTCTTGACTCTGGTGCCAGTTATCACATATGCAATCAGCAAGAATGGTTCCTAACGTATGAGACTTTTGACACCCCAATCATGGTGTGTATAGGTAACGAAGAATGGATTGAAGCCCATGGAAAAGGGCCCATCAACATGCTTATGTTTGATGGGATCAAATGGAACAAGAACCACCTAGTCGATATGCTCCACGCTCCGAAATGGAAATATAACCTGTTCTCGGTTGGTTCAGCGCTCGACAAAAGTCTTGAGATGCAGTCCACTAGTACCCCTGCAAACTAATGAAAAATAAGAAAATCGTTGCAGTGGGAGTTTGCCAAGGAAAACTATATTCGATGAAATTCAAAACAATACACCCCTGAGAAATGAAATCAGCAAAAGAAGAATCACAAGCGAATGTAGCACTGACAAGGTCGCTTAGAGACTAGCATGAGAGAATTGTGCATCAAAACGTTAGACATGTGAAAGAGATTCTTGCGCGTTTCCAAATACCAGTAAGCCCCGAGAAAGATATGTTTTATGAAGCGTGTACAATTGAAAAAATGCAAAGACTGCCCTTCTCTAACAGTGAATCGCATCCAAGTGTCATCGGTGAGCTTATCCATGCCGACCTCTGTGGTCCCATGGATACTAAATCCATCAGAGGTTCAAGATATTATTTGCTTCTCAAAGACGACTATTCCCACTGAGACGATGCGATGCATAGAGAACTTCATAAAAAAGGCTGAGAAGCAGTGTCCAAGTGGGGTACAAACGATACGCACAGATAATAGGCTTGAGTTTGTGAATCATTAAATGAGAAAGTTGTTTCATCAGTTTGGAATCAAGCATCAACGTTCAGTAGCATACACACCCGAACAAAATGGCTCAGCAGAGAGAGACAACCGCACACTGATGAAAGCGGCGAGGGCAATGCACAACGCAAGAAAATTTGAACCAAGGTAATGGCTGTCAATACCGTTGTCAGTATTCTCAAGAGGACAGGAACAAGTAGTGTAAAAGGGTCAACGCCGCACAAATTAGGGGTTCAAGAAAAACCAAAAATTGGGAACCTAAGAATTTTTGGTGAAGAAGTTTTCACTCACATACCAAAGCAAAAGCGACAGAAACTGGAAGCAAAGGCAAGAAGAGGTGTTTTTGTTGGTTATGATGGTAAAAAGAAAGGATACAGGATATGGTAGCCGGAAGATGATACTATCCAGACGGCACTAGATGTCGTCTTTACGGAACGAGTAGACCAAATGCCAAGACTGTGGAGACAGATAATTCACTCCGAACCAACGAGGGATAACGAGGAGGATCAGCCTGAGGAACAGATCGAGCAGAACCCAGTTGAAATTGTCAACGACGAACGTGAGGAAGCTCCATTTGATAGACGTCATCTTCGAGATAGAGCGACGATACGACTACCCAACAGGTACGATGATTATATTAATATTAATGAAATTCTTCTGGCACACGCTGAGAGCCAGAAACCCATACAATTAAGGAAGCTATTAAAAGGGAGGATTCCGACTATTGGAAAAAAGCAATGGATGAGGAATATGAGTCGCTACTATAAAACGAAGTGTGGGAACTCACAGAAGCACCGAAAGATCGCACGATAATTGACTGCAAGTGAACATACAAACTAAAACGAGATGTGATCGGCAACGTTCAACACTATAAAGCAAGGCTTGTCGCACGAGGCTTCCGACAGAGGGAGGGAATTGACTACCACGAGACTCAAGCCCCGTAGTACGTTTTGACTCCATAAGGGCTATTCTAGCCACGGTGGCCAGCGGAATCAACAGCATACAGCAATTAGATGTCAAAACGGCCTTCCTTTATGGAAACATTGAGGAAGCAATATTCATGCGACAGCCCGAAGGTTATGAGGACGGGACTAGGAGAGTGTTCAAACTCAAGCGAAGCCTGTACGGACTGAAACAGAATGCAGTGAAACGTATCTTTAAATACATCAAGGGCACTATCGACTACGGCTTGGAATTCAAGAACCATAAAGACAACGAGTTGGCAGCGTACAGCGACGCGGACTATACTGGCGACACGGAGACTCGGAGATCGACAACTGGGTACGTGATGATGTTAGGTTCCGGGACAATAGCATGGAACTCGCAAAGGCAACCAACTGTTGCATTTTCAACCACCGAATCCGAGTATGTAGCCGCATGCCAGACAGCTAAAGAAATTGCATGGACTAAGAACCTAGTTCAAAATTTACTCGATGTAAAAGAAATTCGAACAACATTGTATCCAGATAATCAAAGTGCAATACAGTTGATAAAGAATCATGAATTTCACCAGAGAATTAAACATATAGACATAAGGTATCACTATATTCGAGAGCAATACGAGAAGAACGAATTCCTTTTGGAGTACACCCCTTCGAGAGAGCAACACGCGGACATCCTAACGAAAGCATTACCACGAGATTTATTTCAATATCACCGAGAAGCAATTGTAATCCGCAAGCGGTTTACAGCAGACACAAGTCAAAGATTCCATAAAAGCGTTAGATATATCGGTTTAATCTAGTCTTTTAACTTTCCCCTAAAAGAGTGTTGGTGCTCCTGAAATATATATTTTAGTTTGTAGAGTTTTCATGTTGTTATTCATATGTTTTGTTGTCACATTGAAACATAGAGTAGTAAATAAATCTAAAGAAATCTCGTGAATTCCGTAGTGAAGCTTACTTTTAAATTGTATTCCTATCAATAAGATCGCTGTACTTTCATACATTGGTAATATTTATGCATAAAAAAGAACGTTTAAAAAATCGTATCCTGCATAATATTGTGACTCGTAGTATGACAAACAAATTGCTGGAAGTATCTGATTCTACTAAAAATGTACATGCAATATTCGCTTACCATTTAGCCCCAAATACTTACAATTTATTACCATAGTGAGTATTAGAAATATTAAAAACTACAAAAAATATTCAATGCAATGTAAGACGTTTATAAATCAAAACTATATTTCATTCATAAAACATATAATTGATTAATTTACTCTACTTTGTATTTATAATTACAAAATTGTTTTATATAGTTTAGGAAAAATAATATCAAATTTGTTAAAAAAACCATGCTAAATACGTTCTGCACCAAACAAATGTAACTAAGTGACTTATTAGGTACATATTTATAAAAAACGATAGAGTGGTAGGTATCAGCTGCGTAGTTTTTAAACATTTTTAAAATTTTGTATTAAGTTTATTTTATATATGCTGTATTATATTAGCTGATGACTAAACCCAGGATTTTTAGGTCCTTAAAAACGCTAAAATAGCCAGGCACTTTGGCCCACAACATTGCTAAAATTGGCGGTTTTCTAGGCATCCTAAATGTAGATAGGCACTATAAAAAGAAACTAAGTAACACAATATTACTTAATATTAAAGAAAAATATACATTGTAAAACAAAAATAAATATAAATGCAAAAGAAAAATAGTGCAGACTTTTTCATATCTATTAAAACATAACGATTAAACACTAGTATATCACAATAAAACAATAATTTATCTCTATGTATATTTCGATTCACAAAATATAACGCATTTGTTCGATAGAATTTTCTGATAGAGACTGCCGTCGTTCGGTAAGCACTTGCTTGTAAGCCAAAAAGTTTCGTTCCACGTCAGAAGATGAGATAGGGGCATATTTGTATTTAGCCATATCATCTGGAGATAACTCAACCCCGTTGATGAATAGTACAGGCCCAGTTGAATTGCCGCATAATATATTATTTATATCTCGAAGAACTTGAAGGTCTGGATTTTTATGCTAAACATTACTTAATTTTTGCAATGCAATTTTTGCAACCGTTTTTATTAAAGATTCCTTAAAATTATGTAATATTTCAAGACTTTTATATAATGGTAAGCCTTGAATCTCTAACTCTTTGATTGCACTTGTCAGAATTTTGAAGTGAGTTTTAATATAGGTTAGCTCAAAAATAATTCCTTGATAATGAAAACATTTTTGCCCTTCCATAATTGATTGTGCGGCTTCCGGTTCAAATTCGAGTACAACCTAAAAATGTAAAGATTTAAAAGTGGTTTTCATTAAGAAAGAAATATTTTGGCTTACTTGTTTTATTTCATTAAAATAAAATTAAATAAATAAAATTAAATTTCATTAAAATTAAAAAAAAGTTCCAGCCAAGTTCCCCACCTTGTTAATATGGCTTCTGGTGGCAAGGGGATATTGGGCAATATTTCCTTATATCGTTGAATCCTTAGAGGAGCTCTTAAAAATATTTGTTTTGTATTTTTTATTAAGGAATGCACTTTAGGGTACTGATTTCTTATTACTTCGCAAACTACACTCAGTGCTTGAGCCAGGAATTAGGTTGGGAAAAAATACCTTCAAAGTAGTACCACATTTTTTCATGTAAACTGCAGCATCAGAATAAAGAATTTTCACTCGCTCATGGAACCTGAGGTCAGGCCACAAAATTTCTACTAAAATGTGATTTAGCCAATTTTGAAATGGCACATAAAAGAATACACATAACATACATAACATTGTACAAAACATACAAAACCTAAAGAAGAATTAATACATTGGGAGACTGTTGCATGATTGCACTTGGCCAGAATTTTCAAGTCAACAAGTGAGGAACACCTGGTGTACCACCACAAAATTTTCCGACAAATACATTGCAAATATACTTTATATATATATATATATATCTATATATATATATATATATATATATATATATATATATATATATATATATATATATATATATATATATGTATGTATATATATATATATATATATATATATATATATATAATACACATAACATACATAACATTGTACAAAACATACAAAACCTAAATTAATACATTGAGAGACTGTTGCATAATTGCACTTGGTCAGAAGTTTTTAACAATATAATTTCGAATATTTAGAGGATTTTGCAAACGAGCGTCACGGTGTATAAAACAATGAGTTGATACTATATTCTTGTTCTTTTTTTATCAAGAGACACAAAGCCATTCATGGAACCGACCATAGATGGTTTTTCCCTACATATACCAACACATGTTTCCCAAGACATTTCAACTAATTATGAATACTGATCTAAAATATTTTAAACTATCAGCCCCAGTAGTTATGTACAGGGTGAGCAAAACTCGATGTATCAGCTCTATTATAAGGAAACGAAAAACGATAGAAAAAATCTGAAAAGAGGTTCTTAAATGGGATTGAGTAAGGGCCATTTTAAGTAAAATTAACATATTTTTCCATATTTAAAAACTGGTGTAATGGCGTCATCAAATTTCGTTTTCCCCGAACCATAGATATATTTTTGCATATTTGAAAAACCTAATTTTTCGGAACTAATTTTGTAAATAAAAAAATTGCTATCTTTTCCCGTTAAAAAAATATAAGCAAATTTTTAAAAATAAAGTATTATCAAAAATTCCCGCATTAACCCAATATTATCCCTAATTCTATTAAAAATACATTCATGAGATCCTCTCAGTATTCCCAACTAAAAAAAAAAAAATTAAAAAATGCACTTAATCACAGATATATATATATATATATATATATATATATATATATATATATATATATATATATATATATATATATATATATATATATATATATATATAGTATATAATCTTAGGTTTTCATTTGTAAAATTACTCTCCGAGAGCTTAGACATTCTCGCGCATACTTGTGTAACGAATCATTCACTAATATACGGGACCTAGCAGTTTATCGCCAGTTCCGAACGACACTAGTTGAGAGGTTATTATAATGTTTACGCACAACGAAAAATTCAACATGTTATTGTTTTATGGGGAATCTCAAAAGATACTTAGAATTGCAGTTCAGTTATACGGACAGAGATATCCCGAACGTGTTATTCCAAGCTTAAAAATATTTGCAAGATTGGAACGCAATTTACGTACAAATAACGAAGCATTTTTTTCTCGAATGGGAATGAAAATTGTTAAAAGGGTCAATTCTGACAATACTGTTGCCACTATTTTGCGGTATTTTGAAGAGCATCCAATGTACTTGATTCGGTAAACCTGTCGTAAGTTGAATTTAAAATATAGTTCGACACGAAATATTTTGAAAGAAAATGGTTATCACGATTATAAAATATATAATAAAAAAAAAATATTATAAAAAAATATTTAAATTTATCTTAAGTGACCACCATTTCCTCGCCTTACCCTACAGCAAATAAAACCACATACAGTAGGAGAGACATTAATTTTACCATCTTATTTAGTAGTTGTAACGGTAGTGTTCGGAGAAGCAGCTGAAGCTGAAATCAAGAAAATTGCATTATCAGACGACACAGTACGGATACGTACTAATGAATTGTCTGATAACATAAAAGAAGAAAATGTTGTCTTGCAAATGATAGAAGCTAACATGTATGCTTTGCAAGTTGATGAAAGTACTAACAATGGAGGAAAAGCCCAGTTATTAGTGTACACACTACATCTCCACAGGCGCAGTAGTGTATGGTGTCTCAGCTTTATTATAAGAAAAAGAAAAACGATAGAAAAAATCTGAAAAGAGGTTCTTAAATGGGATTGAGTAGGGACCATTTTAAGCCAAATTTCCATATTTATCCATATTTGGAAACTGGAGTAATGAAGTCATCGAATATTGTTTTCCCAGAACCATACCAATATTTTGTACATTTGAAAAAAGCTAATTTTTCTGAACAAATTTTATACAGACAAAAAATTGCTATCTTTTTCCGTTAAAAATAGATAATCAAATTTGTGTAAAGTATAAAGTAATTAAAGAAGTAGAAAGTAGTATCACAAAGTTGCAATCATAACGATTTAAACAAGTAGCCTTTGGAAACAAGTGGCAAAGTCGGATCTGTCAATAATTAGAAATTATTAATTAGTATTATTTATTAAATAAACATTACAAAACACATAAAATCTTCCTACTATTACCAGAAAAAAAAAAGTTATGTAGGCAATCACTACAACAAATTTTCAATGTGACCACCTCCTACTTCTTATCCAATGGCCTTAATTTTCTCACTGAAGCCTTACGATACATATCTCTAGATAGTTCATCTCAACTATTTCTGATTTTTTTTAAATGTTCCAAGTTAATAGACGGTGTTCTGTAAACTTTATTTTTCAAAGTTCCCCACAAGAAGAAATCTAGTGGGGTTAGGTATGGTGTTTTAGGCGCCCACTGTATCGGTCCGTTTATACCTATCCAATTTTCTTTGTATGTTTCATTTAAATATTGTTGAATAATTCTTGCCTTATGCGGTGGAGCTCCGTTATGCTGGAAACACATGTTTGCTTGCGGCTGTTATGGCACATTTTCAAGAAGCATAGGAAGTTGTTCTTGAAGAAATTGCAAATATCGCTCACTATGTAAAAATCCTTCTTAAAAATATGGACCAATCAAATGCCTAAATTAATAGTACCACACCAAACGTTAATTCCGAAGTGTCCTTGGTTTTCAATCCGATTTACAAAATGCAGACTTTCAATAGACCAAAATGTTCATTTTTTCATTGGGATTACCGTTACTAACAAAACGGATTTCGTCCGTCCACAACACATGCTCAAAAAACCGATTGTCATTCATTTCTACGTTTACTATGACTTGGGTGACATAATTTATTCTTCGTTGTTGATGTTGATCTGACAAGTGTTCTGAGTTGTTAAGTTTATAATCGTGATAACCATTTTCTTTCAAAATATTTCGTGCCGAACTATATTTTAAATTCAACTTACGACAGGTTTGCCGAATCAAGTACATTGGATGGTCTTCAAAATACCGCAAAATAGTGGCAACAGTATGGTCAGAATTTACCCTTTCAACAATTTTCATTCCCTTTCGAGAAAAAAATGCTTCGTTATTTGCACGTAAATTGCGTTCCAATCTTGCAAATATTTTTAAGCTTGGAATAACACGTTCGGGATATCTCTGGGCGTATAAGTGAACTTCACTTCTAGGTATCTTTTTAGATTCCCCATAAAACAATAACATGTTGAATTATTCGTTGTGCGTGAACATTTTAATAACCTCTCAACTAGTGTGGTTCGGATCTGGCGATAAACTGCTAGGTCCCGTATATTAGTGAATGATTCGTTCCACAAGTATGCGAATGTCTAAGCTCTCGGAGAGTAATTTTAAAAATGAAAATCTAAGATTATATTTATATATATATATATATATATATATATATATATATATATATATATATATATATATATATATATATATATATATATATATATATATATATATATACTAACGTATGTTAATAATCTGTGATTAAGTGCATTTTTTAACTTCTTTTTTAGTTGGGAATACTGGTAACTGAGAGGATTTAGTGAATGTATTTTTAATAGAATTAGGGATAATATGGGGTTAATGCGGTAATTTTTGATAATACTTTATTTAAAAAAATTTGCTTATATTTTTTGAACGGGAAAATATAGCAAATTTTTTTATTTACAAAATTTGTTCGGAAAAATTATTTTTTTTCAAATATGCAAAAATATATCTATGGTTCGGGGAAAACGAAATTCGATGACGTCATTACACCAGTTTTCAAATATGGAAAAATATGTTAATTTTACTTAAAATGGTCCTTACTCAATCCCATTTAAGAACCTCTTTTCAGATTTTTTCTATCGTTTTTCGTTTCCTTATAATAGAGCTGATACATAGAGTTTTGCTCACCCTGTACATAACTACTGGGGCTGATAGTTTTAATATTTTAGATCAGTATTTATCATCAGTTGAAATGTCTTAGGAAACACGTGTTGGTATATGTAGGGGTGGCGCACCATCTATGGTCGGTTCCATAAAGGGCTTTGTGTCCCTTGATAAAAAAAAGAACAAGAATATCGTATCAACTCATTGTTTTATACACCGTGAAGCTCGTTGCAAAATCCGAAAATATAGATCTAGAATGTATATTGAACAAGGTAGTCAAAATAGTCAATTACGTAAACCTCTGAAGTAACGTGTATTATTTATTAGGCTTTGTTTATTATTTATTAGGCTTTGGAGATCATGTGCACCATCTGCTATCATCACGGTATCATTCGCATATCGGATATTGTTAATGGGGATTCCGTTTACTTTAATTCCAAAGGGAATATTTGAGATTGACTAGGAGAATGCTTTTTCTACGTATAGATTGAATAACGTTGGGGATAGGATACACCATTGGCGAATGCCTTTTTAAATTTAAAAAACTACAGTTCCAGCGTTAAATATTCGAACTTCTGCTTTTTTTGTACCAATACAGCTAACCGATTAACCATATATTTTTCCATCTAATCCCACATCTCTAAGGTATGTTATCAGAAGAATATCCTTAACGTTGTCAAATACCTTTCTTTATTTCATAGTCTATGAAACATATGAAGATATTTTTTCTTTGATCTTGGCAGTTTTGGATCAATGTTTAGAAACAGAGAGATAGAGAGGCAGAGAGGCAGAGAGAATATGGCTTCTCTAGTTCCAAATCCGCTCCTAAACCCTAATTGACAGACTCCACATACTTCATCACCATTTTGATAAAGCCTTGTGTGTAGAACTCGAAGTTTTAGAAAGGGGGCCATTAAACTGATGAGACGATAATCTTTACACGAGGTTGGTCTGTTCGATTTTGGTAGTGTGATAAACGTGGTGCGGAGCCAATCTTCAGGGAAATTTGGTGTCATAGATGATATTGAAGAGTCTTACGATCATATCAAGATTTTGTACGTTAATTACGTGAAACGTTTCCTAGTACATATCATCAGGACCCCAAGCTTTGTTATGTCTCATTGAATTAATGGCGTGTATGATTTCGCTTTTGAATATGCTTGGTCCTGATAGAGTGGACATTGCTGTTGTGGGGTTCTCTGGTCTGTCATCGTTGAAAAGAATAATTGTATTTTTTCTACAGCTTTGCAACAATTCTTCGGCTTCTGTCACTATTTCTTTGTGCTCATTTTTTATAAAATTTAGCGGTCTATTATTGTGTAACCCAACTGTTTCATTTCACCCAGCAACCTGTCATGATTTTCAGCCTCTTGAGACATTTTATGTGGGTAATTCTCTTTGCCACACTAATTTCCTTTCGTAATCTTCTTTGAAGAGCTCTATACCAGTTTTGATCGTTCTGAATTGCTTTCGCGCTTCCATTAATTATAGAATATCTTCAATCATCCACTCATTCTTAATTGTTGTTTTCTTCTTTGAGAGAAACTTTTCGTTCATGGTTGTAAAAGTTTGACTAAGATCAAGATCAATAAGACCAATGCTTTTCAACGTCGTTTGTCCTGGTAACGCTTTCCAGTTCTTTATTAAGATGGTCTTCGTACAGTAATCTTGTTTTTTCATCTGTTAGAAGTTGTAGGTCCAGTATCTTTCTGAAACTCTTTCTTTTACGTATGGCGAGGCGTAAAATGATGTTGGCAAACACTGGGTTGTGGTCTGATGCGATGTCGGCACCTAGCATTGTAGTAACTTTGGTTACAGAGTTTCTAAACCTACGACTAATTGTGATGTTATCTATTAGATTACGAGCAATATGATGACCATTGTCCTGTGGAGATTTCAGGTTTATAGTCGTCTTGGCGGGAGTTCGAACCACGTGTTTGCAATTATAAGATTGATCTTCTCACAGAACTGAACTAACCATTGTCATTTCTTCCACCCAAACCCCAATCACTAAGCACTGATCCCATTCAGCCCTTGCCAACTTTAGCATTAAAGTGTCCAAATTATGTTTATTTCATTTGTTTTTGTGAGTTTTAAGACCTAATCTAGTTGCTTATAGAAGTCTTCACCTTCTTCCTTTGGTATGTCTGCTGTTGGGGCATAGACCTGGACAATATTGATGTTAATAGGCCTACTAAGTAGTTGAATTATAACTACTCTTTCGGAGAGTTAAGTAAATTTTTCACTGAATTGTAAGTTCTCATAAATTAGGATACCGGCACCATGTTGGTGATCTCGATCAGTATTATTGCTGGAATAGTAAAACACTTTACCCTTGATTTGAGCATTCCACTTCCAGGCCATCAGAATTCCCTCACTCTAATAATTTTTACCTTAATTCTGGTCATGTCTTGTATTATGTTGTCGAGCTTTCCAGCTGCAAATAATTTTCTTACATTCCAAGTTGCGATTTTTGTTATCTTATTCAATTGGAACAGGGAGATTCCTCGCACCTCCTGACCACTTAAGGTCTGCCCGGGACTAGAGGCTATTTGTATTTGAACTTCCAACATGATCGGATGAATATCCTGGGAATATCTAAACGATCTTTAATGCAGTAGTTTCCCATTGCCTTCTGCATCTCCATGCCGTTGACACAGTTAGCGGTTCGTCCGCCTTTAGGAATGATTTCTCATTCCTGGGACAAGAAGGTGCCCTTACTCTTAGTGGCCCATCCACCCGCAGCAGTTGGCCAGCAAGAGGGGAATGCTTGTTCCGGCAGTCGCTCGTACGACAGAGCACCGTTAGTAAACTCGCAGGGTGTACCACGTGCAGGTGAGGTTGTCATTTAGGTCACGTTAACTGCTTCTGGTTTAAGGTTAAAAACGAATATCCCAACATAGGACTACGAGAACTCAATATTGTATAATTCTCAGCTTCATATTTGTGCGAGCTTGGCTCTTCTGCTTTGGTGAACACCAAAAAAAAAGAACAACTAAAAGCAGTCGAACATGAAATGATGGTATGAGAAGGGAAACTGATCCCTGCTAGGCTAATCCTCCCCTCCCAACCTTGATATGACCTTGAAATAACCTTGACGTGACCTTGACATGACCTTGACCTGACCTTAGCTTGATCTTGACATGACCTTGACATGACCTTGGCTTTAAAACGCTTAGTTCAGGATCAGGCTGGCAGATGGGGCTTTAGTTCAAGATTTGACCTGCAGATGGCGCCCATGCGCATAGTTGGTTGGATATATCAGCGGCTTTTGGGATAGAAAGTATCTTGTGCAATTCGAGTAGATCAGATAATACCAGACTAATCCGGTCTAGATCAGATAATACCAGACTAGGCCGGACTAGATCAGATAATACCAGGTTAGGCCGGATTATATCAGATAATACCAGACTAGGCTGGGCAAGTGTTTCCGGCAGAAATAGTGAAACAAGCAATTATAAGCCAACAAAGTTACCTCCTAGAGGTTGTAAACGAAACCCTACGGTCAAACAAATTTCCAGAAGAGTGGAAAAAGGGCAGATTATTACTAATAGAAAAACCAAAGAAGGATCCAATGGCGGAGACAAAATACAGGCCAATATGTCTATTGAACAGTATGGCCAAACTAATGGAAGGCATAATTGGGGATAGAATAGTAAAAGAGCTGGAAAGGAAGGGAGATCTCGCAAACTTACAATTTGGCTTTCGTAAAGGTAGAAGTACAATACACGCCGTGAACAAAATTCAGAAGATCGGTAAAGACATTAATGCAATAAACTATACAGATAGGCCATACTGCATTATGGTAACAATAGACGTGGCAAATGCGTTTAACACTGCAGCATGGGAAGAAATCATAAAAGAAATGGAGGAACGAAAACTATCAACATACCTTATCAACGTAACTAAAAGTTACCTTCAAAACCAGACACTTGAAATAGGGGAGAATAGTTAAATAGAGGTCACACGTGGGGTGCCCCAGGGCTCGGTATTAGGACCTCTATTATGGAATAACCTATTTGGCGGTATCCTAAGGCTCCCTGTAGGAAGAAATGTGACTTTAGTCGCATACGCAGACGACCTGGCAGTCATTGTCAAAGGTAGAAATATGGAAGAGATCACACACATCACAAATAAGACCATAAATAAGATAAGCATATGGATGAGAGACAAAAAACTCAAAATGGCTCCTGAGAAAACAGAAGCCGTAATGCTGGCAGGAAGAAGAAAAGTCCCCAATATGGTTATTAAAGTAGAAGGGATAAACATCCACACGGAAAAATATATAAAATATCGAGGAATAATAATAATAAACAAAACGGGTAGAAGAAAAATCCTAGCCTCAGTGGTACACTCAATACTGCTGTACGGAGCGCCAATCTAGAACGAAACAATGGCAATGACAAAGTATAAATACATCCTTACCAAAGCACAAAGAAAACTTCTAATCAGGATCTGCTGTGCCTACAGGACAGCGTCCACAGGCGCGCTTCAAGCGATTGCGGGGATATCCCCAATTGAACTAATGGCAGAAGAGAAAACCACTGCATTTTCAGACAAGAATAAAACGAAGCTCGAGCTGAAAGCCAGCACGTTAAGGAAATGGCAGGACAGATTGGCCAAGGGGACCGGATCGGCAGTATGGACCAAAAGACTAATTCCTGATCTGAAAAAATGAGTAAATAGGAAACATGGAAACTTAAATTATTGCATTACACAGATACTTACCAACCACGGGGACTTCAGAGCTTACCTGAAGCGCTTCAAAATCATAAGTGAGGAAAACTGCGAGTTGTGCAATCTAAAAGAGGATGCTGAGCACACCTTTTTTGTATGCCCAAGGTGGGTCAAGGAAAGAATGGAAATGATAACAAAAATAAAATACGAGCTTACACCAGAGAACATAGTTAATTGTATGCTGGAAAATGCAGAAAACTGGGATCAAATAGCAAGAACCATGGAGAATATTCTAAAACAAAAAGAGCAGAGAGCAACCTAGAGGAGAGGACTGATGGAGGAAAACTCACTGAAGAAATTCCAGATGGTAGTACCGGTGCGGTTTTCCGCAAAAAAAAGGCTGGGCAATTGTAAGATATTTTAATAGAAAGATTTTTTAAACCGCTATATAAAAAGCCGTGGTCAGCAAAAAAAATGATAACGGACACGAGTACGGAATAATTGACCCGCCGTGTTTACCCGCAACAGCATTTTCTTGTTACAACATATCTAATTTACTTGAAATATTCACTTGTTAATAAAATATCGCTTCCCTAAGTCGACATCGAAAACTCTTCAAAATGTTTACCTGCGATAAGTGCGAAAAAAATTTCTCAGGAAAAGTAATCTTTACCGTCATAAGAAAGTCTGTGGTGAAAATGAAATAGTGAATTATAAATGCGAAGTTTGTAATTTACAATTTACAAGAAGTGATAACTACAAGCGTCAAATGAAAAAAAATCATAACATCAATGAAAAGTAGTGCCATGATGCACTCCACCTCAAAGGGGTATCCAAATATCAATAAAAAGAAGAGAATCCTAAATAATGCAGATTCACCCTCCAATTCGAAAAAGGTTGAATTAGATCAGCAGGCAACTTCAACCCATCACTGCGATATATCTGATCAACAATTCCCAACCAGAGTCAAATAGGCAGGTCATCTTAGCTCGCAGAAGCATCTTGAAGTAGCAGCGAGGCCATCCCAACACAATGTAACCGAAGTCTGCCCTAGCTTCAACATAAAGGTTGCAACTTATAGAATTAATGGTTAATGGTTGTAAACTGAGGGATACTGATGGTAGCATGATTGAAAACATTATCAAATCACATAATTCCGGTATTAAATTTAACATTGAACTTTTTAGTATTGACATAAATGAAAAAACTCTGTGGGTAAATTAAAATCATTCAATACAAAATATCGAAAATGAGTAACTCTAGCATGAGTAACTTTGTCGAAATTGATGGTGGTATATGTGCTAAAATTAAAACTAAATGTAGCGAGTTTTAGGAGAAAGATTCCGGTTGGACACTAAAGGAGATTTCCCATTTAGAAATTAATATCAATAAATATAAACCAATACGTAGGTCATCGTTTATTGAACCTCCAAAAGAGATTAGAGATACGAAAGCATGTATCAATATAAAGAACGAAGACGAGTTTTGCTTTTTATGGAGCATTGTATCCGCGTTACACCCCGCGAATGAACATTCCTATGGGCCGGCATCATACCCTCAATTTTCTTAAATTTTATATTTTGACATATGACTAGAGTTTTCACATAGAATTGAAAACATTCCAAAATTTGATCAGATGAATAATATTAGTATTAAAGTTTATGGTCTAGAGTTTAATTCCAAATCTAAACAACATGACGTAGTAGGACCATTTTTTCACACTAATGAGACTAGGGACAGACACGTAAATTTATTCTATATAAAATAGGGTGTTAAAGGCCATTATGTATGGATAAAAGATATGTCACGACTTGTAATAAGTCAGATATAATCGCGGCGCCAGAAGAAATATTTATGTGACGGTTGTTTAACCTTTTTTTCATCCGAAGCTGCTTTTAAACAACATAAATTGAACGACTGCGATAAAGTTTACACTATTGGAAGAAATTGTAAAAGATAAGAGAGGTGATATGACCTCGGGAATATATTAAAATTTCAGCATTACGATAGGAAAATGCGTATACCATTTGTTGTGTACGCCGATTTTGAATCAATATTAAAACCAATTGCTTCATGCTCACCAAATCCGGATAATAGTTAAACCAATCAGACACATATACACCTAACGTTCAGTTTTGCTTATAATATAAAATGCTCATTTAACGATTCATTAAGTAAATTTGTCTTATACCGGAGAAGATTGTCCAAAAGTACTTTGTGAAAATCTCTATGCAGGTGTTAAAAAAATATTTAGGAATCATTTAAGCGTCACACTTCCAATGACTAAATTAACTGCAGATGAACAAAATTCATGCAATACGTCCACTTCTTGTCACATATGTAACAAATTATTACAAGTAATAGACAATTTGCCATATATTTAAACAAAACCATATTATCAATGACAAAGAGTATAATTTTGCGAAAACTGTTTGGAGTACTTTTATTTGTCGAAATTTAAAAGATTATTCTGACCTATATATAAAGACCGACGTGTTATTATTGACAGATATTTTTGAAAAATTTCGCAACGTGTGCACCACAACATATAAAATTGATCCGGCGCATTCTTATACAGCCCCAGGCTTAAGTTGGCATGCAATGTTGAAAATGACGGACATTAATTTACTACTTTTTACAGACATTGACATGTACCATTTTATCGCCAAAGGTATTAGAAGAGGTATTTGGCAAGCTTCACTGAGGCATGCTAAAGCTAATAATAAATACATATCTGAATATAATCCCAATCAACCTAACACGTATTTACCATATTGGGGTGCGAATAATTTATATGGAATAGCACTATTCCATCTAATGCCTTACGGTGGTTTAAAATGGTTGACGGAGACTGAAATATTAGACTTCGACCTGACAAATATTAATGATGATTCACCTACTGGTTTTTTATTGAAGCAGATATCGATTATCCGGAATCGCTACAGGCTAGACATGATGATTTACCAGTTCTCCTTGAAAGTATGATACCATTAAAATTGAAATTTAATAGTAAAAAACTCATTCCAAATTTAAATAATGAAGAAAAGTATATTATTTACTACCGAAATTTAAAACAAGCATTAAATCACGGACCCAAAATTATAAAAATTCAAAGAATAATAGAATTCCAGCAATCCGATTGGCTGAAACAATACATCGATTTGAATACAACTCTGCGAAAAGCGGCTAAAAATGATATTGTAAAAGATTTTTTTTTAATTTAAGTAACAGTATGTTCAGTAAAACGATGGAAAATGTAAATAAACGAGATGATGTAAAACTTGTTAATCATTGGATGATATAGGTCTTAAACCTGGCGCGGAAATATTTCTCGCTAAACTTAACATGAGAAGTGTTTCAACATTCACGAAAAATTTAGTTGCTATACAATTTGAAAAATTAAAAGTTTGTTATAACAAACCAATTTATGGGGGGTTTTTCCGTTTTGGATTTATCAAAATTGTTAATGTGCGAGTTTTATTACGATTTTGTGAAACCCAAGTATAGCGATATAGTTACTCTATGCTACTGTGATACCGATAGTTTTATTTTATTGATTGAATCCGGTAATATTTATGCAGATATTAAAGAGAATATCGAAAAATTCGAAACCACCAATTTTGGTAGTTAGTTGGTTTTTAACATGCCATTAAAAAATAAGGCTGTCTTAGGGTTGAAGATGAGTTCATTCGCCCTCTTTAATTATTGTTGTAATGAAATATGAGGGGGTAAGATTATATTTGAATTTATCGGATTACGTCCCAAAATGTATGCGTATTGTACAGAGGAGGATAGGATAAATAGGAAGGAAAAACCTAAAGGTTAAAAAAAGCTGAAAAAATGTTCAGTGCATAAGGATATTACTGGGAACGATTACAAACTATGTATGTTTAATAAAGAAGTAATATACCGGTGACAACATACTTTTCGAAGCTACAAACATGCAATATACACAATCGAACAACATAAAATTGCTCTTAGCAGTAATGATGATAAGCGAATAATCTGTTCCGATAGCCTTAGCATCTTAGCTATCGAATATTCTCTTATACCATAAATATTTCTTTCTATAACTGTAAATTACGTTATATATATAAAATATAGTATTTTTTTTTCTCTTTATTATGTTAAAATAGTGTTATTAATATGTTTAGAATATTATTGTTTAATAAATGTTTATATAAGATATATTTATACTTCATTATGTTACCAACTATTTTATGTTTTCAGTCTGACGAAAGGAATCGCTAAGATCAGACTGTACTGGACTAGATCAACTAAGATCAGACTAGATCAGAAAAGACCGTACTAGATTAGGTAAGACTAGATGAAATCAGATATTACCAGACCAGACCAGACTAGATTAGATAAGATTAGATTAGACCTGACTAGATTAGCTAAGTTGCCTAATATTATATGAAAAGTTGGTTGTCCTATAAAAGTAAAGGAAAAAACATGAAGAGAGATATATTGATAAAAACTACCGAGTCAGCATTTTTCAATTTTAACGTGTCTGTTGATAACGGGCGCGAATATGGAATAACCGCGGTGTCAGCAATTTCTTGTTCCAACATATTTAATTTTATTGCATCAGACACGTGGGTAGTATATAAGAGAGCTCTAAATAGTCAATTGATAATTAATGATTAATTGTATGGAGCTTTCGAGTCAGCATTTTCTTATTTCAACTTGATTAACTTATCAGCTGTTGGTTTTGATAAAAATAATAGAGGCAATATTTCAACATCCAGTCTCCCGAAAACCACACACATCAGAACTCTAACATTCAACGTTATTTGTGAAAATAGTTTACAGTAAGATGATTAAAATACAAGTCGGGATACTCCATAATTATAAGTACTATAAAATTGATGTTAATTATAATATTGGTACAGATGAAAAAGTTTTACAATATAGTGGATAACTATACAAAAGCAGTTTTCCATATATAGATATATCTATAGTATTAACAGACGACACAGATTTATTGTTTGAACTTGTTGAAAACCCAGTCCGTTATATTGGAGAGTGGGAAGAAAATACATTAATGTATCTGTTATTCCCAACTAAATTTGTTTAATATATATATATACAAGATATGAAAGTGCCTAAAAAGTAAAATTCGGATAACGTGCGTAGCACAAACGCATAACCATGCTAAGGAATTGAAAGAAAAACAGAATATAACATCCAACCAAAAGGACAGGAACAACCCTAAACCAGGAACCTAACCTGTGTACAGTGAATAATACATCTTCTGTCACTCTTTGGCACACCCCGCTCGAAGATGCGTTGTGTGAGCCGTTTCGCTGCGTCAAAGCAAGTGACAGGAAACTAAAATAATAAACTAAAAATTTCATGGGCTGAAAGCCGGCAGTTCTTAATAAAAGCGACTGAAAACTAGTTGAAGGGCATTATTCACTGACTATAACTGAAACATCGGAATCTATCGATAATTATTCTAGTTATTAAATATCTGATTACACGGATGCATTTATAGATACAAACCCAGACAAACTGACGAATAGCCAACACGGCCGCCATCATATTGGCGGCCGTGTTGGCCATGGCGAACTATATATATATATATATATATATATATATATATATATATATATATATATATATATATATATATATAAAGGATTACGATGTACGATATTATTTAACAAAAAATAAGACAACTTATCGAGTACATTATTATATGCAGGAGGTACAAGTAAGCCGATTTTTTTATGTGCTGATAAAAGTCCAGTATATTTCTTCGAACATATTTTAAATGGGTATATGGTTAATGATTTGATGAGGGAGAGAGAGAGGGAGGGCGGATAATAATTAAGCTTAAAGGTGTCAACTAATATGTCTAAACTATTTCTTCTTGTAGCTATATATAATTTTTTATTGTATTACATTATATACATTTTTCTTTTATTATGTTAGTAATTCTACAAAACTGTAACAATGTTTATATATTCTTTTCTTGCAAATGCTAATAATGTTTATATTTTGTTGTATTGTAACTGCTAATAATATATATTTTTTTTGTATTATAACTGCTAATAATATTTTTTTGTTGGTTTTGTATTACACGTCTATTTAGCATTTATTTCCTCTTTTATTATGTTACCCACTTTAAATGATTTCATCTTAGGCGTGAATGGGATGTAATATTGATAGGGAAAATTACCCGACATAACAATTTTTAAATAAAATTAAATTTTTTTTAAATAGGAATAATTTAATTCCAATCCAGTCTTACCAGTATAATCTAGTCCGAATATATGTGCAGAGCTCCTTGCATCGATAAGGGTGCACGGAGCTATGTAACCCCTAAACAAGGTGTGCGGTCTATGTAACCCCACGCTAAAAGCGCGTGGTGTTACATGACCTCTCAACCTCTTTAGCGTGGGGTTACATAAACCCTGGTTAATCTCATTAGGTTAGTTATGTTAGCATTAGCTTAGATGGGCCTGTTCAGATAATACCAGACCATATCAGATAAGACGAGACTAGATTAGATAAGATCGGGCTAGATCTGATTAGATCAGATAATATCAGACTATACAAATAATACCATTATTTATTTTTCATTAATATCCGACTATAAAAAATTATATATTGCTACAAGAAGAAATAGTTTAAACGTATTAGTTTACACTTTTACGGTAAATTATTATCCTCCCTCCCACTCTCCCTCTCCCTCATCAAATCATTAACCATATACCCATTTAAAATATCTTCCAATGAATATACTGGACTGTTATCAGCACATAAAAAAATCGGCTTACTTGTACCTTCTGGCATATAATAATGTGCTCGATAAGCTCTCTTATTTCTTGTTAAATAATGTACGTCATTGTAATCCTTCCTATATATATATATATATATATATATATATATATATATATATATATATATATATATATATATATATATATATACATATATATATATATATATATATATATATATATATATATATATATATATATATAGTAAACAATTTTAGTTGGGAATAACAGATACATAAATGTATTTTCTTCCCACTCTCCTTTATAACGAATTGGGTTTTCATCAGGTTGAAGCAATAAATCTGTGTCGTCTGTAAATACTATAGATATATCTATATTTAGAAAAATTGCTGTAACAACTAACACTTTGCATCACTCTGCATCTTTACTAATATTTTTATTAGCATCAATTTTATAGTACTTATAATAGTACTTATAATTATTGAGTATCCCGACTTGTATTTTAATCATGTTAATGTAAACTGTTTTCACAACTAACGATGAATATTAGAGTTCTGATATGTGTGATTTTCGAGAGACTGGATGCTAAAACATTGCCTCTCCTATTTATATCAAAACCAATAGCTGATAAAATAAACAAGTTGAAATAGGAAAATGCTGACTCCACAGTTCTATACAATGAATCATTTACTAACAATTGACTATTTCGAGCTCTCTTATATACTACCCGCGTGTCTGATGCAATAAAATTAAATATACAAACTTAAAACAAACGGTACACAGCCTAAATATATAAATATATTCAGCCTTTCCTAAGCTATATAACAATTATTGAGTCTTATAGATAGTCTAGGACTACCAAAACAAATATCAGTGAATTTTGTAAGTTATTTTATAGCTGTGGACTGAAAGCTTACTTATAAAATGGCTTACAAATTGGTTTCACCAATCTCTAATATTAAATATGTTGAAACAAGAAAATACTGACCCTTCGGTTCAATTATTCCATATTCGCCCTGGTTATTAACAGACACGTTGAAATAGGAAAATGCTGACTCGGTAGTTCTTATCAAAACATCTCTCTTCATGTTTTTTCCTTTAGTCTTATAGGACAACTAACTTTACATATAATATTAGGCAACTTAGCTAATCTAGTCCGGTCTAATCTGATCTTATCTAATCTAGTCTGGTCTAGTCAGGTAATATCTGATTTTATCTAGTCTTACCTAATTTGAACCGGCCTTATCTGATCTAATCTGATCTTAGTTGATCTAGTCCAGTCCAGTCTGATCTTACCTGATCTAGTCAGGTCTTAGCTAATCTGGTCCGGTCCTATCTGATATAGTCCGATCTGCAAGGTCAATAAAACCATAAAAATGATTATTTTGTTTTCCGCGATTTCTTTCACTGAAAACATAAAAGAGTGGGTAACACAATAAACGTATAAATATATCTTATATAAAGATTTATTAAACAATAATATTCTAAACACATTAATAACTCTATTTTAACGTTATAGAGAAAAAAAAACAGAATAGTAATAATGTATATAATAATATATATATATATATATATATATATATATATATATATATATATATATATATATATATATATATATATATATGTTGTATTGTTTTCTCGGGGATTCCGCGTTGATGCTGAGGGTTGGCTCTGAAAAGAACCGGATTCTCGACGTTTCGGCGAACTAACATTCGCCATTCTCAAGAGATATATGCGTCCGTGCGGGTCAACGGTTAGACGCATACTGATAACATATATATATATATATATATATATATATATATATATATATATTTATATATATATATATATATATATATATATATATATATATATATATGTTGTATTGTTTTCTCGGGGATTCCGCGTTGATGCTGAGGGTTGGCTCTGAAAAGAACCGGATTCTCGACGTTTCGGCGAACTAACATTCGCCATTCTCAAGAGATATATGCGTCCGTACGGGTCAACCGTTCATCAACCCGTACGGACGCATATATCTCTTGTGAATGGCGAATGTTAGTTCGCCGAAACGTCGAGAATCCGGTTCTTTTCAGAGCCAACCCTCAGCATCAACGCGGAATCCCCGAGAAAACAATACAACACAGGTATCTATCCGCGAAAACCTCAAATACAACATATATATATATATATATATATATATATATATTTATATATAGATATAACATAATATACAGTTATATAAAGAAATATTTCTGGTATAAGAGATTTTCCAAAAGCCAAAGTGCTAAGACCATCGGGACAGATATATCGCTAATCATCATTGCTGCTCAAAGCAATTTTATTTTGTTCGATTGTGTATATTGCATGTTTGTAGCTTCAAAAAGTATGTAGTCGCCGGTATATTACTTCAATACTACACATACATGGTTTAAAATCGTTCCAGTAATATCCTTATTCACTACGCGTTTTTGAACACCTTTAGCTTTTTTCTTCCAATTTATCCTATCCTCCTCTGTAGAATACGCATACAGTTAGGGACGTAATCCGATAAATTCGTACATAATCTCATTTTTCATTAACCCAGACAGCTTTAACCTAAGACAGCTTTATGTTTTAATGGCATTATGAAAACATTATCATTAACAAAATTGGTGGTATCGAATTTTTCGATATTCTTTTTAATATCTGCATAAATATAATCGGTTTCAATCAAGAAAATAAAACTCTCGGTACCAAGAGTAGCATAGAGTAACTTTATCGCTATACTTAGGTTTAAAAAAATCGTAAAAAAACTCGTAAGTTAACAATTTTGATAATTCCAAAACGGAAAACCCCACATAAAATAGCTTGTTATAAAAAACTTTTAATTTTTCAAATTATATAGCAACTACATTTTCCGTGAACGTTGAAACACTTTTCATGTTAAATTTAGCGAGACCTCTTTTCCGCGCCAGGTTTACGACCAGTATCATCCCAACGATTAACAATTTTTACATCAAATAACTTATTTACATTTTCCATCGTTTTACCAAACATACTGTCGTTTAAAAAAATCTTTTTCAAAATAATTTTTAGTTGCCTGCCGCAAAGTTGTTTTCAAATCGATATATTGTTTCAGCCAATCGGATTGCTAGAATTCTATTTTTCTCTGAATTTTTATAATTTTGGGTCCCTGATTTATTGCTTGTTTTAAATTTCGGTAGTGAACAATATACTTTTCTTTATTATTGATATTGAGAATGAGTTTTTTATTATTAAATTTCGATTTTGGTGGTATCATACTTTCAACGAGAAATGGTAAATCATTATGTGGGGCCCGTAGCGATTCCGGATACTCGATATCTGCTTCAATAAAATAACTCATAAGTAGGTTAGGTTTTTTAGGTTTTTTCGGTTTTTTAGTTTACTCAAAATTAATATTTGTCACGTCGAAGTCTAAAATTTCATATTTTATTTCATAATCAGCTTTAGCATGTCTCAGTGAAGCTTGAATAATACCTCCTCTAATGCTTTGGCGATAAAATGGTGCATGTCAATGACGGTGAAAAGTTGTAAATTAATATCCGTTATTTTCAACATTGCATCCCAACTTAAACCTGGGGCTGTATAATAATGTGCTGGATCAAGTTTATATGTTGTGGTGCACGCGTTGCGAAATTGTTCAAAAATATCTGTCAGTAATAGATATAAATATAGGTCCGTCTTTAAATACAGGTCAGAATAACCTTTTTAATTTTGACAATTAAAGGTATTCCAAAGAGTTTTCGCCAAATTATACTTTTTCTCATTGATAATATGGTTGTTCAATGAGTCATTAAAACATATCTTATCGGGGATAGATGTTTCATTCAACCTTTCAAAAGAATCCATATAGTTATATGAAAAAATACCTTTTTATACTAATAGTATAGTGCTCATTGCTGGGTAAACATTTTCTAATCTCTATACATTATTCAACGGTTAATTTTTACGGGAGTTTTTCCAACGAGCTAGCCATAAATTTAAATGAATCAACAAATCTCAGTTTTATATAAATTTTATTTTCCACTCCGTTTTTTATCTACATATTAACCAACCGGTAGATTTTTAGTGATCGAAATATATTTTTCCTTATTTTGGGGGATGATATCAATTTTTTCATAATCACATCCAAATTCTTGAATAAATAAATGAACAACATAATTTGACATGTTATGGAAAAATACGGGAATCATTTTCGGAATTTTATATTTTAAATTACAATTTGAGTGGGCAGCTCCACGAAATTTTCCCGTTAAATGGTCTTGATCGGCGATTTGTCTGTTACTTGTAATAATTTATTACTCATATGACAAGAAGTGGACGTATTGTATGAATTTTGTTCGTCTGAAGTTAATTTAGTCATTGGAAGTGTGACCCTTAAATGATTCCTATATATTTTTTAACATCTGCATAGAGATTTTCACAAAATACATTTCGACAATCTTCTTGCTTTTCTACTTGCTTTCCTATCCCTAATCTCTTTTGGTAGTTCAATAAACGATGACCCACGTATCGGTTTAAGTAAAAAATGACGTTTTATTAACGTATATGTCGCAAATTTACTTAATAAATCGTTAAATGAGCATTTTATATTATAAGCAATATTGTAAGGTAGGTGTATTTGTGCCCATTGGTATAACTATTGTCGGGATTTGGTGAGCATGAATCAATTGGTTTTAATATTAATTCTAAAATCGGCGTACACAACAAATGGTATACGCATTTTCCTATCGTAATTCTGAAATTTTAATATATTCCCCGGGGTCATATCACCTCGTTTATCCTTTACAATTTCTTCCGGCGGCATAATTGTGTAAATTTTATGCCAGTCGTTCAATTTATGTTGATTAAACCCAACTTTGTTTGAAAAAAGGTTAAACAACCATCACATAAATATTTCTTCTCGCGCCGCGATGATATCTGACTTCTTACAAGTCGTGGCATATCTTTTATCCATAGATAATGGCCTTTAACAGCCTCCTCCAAATATAATAAATTTACATGTCTTTCCCTAGTCTCATTATTGTGAAAACACTAGGTCCTACCGTAGGTCCTATTACGTCATGTTGTTTAGATTTAGAATTAAAGTCTAGACCATAAACGTTAATACTAATATTGTTCATCTGTTCAAATTTAGGAATGTTTCTAATTCTAAGTGGAAACGCTAGTCCGTTATATTTTAAAATTTATGAAAAGTGACAGTATGATGCGATCATACTGTCAGGCGATAGGAATGTTCATTCGCGGGGTGTAACGCGGATACAATACTCTATAAAAAGCAAAACTTGTCTTAATTCTTAATATTCATACTTGCTTTGCTATCCCTAATCTCTTTTGGTAGTTCAATAAATGATGACCCACGTATTGGTTTATATTTATTGATATTAATTTCTCAGTGGGAAATCTCCCATAGTACCCAACCAAAATCTTTCTCCTGAATTTAATTTTAGCACACATAACATCATAAATTTAGACAAAGTTACTCATGCTAGGTGTTATTTGGCGATATTTTGTATTGAATGATTTTAATTTGCCCACAGGGTTTTTTCATTTATGTAAATACTAAAAAGTACAATGTTAAATTCAATACCGGAATTATGTGATTTGATAATGTTTTCATTCATGCTACCAACAGTATCCCTTAATTTACTATAAAGCTTTCTATAACTATACCTGAACCATTAATTCTATAAGTTGCAACCCTTTTTTAAAACTGGAGCAGACTTCGGTTACATCTTGTTGGAACGGCCTAGCTGCTGCTTGAAGATGCTTCTGTGATCTAAGATGACCTGCATATTTGACTTGTTGGATATTGTTGATGATATATTTCGCAGTGATGGGTTGAAGTGGCCGGGTGGTATAAATTAATTTTACCTTCTTCGGGGTGCAGGGTGAATCTGTATTATTTAGGATTCTCTTCTTTTCATTGATATTAGGATAACCCTTTGAGGTGGAGGTTGAATCATCGCCCTTTTTTTCATTGATTATGAATTGTTTTTATGTGACGCATGCAGTTATCACTTCTTGTAAATTGTAAATTACAAACTTCGCATTTAAAATTCACTATTTCATTTTCATCACAAACTTTCTTATGACGGTAAAGATTACCTTTTCTTGAGAAAACTTTTCGCACTTATCGCATGTAAACTTTTTGCAGATGTTTCGATGTCGACTTAGCGTATCGATGTTTTATTAACAACTGACTATTTAGGGCCCTCCGAGTTTATAGACTACCCACGTGCCTGATGCAATAAAATTAAATATGTTGCAACATGAAAATGCTTACGCCGCTTTACAATTATTCCGTACTCGTGCCCGTTATCTGTTATTTTGCTGACCGCTACTATTAAAATATCTTACTCTAGTCCAGCCTAGTTTGGTATTATCTGATCTAGTCCGGCCCAATCTGGTATTATCTGATATAGTCCGGCCTAATCTAGTATTATCTGATCTAGCCCGGCCTAGTCTGGTATTATCTGATCTAGACCGAATTAGTCTGATATGATCTGATCTAGTCCGGCCTAGTGTGGTATTATCTGATCTAGTCCGATCTAGCCCGGCCTTATCTAATCTAGTCCTAGTTTGTTATTATCAGTCCTAGTCTGGTCTTATCTGATCTAGTCCGGCCCAGTCTGCTTATATCTGATCTAGTCCAACTACAGAAGATACTTTCTATCCCAATAGCCGCTGATATATGCAACGAACTATACGCCAGTCTCTGTCGGTCTAGTCCTTAGAACATGTACTTATGGAACAGGAATAGAAATCATAAAATTGTGTCCAAGAAGTGAGATGCAAAGTCTCATTCTATTTCTTTGGGTCGAAATGCTCATGCGCGACCTACACGTATTTTTCAATGTTTTTTACAGTTGTCATCTTGTTAGATGCATATTATTAATCCAGTTTATTAAGAGTTTATTACTTCTTTTTTGATAATATCAATATCGCTAATCAACAAAATGGATGTATATTGCTGGCAATGCGGCATTCGTAATAAAACCGTTTCCGAAATTCAGGAAAGTTGTAGTAATTATTTGGCTTGGTTAGCATTTTCTCTGACACACACTTTCATGTTATTTCATGTTATTATTTTCATTATTTTGGCTATTTTTAGTTTAATTATTTGGGTTAGTTGAACAGACGTTTTGTCTACTATTATTGTAGACAGGGCGAACTGAACCTCGCCCAATGGATTGCATGTTTTATTGA
This sequence comes from Phosphuga atrata, assembly GCA_944588485.1. Classification (NCBI taxonomy): domain Eukaryota; kingdom Metazoa; phylum Arthropoda; class Insecta; order Coleoptera; family Silphidae; genus Phosphuga; species Phosphuga atrata. The sequence continues at coordinate 37,006,191 of OX155894.1, forward strand.
TATTTTGTGTTTATTACGAATAATGGCCTTTATTATTATTATTATAAACTTAATAAAGTCGGAACACAATATAACACTAATGAGTCTTTTTAGGACTACCAAAAACAAATCTCATGTGAAATTTGTCAGTTATTTTATAGCTTTCAGTCCACCTTCGTGGCACTCAACAAATTCCAGAAAAATAACATCGTTTGTTAAGATCATACAGTATCAACAAGGTATCGGAATGACATGATCTTAAAAAACAATGTTATTTTTCTGGTTTTTGTTGAGTGCCACGAAGGTGGACTGAAAGCTATAAAATAACTGACAAATTTCACATGAGATTTGTTGCACGAAGGTGACCTAAAAGCTAAAAAATAACTGACAAATTTAACATGAGATTTGTTTTTGGTAGTCCTAAAAAGAGTCATTAGTGTTATAGAGCTCTGGAAAGGTTGAATATATTTATATATTCAGGCTGTGTTCCGACTTTATTAAGTTTACAGTAGATTTATTTTTATTTTGTAAAAGTTGTAATATATATTAAGTAAATTTGTAATAAAGTTGTAATGTAATATTAAATAAAATAAGAGAAGAAGTTTTCTTGTTACAGTGTCAAGTTGTATTGTTATTAAATCGTACTATACTAGTACTTAAGTAGGGAAAGATGATGCGTTCTAGGCCAACCTCCCGCACCTTATGGGAAATTACATGTAAATCTTGGTGCAAGCACCTTATGGGAGAATCCTATACAAAATAGTACAGTACGCGGCCGAGCGTGGATGTGTAGATGTCGCCCTCGATGTGACCTTGACTTGAGTTCAGTTTTTCACCAACAGGTGGCGCGTGAAATTACGGATTTACTTTTTTTAATTTTTAAAAAAAAATTACAGATTCCTTTTAATTAGCGCTTTAATTCAATTTTTCCACCATCAGATGGTGCGTGAATTTTCAGATTCCTGTAAAATTAAAATATCTTGGCAATTTGGTTGCGTAACACTATTTAGTGGAATTGAGAATTAAATACTGGACTACTAGAGTGAACTAGATTAGTTAATGCCAGACTAGAATAGATATTATCAGACTAGAACCAGACTGGAAAAGTAAATTCACATTCCTACATAATATTTATTATAGCAATCATTTATAATGAGGAAAAATACCACCACCAGACTAGACAAGGTTAGACTAGATTTGCAAATCCACATTATTAAAACTGAATAGTGTTTATTATCGCAATTATAATGCAAATCACATATCAAATTAATTATTCACTTTCAATAAATTCACTTTCACATTAGAATCCGCATTCCTAGAACTGGTTTATTGTCGCAATAAAATGCAATGCTGCAAATAATGTTTATTAAGTACATGTTTTTCAACCATGACGTTTTAATTTCCACATATTTTTTAGCAAATCATTTATGCTAATCACAAAATTAATTATTATCATTACAAGTGTATACACAAAACCTTGACATTTTAATTCGTTGTTAGTCGCACAAAAACAATTGCTCTTAACTAGAGACTAGGACTAGATTCGAGCAGATAAGGCCGGATCGAACTAGATTAATACCAGACTAGACCGGATAGATCAGAACTAGATTAGCTAAGATCGGATGAGATCAGACTAGACCGAACTAGATGAGCTAAAATCAGACTAGACTAGACGAGACTGAACTAAAATAGATAATTATGAGGACTTTCTTTAACACTAATCCCACCTGATTATATGTGTAAAAACAAATAGAATAACCGAACGATTTCTGACTCATCACTAACTAGATATTTACCTTTACTTTGTACCGACCTCGATGCGAACACGTAATACTAGAATATAATTACGAAATATTGCAAAATAATACTTAAGGAACGCTGCGTAATTAGTTTCCTGTTTAATTTATCGCTATACATTCCGATGTTCGAACGTTTTGTTTTAAATAATTATTAGTTAGTTCTTAACTAGACCCCGTCACGACAAGTCGATATCAAGCTTAAAAAATGTTCTCCTGCAGTAAATGCCAAAAAGTTTTTGCAAGCAAGCATAATCTTAAAATCCATTTGAAAACCTGTGGTGGTATGCAGAAAATCAACCTCAAATGTGAATTGTGTGCTGTAACATTCACAAGAAACGGCAGCTTAAAACGTCATATGAAGCAACAGCATAAAATCGTTGAGAAGAATGGCGATGCTTCACCCTCCACTTCGAAGAGATCCCTAGATGTTGACGATTCACCCTCCACCTCGAAGAAGGCTAAATTGGATCATGCGTTCCCTTCGACCCATCACTGCGAGATATGTGATCAGCAATTCGCAACCAGAGGCAAGTACGCTGGACATCTGCGGTCGCAAAAACATCTTCAGGTGGCGGTGAAGCCGTTCAAACAAGATGTTATAGAAGTTTGCTCTAGCTTCAAGAACAGAGTGGCAAGCTATAGGATTAATGGATCGGGTATAGATATAGATAGTTTTATTAGTAAATTAAGGGGCACTGTACGTTGCATGATTGAAAACGTTATCAAGTCGTATAATTCCGGGTTGAAATTTAATATAGAGCTATTTAGTATTTACATAAATGAAAAAAACCCCGCGGGTGAATTGAAATCATTCAATACAAAGTATCGCGAGATAACACCTAGCATGAGTAACTTTATCGAAATTTATGATTCTATGTGTGCAACAATTAAAACAAAATGTGGTGAGTTTCAGGAGAAAGATTCGGGTTGGTCACTTAGGGAGATTTCCCATTTAGAAATTAATCTAAATAAATATAAACCTATACGTGGGTCATCATTTATTGAACTACCAAAAGAGATTAGGGACCGGAAAGCGTGTATCAATGTTCAAAACGAAGACGAGTTTTGTTTCTTATGGAGCATTGTATCCGCATTACACCCCGCGAATGAACATTCCTATCGCCCGGCATCATACCCTCACTTCTCTCAAATTTTAAATTATGACGGACTAGAATTTCCAATTAAAATTAAAGACATTTCCAAATTTGAACAGATGAACAACATTAGCATTAACGTTTATGGTTTAGAATTTAATTTTAAATCTAAACAACATGACGTTGTAGGCCCAATTTTTCATACTAATGACATTAGGGTAAGACATGTAAATTTATTATATTTAGAAGAGGGGGTTAAAGGTCATTATGTATATATAAAAGATATTTCGCGACTTGTAAGAAGTCAGATCACATCGCGTCACGATAAAAAATATCTATGTGATGGATGTCTGACTTTTTTTTTCAAGCGAGTTGACTTTTAATCAACATAAATTGAATGACTGCAACAAAATTTACACTATTATGCCGACAAAAGACATTGTAAAAGACAAGCGAGGTGATATGATCCCCGGGGATATATTAAAATTCCAAAATTACGATAGAAAAATGCGTATACCCTTTGTTGTATACGCAGATTTTGAATCAATTTTAAAACCGATGGATACATGTCCACCAAACCCCGACAATAGCGATACCAACCAAACACATATACACGTACCGTACAGTTTTGCCTATAATATAAAATGTTCATTTGATGATTCATTGAGTAAATTTGTCACTTATACCGGAGAAGATTGCCCGAAATTATTTTACGAGAACCTCTGTGCAGATGTTAAGGAAATATATAGGAATCATTTAAGCGTCACACTTCCAATGATTAAATTAACTGCAGATGAACAAACTTCCTACGATACGGCCACTTCTTGTCATATATGTAATAAATTATTACAAGTACCAGACAAAGTCGCCGATCATGATCATTTAACGGGTAAATTTCGGGGAGCCGCCCACTCAAATTGTAATTTAAATTATAAAATTCCGAAAATGATTCCTGTTTTCTTCCACAATATGTCAAATTATGATGCGCATTTATTTGTTAAAGAGTTTGGCTGTGATGAGGAAAAAATCGATATCATTGCCCAAAATAAGGAGAAATATATTTCAATCACCAAAAATCTACCGGTCGGTGAATATGTAGATAAAAACGGGGTGGAAAATAAAATTTACATAAAACTGAGATTTGTAGATTCATTCAGATTTATGGCTAGCTCTTTGGAGAAACTAGCGAGAAATTTGAGCGATGATCAATGCATAGAGGTTAGAAAATTTTACCCCGACAATGAGCATTTTATGTTATTACGACAAAAAGGTGTTTTTCCATATAAACACATGGACTCGTTTGAAAGATTGACCGAGACATCTATCCCGCAAAAGGACTGTTTTAACGACTACCTAAATAATCATATCATCACCGACAAAGAATACAATTTTGCACAGACCGTTTGGAATACTTTTAATTGTCGAAATTTAAAAGATTACTCCGACCTATATTTAAAGACTGACGTATTACTATTGACGGACATTTTTGAACAATTTCGCAACGTGTGCACCACAACATATCAGCTTGATCCGGCCCATTATTATACGGCACCCGGACTAAGCTGGGATGCAATGTTGAAAATGACGGATATAAATTTAGAACTTTTCACCGACATAGACATGCACCATTTCGTATCCAAGGGTATTAGAGGGGGTATTTGTCAAGCCTCGCTGAGATACGCTAAGGCGAATAACAAATATTTATCCGAGTATAATCTCAATCAACCTAGCACGTATTTAGCGTACTGGGATGCTAATAATTTATATGGCTGGGCACTTTCCCAACTAATTCCCTATGGCGGTTTTAAATGGTTGACGGAGACTGAAATTTTAGACTTTGACGTGATGAAAATGAGCGATGATTCACCTATTGGCTATTTCATCGAAGCAGATATCGAGTATCCTGAATCACTACAGGTCCTACATAATGATTTACCATTCCTCGTTGAAAGCATGGTTCCACCAAAATCAAAATTTAATAACACAAAACTTATTCCAAATTTAAACAATAAAGAAAAGTATATTGTTCATTATAAAACTTTAAAGCAGTCAATAAATCACGGACTCAAAATTACAAAAATCCATAGAATAATTGAATTCCGGCAATCTGATTGGCTAAAACAATATATTGATTTAAACACTAAACTGAAACACTTCTCGCTAAACCGAATATGAAAAGTGTTTCAACATTCACCGAAAATTTGATCGCGATTCAATTTGAAAAATTAAAAGTTCTATATAACAAGCCGATTTATGTGGGGTTTTCCGTTTTAGAACTATCAAAATTGTTAATGTATGAATTTTATTACGATTTTTTGAAACCAAAATATGGCGAGAAAGTTACTCTCTGCTACTGTGATACCGATAGTTTAATTTTATTAATTGAAACCGACGATATTTATGTAGATATTAAGGAGAATATTGAAAAATTTGATACTAGCAATTACGGGTCTGATAACGTTTTCGATATGCCTCTAAAAAATAAAGGTGTGTTAGGCTTAATGAAGGACGAGTTGGCGGGTGAGATTATGTTTGAACATGTTGGGATAAGAGCGAAAATGTATGCTCATTGCACAGAGAGGGATAAAGCGAATTGGAAGAAGAAGGCTAAAGGTGTGAAAAAATGTGTTGTGAATAAAGACATTAGTGGCGAGGATTATAAACAGTGTTTGCTCACCGGGGAGCAAATATATCGTAAACAAAGGACATTTAGGAGCTACAAACACGATATATTTACCATCGAGCAAAATAAAATTGCGCTAAGCAGCAATGATGATAAACGTTACATCTGCCCCGATGGTGTACATACTCTTGCGTGGGGCCATTCCAAAATACCAAAAAATAATACAACCCCAATGTGATAAATTCATATATATATATATATATATATATATATATATATATATATATATATATATATATATATATATATATATATATATATTTAATTGTAAATAATGTTTATTCTTATAATTATGAAAAGTGTTTTTTTAATTATAAGGATTATACTAATAAAATGTATTATTAAAATGTATTATTAAAATGTTTTTATATTTTCTTTTATTATGCTACCCAATTTTAATGTTTTCAGCCTGAGCATTTATGTAATTGTTAACATATTTTTTCCTGTTAATAAATGTCTATATTTTGCATATATTTTTTACCTTAATTTTGTTACCGACCTTCTATGATTTGAGCGTGAAAGGGATATATTGTTGGATAAGGTTGAAAAATAATGCGAACTCTACATACATCCAATTTATGGTGGGTTTATTGTAACAATACAATTAATTCAATACATTCAAATACTTATGTATAAATTCAACATTTCTCGCACTACATATAGCATATTTGTTAATATGATTTAAACATGTGTGTATAGTTTTAATTAAATTGGGACAATCGTAAAATTCATCCTCATCATCTTCTAAATTAATAACAATATATTCATTATAATGTAAGTAAGAATTAAAAATTGAATCTAATAACAACTTCTTCAAATGTCCTTTTACAAAAATAATATTAAAACTATCTGATTGTTGAATGTGAAACATTAAAATATTTTGAATCAGTTTTAGTGATAGATTTCCAGCGCTATATTTAAGTCCGTGGTGATGATCCTCCAACCATCGCGCTTGATTCTTATCTGAGGTGTTTAGAGATTGGAATGGTGTTGGTGGCTTGAAAAAGTAGGTGTCTACATCACCCCCATCGAATGCTTTGATGGATAATTCCTTTGGTATAAATTTTCCATTTACTTTAAATCCTTGAACATCAATAATAAATCGCCGATTCATATTGATGTCCGTAACTTTTCCAAATGATTCTTCTATGAAAGCATGCAGGATCTGCAGCACACCGCAACCATTTGTCACCGTTTCTAGATTCACACTGGGATTGAATGATACAACAGAAATTTAAAAATATCGTTTTAATGAGTTTAAATTAATTTTCGAACTATTCCCGACAATGGGGTGTACTCAACGACTGCATCACACAAAATAAGGCAATAGGCTTGAGTGTTTGGCTTAAATGCTTGCGTAGCTTCCAATTCAATTTTTAAATCAACCGTAGATGATTTAATGCTTTCATTTTGTTTAGATACATCAAACACAAAAAGAACATGTTGCTTGAATTGAATCATGTCTAATATCGGTTCATTTATACCACCACCATAGTAACTGTTTTGGAAAGTGGCATACATATAATAGAGTTGTGCATATTCACCATTATTTATATCAAGATTTAAGTTATCATATGGATATGAATCTGAGTTTAGATAAATTTTCATATTTCGCAGTGATGCATTATCAAATTTGGAGGCGCTTTTTACATGAGTATTCTTTCGCTCCTCTTGCAGTGCAATTATGACATATCGTGGTTTCTCTAGAGTCGTAGATGTTTTTACAGACCAGATATCTCTATCAGTACTTTTTAAAGAGGGTAATTCATGCAATTCCCACCTACGAAACGGCATTAATATAGGTTTATCTTCTTTGAGTGTATCCAAGACACTTAATCGAACTTCATCGTTGAGTTGGAGATGAGGAATTCGCCAGTAAATTTTATCAATATCGAACGTTATATTTGCGTCCCCTTTGTAACAGTTCACGTCATTTCTAGCTCGTAGTAGTATTAATTCCTGCTTCACATTAATTAATATTTTCGTATAATCCTCAGCAAAACCCAATAAATATTTCAATGGAATTAGAGCATAGAACTTTTTGTTATCATCAAAGTATGTAACAGTTGCAGGATTCTCTGCCCAACCGCAAAGATCAAGTATATGCTGATCTCGCTTAGTGTTGGAGAGTAGCCCCTTTATCGTGCTTGTGATTCCTACATCACGATTCTTGTCCACTTCAACTCCATTCAATTCATAACGGATTTCATCAAACAAAAACGCATACGCATTTTTCACAAACTTAAAGTTGTGTACAGTTGCAGGCGGAATCAGCGCCGGAAATTTAACGGTTCCGCTCACATAAATATAACTTTCACTCGGACAAGTGTAAATGTCTTGGTGTTGTATCATTATACGAATCTCATCATTGTTTCTATAATTTTGAGCTAGAGGATGATATGTGTGGAATTCACTCTTTGCAATAGTCTCTTCATAGCTAATTTTGGAAAATATATTTATTTTATCCATATTGTTACTGTAGCTTTAACTTATACCCTAGAGATAATAGTTTATTTTTTAGAGCGGTTGTTAACACTTTACGAGCTAAATGTTGACTGATTGAATTATGTCTTGTAACGTCTACTTTTATATGGTTACTATGGAAATTAATCCCCATTTCTCTCTCTCACTTAATACTCTTCAACTCTAAACGCACTAGTATTTTTTCACCTCTAAAATTCACAGGTCGACCGGCTTGATCGAGGATTGTCAATGTGATGTTATCTATTGCTCGAGCGTTTATTGGTAGATAAATAATATTTCGTGGTTCAATATTTATTGCAAAACCTGGATCAACACTAGGTGAGAATTCAAATATAGTATGTGATAATGTATTACCGTAATAAGCACCGTGTATAATGTTACACTCAACTCGAATACTATTAACTTTTATAATTTCTACCGGTAAATCTGATTCGTGTAATTGATTAGCCACCAACTTTCTTTTAGAAAAGCCTAACAATCCCCCTATTGTGTAACTATCAGAGAAATCAATATCGTAATTACTCTTTATTTCACACTTTAGCGTATTATTGTTTGGTTTAATTGATAGCACCTTATCACGCTCAACCTTATCGTTAAGGGTAGCGTCAATCAGCTGATTTTGTAAATAGAGTTCAATGTCAGTTATCTCATACGAACCAGCCGGTATTTTAATCTGCTTTCCACTGTCGTACTTAAACAGATTATTACTATTTTCTTCAATATTCGGAATAGTATTGTATGTATAAAATCCAACAAGTCCTAGACAATAAAACGTGTCAGGGTTCAGTTCTATCGGCGGGTAATAATTCACAGAGAGCACATTTGTATTACTTTGCAGTGTGAATGTCTGAGACATGACTGATGAATTTATATTGCTGTAACTGACTTTATTCCGCTAAAAATTGCAGACATAAATGTCCACAATTGTAACTATTAAATTTCTGATATCTATCATGATTATATACTATTTCACTCCCACGAAAATATTTTAACAACTCCGCGGGCGGTTGTAGATCACCGAAACTGTCAAAGTATGTAACTAAATTTCCACGCTTTCTATACGCTACCCAATGAGTGCCCACTCCTTTAATAGAATCTAAATTTATTACTGCACACTCGTTACGGAGAGGTTTTGTTGATGGAAGAGTGTCACGCATAAATACACCACGAAAATGCTTAATGTGTTCTCGTGTAGCATAATTTTGAATATCTATATCAGTGAGCGGACGTCGAGGTAGCTTACTTAGTAGTTTTTTGGGGACTGCTTTAAATACAAACCCAAACCTTTTCGATATGGTTTGAGATATAGTCCACTTCCACTTTTACCTATTGCAATTGCTTCCATTGTCTTGTTATGTCGCTCTGATTCAGCCAATTTATTTTTAGCATCTTTGGAGGCGTTCACTGCTTTTGCAATTCCAGCAGCACCACCTGCTAGCGAACCAAGGGCGCTTAACCCCGCAAACAGTGGTATGAGCGGTAGAATTCCACCTTGTTTAGGTATGGGGATTACACGAGGAGTACGAACTTTTCTACGACCACCTGCCTCCTTAACTGCCGCCCTTGCAGTCGTAAGAGCAATTTTACCACCCTCTCGCTCATCCAATGATTTGAATTTTTTCATTGCTTTGCGTACTTTTGATACAATTCCACTATTTAGTGCAATTTTCTTCTGCTTTTTTCTCTTAATACCCATTCCGAGTTTTCGTTTAATTTTCATAGCCGTAGCAACAGACAATGCAGCTGCTTTTTCACCGAACTTTGCGTCTTCTGCTTTTACTCTTCTCCAGGCGGCTTCTTGAAGAATTTGATCAGCTCTATGTCGATCTGATTGAAGGTTACTTTGTGAATATGCAATGTCGTGTTCTTTACATGTACTGTCTAGAGGATTAATACCAGAATCACCTCTTGCTATACGCTTCTCCAACTTAGTACCCGGTCCGCAATACTGATAACCTCCAGGTATATGTATCTCGAACGGCAGCTTGTTGATGAGTGAATTGATGATACCTCTTCCAGCGTACATGTTGTTATGAATGTGTGCACGTTATAATAAGTTTATATACAGTTGTAGAGCATTATATATTTTTTAGTATCATGCGATTCGTTAAACAGAAACTATCTCTACCTATCATAAATCTTGATACGTGTATTGGTGAAGGTATATCGCTCACGAAAGAGATGCGTCATGGTATTTTGCTACCGAATACGTTGAGATGCTTAATTTGCGGTCCATCAAACTGTGGAAAATCTAATGTAATGTTGAGTTTGCTGTTTGATGAGAATGGTGTAAAGTTTAAAAATGTGTATGTCTATTCAAAATCACTGTACCAATCGAAATATCAGTTTCTTGAAAAAGTTTTAAAACCACTCAAGGGCGTTGGATATTTCCCATTCAAAGAGAATGTGGACATTATGAAACCCAGTGATGCAAAACCTGATTCGATTTTCATTTTCGACGATGTGGCTTGCGATAAACAGGATGTGATACGAGAATATTTCAGCATGGGGCGACATAATAATATTGATTCTTTCTATTTATGTCAAACGTATACTCGTATCCCCAAACACCTCATACGTGATAATGCTAATTTTATAATACTCTTCAAACAAGATGATTTAAATCTTAAACATGTTTACAACGATCACATAAGCGGTGATATGACTTCCGATAAATTCAAGGAAATGTGCTCAGCATGTTGGACAGAGCCCTACAGTTTTATAACAGTGGATAAAGATTGTGATATAGATAAGGGAAGACATCGTAAATATTTAGATCAGTATATAATAATAGGTAAATAGATTCAGATAGTCAGTATACAATAAAGTGTTGAAGGAGAAAGTTTTATTATCGGATTGAACCTGATTACTATTACCTGATTAAATCTAATTGATACCTGAACAAACCTGATAATTATCTGATAAAACCTGATTAAACCTGATTATTAGCTGATCAAACCTGATTATTAGCTGATCAAACCTCTTTATTAGCTGATCAAACCTGATTATTAGCTGATCAAACCTGATTAAACCTGATTACTACCTGTTTCAACCTGTTATAAAAAATATTATATGATGAGTAGAAATGTTAAACGGAAACTTATTGATGCTCAAAAAGCTATTCGTAAAAAGTTACTCGCTATTAAATTGAATAGAACGGAAGAAGACGAACTGCTAAATAAAACTTATAAACCTCTAATCGAACCTTTGAAAAATTTAATAGCCAAAACCGCAATTACAAAATATTTCAAATATTAAACAAGAGATTCCTAAATTATCCCCATCCAAAAACGAGCAGCCACAACAGGAAAATGATGATGAAGTTATTAAAGCTGGAGCTAAACGTAAAGCAACTAATTTCATACAAAAACCTAAACCTAAGCGAGTAGATTTTTTACCACGTGAACAGGAAATTTCATATGAAGATATACCTCAAGATGATGATGCAGATGAAAATGTATTTGAAAGTGATCGACACATGTATCAAACGTTCATCGAAGATATAAACCCCAAAGCTATAGAGTCTTATTTAGAAGCTTATGCTCCTCTACCGAGACAATATGTAGAAATGTTAATAACAGATGGGAAGGATGAATTGGATATACAAACGGGTATTAATATCAACCTAAATACTGATAAATGGATCATTGGAAAATCAAATGTCGAGGTTATCGGAAAAGATTTACGAATAGAAGGGATTAAATACATCGGTACCCCAGGTCTTTATGAATTACTTTTCAAGAAGAAGCCTATTGGTTATAATGATAATGACAAACGCAATTATAAAGATATTTTGAAAAGAACCAATGTGCTGCGGAGAAATTACGATCCAAATTCACAGATTCAAGGAACTAAAACATATAAATATAGAAACATAATTAAACCACTTTTTGAAAAAGCCACTCCTCGAATACATTCCTGGTCAGGTTCCTCCCCATCTGGAAGGGGGCTGTTTGATTCATCTTTGAATATTCCAAGGAATAATATACCTAGAGTACAATATCGGTACTGGGATAGCCTTGAAGAGTTAGTCGACCGTTTATGTCTTTTACACGCATCTAAGAGTGCTGGAAATACATCCCATCAGAATGAAATTGTAGCCATTGAAGAGGAATTACGAGAGGCTAATATAATAGAGTGAATCGCGTATTCATAGTTCAAATCAATGATGAGTGTCGACAAGTTTGGACGTCATTCAAATCGCAAAACGGTTCAAACACGAGGTCCTCCTGGACCCGGATTTCTTTTTACTCGTACCGGTGACTTTAATGTTGAGAACAGAAGAATTTGTAACATAAGTGAACCGCTAGATAAGTCTGACGCTGCTACTAAAGATTTTGTTGATACTTCTATTAGTGACGTTAAACAATATTTGAAAACTGTAAATGAAAAGATTGATGTTGCTATTAAAGGCTTTCGTGATGTTGATGAAACACTCACAAAGAAAGTGTCGGATTTAAAAACATTTGAAAATAAAATTAAATCAGATTTACTCAATTTAGATAATAAATTACAAACAACCATTAATATTATACCAAGCAATATTGACTCGAAACTTTTAAAAGTGCAGGAGGATATTGATCAACAATTTATTCATTCCCGTAATGAAATTGAATTACTAAAGAAACGTTTAGATGTACCACCAGCAACTACGCGCAGAGCAAGCATTAATTTAGAAGATATTCCTCATCATGGGAAGACGTCGACCCTTAGCAACAAGCACCATTAAACAGGATGTGGTGAATGAGTTGCATAAACCAGCTAGAAAAAAATTTATCAGACGTAGAGTTATATTAAAAGGCATGGATGATTTATGGCAAGCAGATTTAGCCGAATTTGGTGCTTATGCTCGCGAAAATAAAGGTTATAAATTTATTTTGGTAGTGATTGATTGTTTCTCAAAATTTCTGTGGACTGTTCCGTTAAAGGATAAATCTGCGGTGAGTTTAACGCATGCATTCAAGAAAATTTTCCAAGAGAGTACCCGTACACCACACAATCTGCAAACTGATCAAGGTAAAGAGTTTTATAATCAACAATTTAATGCATTGATGAAAAAGAATCATGTTAATCATTACTCAACGTACACCACCATGAAAGCATGTATGGCTGAACGGGTTATTCGAACTTTAAAAGAAAAGTTATATCGAGCATTCAGTCTAAATGGAAAATATAATTGGTATTCTATATTGGATGAGATAACTAGAAATTACAATGCAACAAAACACTCTACAATTGGTATGAAACCTAAAGATGTGAATTTAAATAAAGAGAAACAATTACTCAAGACAGTTTATTCACATATAAAAATTGCTGATAAAGGACAATTTAAAGTAGGTGATTTTGTACGTATTAGCAAACAGAAGGCGTTGTTTGCTAAATGATATACTCCTAATTGGTCAACAGAACTGTTTAAAATTCAAAAAGTTAAAATTTCTAATCCTGTTACATATTTATTGGAGGATATTCAGGGTAGACCAATCCAAGGAGCATTCTACGAATATGAACTACAAAAGGCTAAACATCATGATGTGTACTTGGTTGAAAAAGTGTTACGTCGTAAAGGATCGAAAGTGTATGTGAAATGGCTCGGCCTCGATAATTCACAAAATAGTTGGATTGATAAAACTAATGTACTTTAAAATATGTATACACTCATTGAAAATAGTGACGACTATTATACTACCTGTAATTTTATTTATAAACTTGTTAATAAAATATTTTTTTTTATTCTACTAATTACTTAGTTTTATTTATTTCCACCTATAATCCTGAAACTGATTAAAATGGATAAGTAAAACGATAAATATTGTTAAATTATTATTTTTATTATAATTAGTAAACATAATTTTGATTAATATACATATTTCTCCTAACTATCAACATATTTACAATTACTGATAACAATATCATTATAATTACGAAAATTAGGGAATATATAAAATAATTAGGAATTCCTAACGGTATTGGTGGTATTATAGTTGTTGTTATATTGTATTCATTTCCATCGGATAATGATGTTGGTTGTGATGATGAGCTATCTCTTGTATAATTGGATTCAACTGAAGACTCTGAAGACTTGAAGTTTTCATCTAATCTCAGCTCGACGATATTTTCCCAAGGAGTGGGTAATTTTGTTTGTAAACTTTCCCATTGATCACTTTTGTAAAATGATCGATTTGGAAACACGTACATTAGTTTGTAGTTTATCACACCATTTTCATCACTATCATCGGTATTTGCTTGTGTTGTGCATGTAGGTGGTATGGTATCTAGCAGTAGAATCATTCGTCTCCATCTTAGCGGCCATGTATCATTTTTTTCAACATTCATACAAATATAACATTCTACAATCTCACCCGGGGTCGTGGAAAAGAATGTCTTATCGAATAACCCCACCATCAAAATGTAATTTGCAATGTTGATCAACATAATGATTTTGTGCGACTAACAACGAAATGTTTTCTGCTTTTCATCAATACATTTATAACATTTATAGCGAGGTGGTGGGGGTCCATCAATATGATCCACATCAGTTGGTAAATTGTAATGTTTGAAGCATGGGAGATAGGTGGCTATTTCTTCATCTTCTTGAAAATGTGGTGGTAGTGAATTCCACATCGAATATAGTTCTCGAGGTGTTGTATGGTTCATTAAATGTAATTTATACTGGCTACAACAGTAACAAGCACAATGCTTATTCCTTGATACAAAGTTTAGAAAAAAGTTGATAACACTTTTTAGCATCTTGATAACTTTTTATTATTAATTTCAATCGTTGTATTTTTTCAATGTGTCGCTCCAGTCGTGCTTTTCTTTGTACTGCTGTGTCGTCGTCGATGATCTTAACCATAACACTGTCGCGTTGTTTCTATGTCTTTAATTAATTTCAACTTATTATATGCTAATATTTCATAAATACATTCTATACATTCAAAGTGATGACTGGACGAAGAAAATTGTAGCAGGCTTTCCAACGTTGGTATGACTTCGCTGTCTTTAGGTAAATTTATAAAATGTTTTAGACACTCGTTGTAATAACTATTAAAGTTTAATGTTTTCAAACGTTCCAAGCGGTAATCGATTAATTTAAATAACCCATCTAACTTGCATGCCGCCTCTCGATCCAAATCGAACTGAACTCCTCTGCTTTGTAACGTAATATATCTGTTTCTATTCCTCCTGGGTAATGAATGAAGAGTAATGGTGCAATTATGGTAAACGGGAACTATTTCGGTATATGGTATTTCTTCCTTTTGAACTTCTGGTAAACAACTGCAGTTGGAACACTTTCTCTTAACACCTCTCTGTGGTCTAGTCGTAAAGAATGTATTAACCTTCTGCCATTGATTTTTTAATGTGGACCATTCAATTGGTATTAATGTTAGACTATTTTTCGAATTGAATATTCGAACACACTGATAAAATCCTCGAACTGCGCTGAATCCAGTTGAAACTGATAATGACCTGGAGATAGAGTAACTAACTTCATTTATGAGACGATATTCACTTTTAATCTCCTCATCGAACTCTTGTAGTAAGTCATCTAAGAATGTAGGTGAACTTATACCCGAATCTGGTGCGGTTATCGTTGGAGTTGTTAAAGACATTACGTCGATATTACTAATTCAATTTGTGTGTAGTTCCCATATTTATACCCAAAAACGAACATTCAATAAGCCAATCAAAATGCTAATTAAGTCAAGGTCAAACAAGTCTCTAATTTTAGTTACTTAGGTTCTTATATCACGAAATTGTTTATTTTCAAAAGCAATTCTTTTTGTGTGACTAACAATGAATGAAAATGTTAAGGTTTTGTGTATACACTTGTAATGAGAATAATTAATTTTACATTTTATTTGCGACAATAAATACTATTCAGGAATGCGGAAGTGATTTGCATTATAATTGCGATAGTAAACACTATTCAGTTTAAATAATGTGGATTTGATAATCTAGTCTAACCTTGTCTAGTCTGGTGGTATTAACTAATCCAGTCTGATGTTATCTGATCCAGTACCGTTCCAGGATGGAAAATTTAGTATGACTGGTGGTGGTATTAACTAATCTATATAAAAGGGGGATACAGAACTCAACCTAGTAATTCAGTATTTAATCCTATAATCCACTAAATAGTCTTAGGCAACCAAATGCACAAGAAAACTTGTAATTTAATTGTAGGAATCTGTAAAGCGTCATCTGTGATGTAGTAGGGAAAATTGAATTAAAGCGCTAATTAAAAGGAATCTGTAATTTCTTAAAAATTAAAAAAAAAAAAAGTAAATCTGTAATTTCACGCGCCACCTGTTGGTGAAAAACTGAACTCAAGTCAAGGTCACATCGAGGGCGACATCTACACATCCACGCTCGGCCGCGTACTGTACTATTTTGTATAGGATTCTCCCATAAGGTGCTTGCACCAAGATTTACATGTAATTTCCCATAAGGTGCGGGAGGTTGGCCTAGAACGCATCATCTTTCCCTACTTACTTATACTAGTACTTATACAAATAAAAAAATACTTATAATCTTTTGATAAATCTCTTATTTTTTATGTAAACTTAAATATTTTTCTTTTAAAAAATAAACACTTTTTTTTAACTTTTTTTCATTTTTCTTTAATATATTTTTAACAGATACAAATTATAGAACTAAATAATACACCACCTAAGAAATAAAAAGCACCTAATGTTATGAAAAATGTATAAGTAACAATAAAAATATTTCAAAATTAAAGTTCAACCATATTCAACCATATTTTTTGTTAAAATTAAGGTTAGAAAATAAATGTTTATTTCATTTGGAGCATGCGCATAGCGAACAAAAGAAATGTTATATCTTTCCTTGTCGCACAGATGTTAGACACAGTTTCGGTACACGTAAGTTATACGGTATTCCTATTCCATTAGTATAAGTTCTATGGTCTAGTCCTGAACTAAAGCGCCATCTAACAGCCTGGTCCTGAACTAAGCGCCTCAAGGTCAAGGTCATATCAAGGTCAAGCAAAGTGCAGGTCAAGGTCATGTCAAGGTCATGTCAAGGTCGGGAGTGAGGATTGGCCTAGAAGAAATCATCTTTCCCTACCTATCTTAAATTCGCCTTGACATTAAACAAATTATTAAAACAAATTTTAAGTTAAGATTGCTAGAAGTACCTTAGAATTTTGATGATCGGTGACAAAATTAAGACATTTTTAAATAATCATTACTTTTCATTTAATGGATAAGGAAATTTCGGGATTTTTGATTTTTTCCTTCCTTTATAGTCTAAAGGCTAACTAAAATTCAAAATTTGAAGTTTGTAAGATTGCTAGAAATACGTTAGAATTTTGATGATCGGTGACAAAATTAAGAAATTTTTAAATAATCATTAATTTTCATTTAATGGATAATGAAGTTTCGGCATTTTTTATGTTTTACTTCCGCTAAAGACCAACTAAAATTCAAAATTTGATGTTTGTAAGATTGCTAGAAATACCTTAGAGTTTTGATGATTGGTGACAAAATTAAGAAATTTTTAAATAATCATTAATTTTTATTTAATGGATAATGAAATTTCGGGATTTTTTTTTACTTCCGCTATAGGCTAAGGGCTAACTAAAATTCAAAATTTGATGTTTGTAAGATTGCTAGAAGTACCTTAGAATTTTGATCGTAGGTGAATGTGTATTTTACAAAATTAAGAAATTTGACTGGCGATAATTCATAAACTATAAATTATAATTCTTAGATATACTGGCAATATAGCCAGTTATAGGATGTCTCTTGATATCTAAAAATTCGAACTTCCTGCTTTATACACAACGAAGTTAAAGGGGGGTCAAAAGTTCATTTTGTCGCTTCGAGAAAAGATAGCACGGTTGCGCTCGACTTTACGGGGGCACTGCCGTGCCCCCAGATATACGGATAATATTTGTCACATTCAGATAATAACATTGTGTATGATAGTAAATATTTGAAAAATACCATTAGATTTCGTACACTTAATTTGAAAATAATTTATATGCTTATAATTAATTTATATATTTAAATTTTTGTTGATATTTGTAAAATCTCTTATCATATTCTCCTTTCAAGAAAATTATTTACATTTGTGTTCAACTTTATAAAGAAATTCGTTCGTATAAAATACGTACGGGATTATTTACCTATTATAAGATTAAACTTGGTAAAATTTTCAATTATCACTTGTTGCAGGATCGGCGGGTGAAGAACGCTCTGGAGGCGCCCCTTACAAATACAAGGTAAATATATTTGCTACAATGCATTATCTCTCAAAATGTATTTTATTTTGGATATATTCGAGCGCCGTTTATTTGCTTAATGTACATACGCACATCGCGTAAGGAACATCTCCTTAATCGAAAATTCCGTTTTGTCGGTTTCACACGAAATGAAAATAGAATATGCGAACAAAAGAAAATAGTAGAATGTAGAATTTTCGCAATGCGTCTGATAATGCACCGTTATTTTCGCTAAACAGCTAACGAAATGGCGAGTGTAAATTTCAATTGGACATTTTTATGGTACTTCGAATTCAAAATGGAATTGGAAATTTTTCTGAACGTACTTCAATATACATATTATAGTGATAACAACTTTAAATATTTTCTGTAAATATCGGAAAATAGGTTTTGTTAAACTTCAATTCATATGCATGACATTAATGACTAATGACATTCATTCATATAAACGGTTTTTCAATAAGGACATAACAATTTTGTTTTATAATACGGAACACCTATACATTTTTTATGATCTGTCAAAGCCAAAGCGTCACTCACGGCTTACATTTTTTATCATGGTGAAGGTCACGACCGAGCAACGTTTAGAAATCGTTAAAACTTAGAGTCGCTATTCTTTTAGCCGCTAGTCGCAATGTTCCACTAATGTGTAATAACGATATTCCCTAATTAATGTTCCTGTGCCAGTCAGACAAACAACCCGATCGTACTGAAGTACTGAAAATATTGCATTCGCAAGAGCTTCAGTTCAAAATGAACCAAACAAGTTTCCACGCCGTTCACAAAAATTGGAAATATCTCAGTCCACATTATTTCGAATTTTGCGTAAAGGTCTTCAGGTACATCCTTACAAGATCAAATTAACCCATGAACTGAAACCTCTGAATCATTTAAAACGCCGAAAATTATCCGATTTCTGCAAAAGTTTGGAAAGAATCCTGAATTTCATAGAAAAATTATCATTAGCAATGAAACGCATTTTTGGCTGAATGGCTTTGTTAGTAAGCAGAATATGCGTTATTGGACAGCAACAAATCCACATGTGCTTCATGACACTACATTGCATATACAAAAAGTGAGCGTGTGGTGTGGAATTGAAAGGAAAATGTGTTAATCGTTTAATATCGAGAAATGGTCCAGTCTAATAGTCACCTCGCACTTGCGATTTGCGCCGTTGTATTTTTTCTTATGTGGTTCCCTAGAGTCGAAGGTTCTACCAACAATCCAACAACGTTAGAGGAGCTCAAGAACAATATCGAACGCGAAATTACCAACATTCCGTCTTATATGATTGAAAGGGTGATTGAAAATTGAATCCAAAGAATCGATCGCTGCCGTCGTCCTCTTGGTGGCCAAAAGAACGACATTGAATTCGATACACAGTTGTAAATTGAAAGTTAAAAATTGCCAACATTCCGGCTTATATGATTGAAAGGGTGATTGGAAATTGAATGCAAAGAATCGATCGCTTCCGTCGTCCTCGTGGTGGTCATATAAATGACATCGAATTCGATACACAGTTGTAACTTCAAAGTTACAACTGTTTATCGAATTCGATGTCGTTCATATTTCCACCACGAGGACGACGGCAGCGATAACTTCAAAGTTACAACTGTTTTCTTGTTCTTTAGAATCAATTCCAAATTCTTTTGATTCAATTTTCAATCACTCTTCCAATCATATAAGCCGGAATGTTGGCAATTTCGCGTTCGATATTGTATATATTGCATTTATATATATATATATATATATATATATATATATATATATA
Organism: Phosphuga atrata; assembly: GCA_944588485.1. NCBI lineage: Eukaryota > Metazoa > Arthropoda > Insecta > Coleoptera > Silphidae > Phosphuga > Phosphuga atrata. The sequence continues at coordinate 37,026,244 of OX155894.1, forward strand.
TATATATATATATATATATATATATAAATTTAGACTGTTGACAAATTTGCGCAGGTAAACTATTCTCGAAACTATGTTCTTTTTTTTATTAGACATAATCAAACAACCCCGTAAAAATTTTACATTAAATACAAAATACATCAGACTAATAAATATTTATTACTACAATGAATGACTTATTTTAGAAATTTTTAGATCTTTTTTAAAGTAACATTGTGGTCATTTCTGGTAACAGAGTGGTTTTCCATACAAACTGTATGTGTCCTTGGTATCACTCGTAATAATAAAGATCAAATAATTTCGTTTTCTACTATATAAAACTACCTAAAATAAAGTATAGTTACTATTTATTTATGTCTTAAAACCGGTAAGTATCAAATTGGAATAAGTAACTATATTTTAAAACTTGGTCCCGTGTATAGTGTAAAACTGTCGGAACACTATGTTACTGAGTAAATTGCAAGTTTAAATCGAGATATCGCTGGTTTGACTTTGTACTAGCTTGCTTAGGAGGTCCGCATGAATCCTGGTTGATTGTTAGATCGGGGGGTGGTATACAAGAACAGAGTGCGTATTTTAATTGTGCATCCACTCTCATCACCTATTTACGTAAGCAATCAACGTGTTTTTGATTATTTTACGTACAGTATATTGCTAAGGACGTAAATATTATAAATATGGAAGAAAAGGTGTACTTTAAGCTTTACTTTGTGACTTATGTCTTATGGAATGTAACATTTACTACTCTGTTACTACACAACTCTGTTACAAAGGCGCAGTAATAGAGTTGTTAATATGGTAACAGAGTTGAATATGCCTATATTCTTTAATTTTGAACTTAAATTTTAGTAAGTTGAGACTATATCTGATAACCAATGAGGATATTGACAAAGTTCAACACATTTCCCTGAGCATTTTATGCTATTATTAGGTACCACAAAAGGTCATCATTCACTTATGAGGCTGAAGTCCCAAGGTATAGAAATTTGAGTTGTTTCTGTTAGCTTTTGCTCTTGCATGAATCCCACTAAGCATTCCGTTGCATTAAAAACTGCATTTGAACAATTCCTTCCATTTTCGAAAATTGCATTGCCTATAGCTCGGACTCCGACAATGTTGCCCCCCTAATATCAATAAAAGAAAAACCTTCTAATACATATTTGGCAGAACAACGCAGGAAAAATATTCACACTCATAAAATAAAACAAGGTATTTAGGTCTTAGTTAAAATTTGCACTTCAAAATTGGATAACGTACATCTGTGTAGGGCCTTCTCTGAAGTAGGTGAAGAAGGCGAGGTTAAAATTGTGTTTTTAAGTTAATATGTAGCAATGCAAATAAATTTAAATTGGTTGGTTAGTACCAATTTGATACTGTTTTAGATATATTTGAGAAATAAGCAACTTTCAGTCTGCAGTTAGTTACTTGCTCAAAAATTTCTCTTTTTTGTTTTTATATCGTTAAACCTAGATTGGTAAATAGCAGTCATCTGGTTAGTTATTATAAATTTTGAAATTTATTGTAAATGTATTTTGACCTCAAGCTCAATTGAGTACAATTTAGTCATGTAAGATACAAAAAATAGCAACTATGTTAACGCGTTATTTTTCTGTCCCAATGATTGAAGAACATACTAACGATTGTTGTGAAAAGCTAGTTAATATAATATGGTAATATTACAATACGTAAATTTGTAGTTAATATATAAATAAGAGTTAGCAGTTAATATATAAATATTTGGAGGACTTCGATAGAATTTAATATCAGTCAATAGTATCAGAGTAAGTAGTAACAGAGTTGTTGGAATTTAAATTAATGATTGTTGAATTTAAAAAAACGTTCTAATTTCTAATTTGATTATAAGATGGAAGACTGTAATCAACAATAATGTCAATATATTTGTGACTGAATTGTTTCATGTCATAATAAAAGATGAAACGTAATGATAACAGGGTTGTATTTTTTTACACTATAACTAAGAAAATAAAGAATTATTCATAAATCATTAGTTAAACATTGCGGCTGACTTTAACAGACCAAAGTTCAGTTGTTTTACCAGACATGGACAAAAAGAAAAATTAAGTTTGAATATTTTTATTAAAATTTTTAAGTGTTTCATTTTAAGTCACGGTTACCACGGTTCAAGATTTGACAATGACCCATATATATATATATATATATATATATATATATATATATATATATATATATATACATATATAAATCAACTTGACTATAGAAAATGACGAGATATCAAATTTGCCACTTGCATGCTGCAATATCAAAAAGTACCTTACTACTTTGTCGAAAACTTTCTAACTTTTCCGGAGAGAACCTTCTGATAGTCTTGAGTAGGTTTTTGCATTTAAATGGTATGCTTTTGACATCTGTACGACCCTTGTTGGTGTTGCTAGAGGAATAGATGCAGTTTTCCATAAATTTTCATTTCTGGATGTCACTACATCTGCTTTTTCTGAAAAAATGTGGACTCTTTTGCAGTTTCCAATTGCAAATTTAGTTAATGTTTTGTCCATTCATAGTATTTTATTTTATCTTTGTAGGTGGAATATTGTCTTTTATTTCGCAAATATCACGAAAAATAGGATATTTAAAGATACTTCGTGTTCTTTGCATGTTTTTTACGAAACAAAATTGACGTTACTTGTTAAATAACTAGCGCCAGTCTAATTCGAGCCAAAACCAATGGACAATGACGATGCGACAAGTGTTCTAATGTGTGTCCTCTCCTGCGCGCACTCACTCCCCTTACTTTATATTATAAATTTAATATCATGCATTTCTTTTGTATAAAATAAACTGTAAATATAATAATTTCTGAGAATAAAATATGTCTGTTCATTAAAATTTCAATTTGTCTAAAAACCAATTTTTTTCAAAAAATCAAAGACGTTGCGGCGGCTATTACTCTAAATCAAATCAAATAATATTTTGCATGGATTCATTTGAGGCTAAAAGGCACCGATTTTTCAATATAAGACCACTCACAACCCAAAAAAAAATTCGCTCCACCCGAAAGGATAATTTTGCAGCATTTTCGTGCAAAATGTACAAGTAAAAGAAAATTATGTCTTGTGTTATAGACAGACATGGCTAAATATATTTAATTTACAATCAGACGGATAAAACTAGAGAGACAAGAAACACCATATTCTAGTCAAGACTTCACAAAACTAATCCGACAAATATATTCAATGGCATACAATATACTAGACAAGGCAATATACTAGAAATAGAATATAAATAGGATGGTTGCGACTATTGCTACGTGGTAATTCATACATTGAATTGAAAAATTCTTGAATTGAAAAAAAAGTTTTTAATTCAATGTAAAATAGAAATAGAATATATTAGATTGCCTTATGTATGACAAGTCAATGCTTATCCAATTGTTTGCTTAATCTGCCTAGCTAATTAACTCTAATTGACTACTATATAAGCCTAGCTTTATCCAATTTTCTGTCAAGACTAAACTTTCAATACTAGACCCAGGGTCAATTTTTTGCGAATAGGACCGGATTGGGGTGAATGATGAAAATATTGTTGTAATCCTATTTTATTATTAATTTTCATTGGACATAAAAGCAAATATTGTTTACATTGAAATTTATAAAGAGAAATAAAGGCCACATCCGATCTTTAGGAGGTGGATTCGGGCTTTATAATCCGGACAATATAGACAGGTATAGACAGGCTATATTGACAAGATTTTACTGCTAAGTAAGTTTAAATAAAGTAATTTTTTAAATAAGGTTTACAAAAATAATATGTTTATTCAAACAGTTGTTCGAAAAGTTCATTTAGTTGAGACACAGAATTATTCAGTATTTGCTTTATATGGCATTTGGTAAATGAATACTTTATGAGTAGCAGCAGTTCGTGAAGATTCATATGTGTTTATCTAAACAATACAATATACTAGACATAGAATATAATACAAGATTGCTTTATGCAAGTCTATGTATTATAGCTTTATCTAATTTCATGGCAAAACTAAACTCATAATACTATACGGATTTATCTATACTATACTGATAGACAAGGATACATAAAAAAATTTAGGCGTATTTGGTTACGGAATAATTGTTTAAAATCGTTTAAAAAAAATTATGTCGTACAACGAGTATAATGTTTGCAAAAATATTATATTTACACAATCAGAGGTTGGAAATGTTTATTTAAATTAGGAAATTGTATCTAAATAGAGAGAGAAGAAGAATGTAGAGATTTATATACTATTTGAAATATATTCTAAATAATATTTGTTTAATTTGATATAATTATTTATTACCTCTGGTAAATAAATGTCTTATGAATCCTTTTAAATATATCAGTGAATCTGCGTAATTAGTATTTGTTTAGTTAATTTTGTAAAATATGCTGTAATATATATTGTGCGTTGCATATTTTATACAATTTATCATTTAATTAAGCTTAACTTGCTGTTCAAGTTTTATAAATTATTTAAAAAGTTTTCTAGAAACCTTTCAAATAATCGGATTTTCGGTATTATTTGTTCCAAATTATACATTGCTTTCATAATTATATATGTATTGTTGAGTTTGCAGATTTTGATGATATGGAACAAAAACACTTTGGATCTTCTAAGTATTTGTATTCCAATAAGCAATACTACCATACCACCTATAGGGTTTTTTGTTTGATTAATATTATATAAAATAAATTAATCAAACAAAAAACCCTATAGGTGGTATGGTAGTATTGCTAATTGGAATACAAATACTTCTCCTGAAAAATTTTATTCAAATATTAAATATGATTGAACGGTTTAGGCTCATATAACAACTAAAAACCGATATTATTCAGCTTCACACAGTTTCCTGGGAAAAGTTTTTACAATAATTTGCAAGAAGGTATTATATTGTTGGAAAGCTATTTTATTGATAGAAAGTTATTCACATATTGTTTGAATAGCTTTTTCCTAATTTACTTATTTTTGTTAAAACTGAAATATATTTCTGGAACAAACCCAAATAACAATAATGAAGAACATTTTCTATTTTCCTAAGAAATGATCACTCCGTCGAGACTGTATGAAAGCCTTTTCAGTCGGTTTATAGATGATTTTTTTTTTTTTGTCTTTGACAACACACCTATTGAGTTTTTTTGCTCCGAAGCTTTTAGACTGGTTTGATTTTTGCCGGTTATTTTTATCATTTACTGTAACATTTCATTGCGCAGATAATCATTTTATACCGTCAAATATTTATTGAACAATAAGCATTAAACTCGAACAGAACATTTACTGAAAAAAATAATATCGTTAGAATAAATGATTGAATAAAAAATTGATAAAAATTGTGAAAAATATCCTAAGTTTAGATAAAATGTATTAGAAATTTTAAACATAGTCTAAAATGTTTTTTTCTTTATTATAGAGTTTCACTATTAGTGTTTTATTAAAATATTTATTATTTATATAGCTATATATATACGAAACATTTAGTCTACTTTTTTTCTGAATTCTTTTTTCTGAATTCTTTGTTATATTTTATATAAAATATACTGATATTACTCCTGATATGAAAAACCTAAATCAAGATTAAACTAACGGAAGAACGTAAAAAGCGATGTAACATATGTCTGTAAACGACGTTTTGAAACATGTTGACATATTGCGATTGAGGAACAATCATTTATCCTACTTTGGATAAATTAGTTTGCTTCGCTTTTTACTTTTTTTAATAACCATTTTGTTTGAGTTAAAATTAAATATTGTATTGTTAAAATTGTATTTAACCTTGTAAATGTTAAATACCAATTTTGTACTATGGTAAGTACAAAATTGGTCAATTTACCAATTTCCAGTTATTACCAGTATATGGATACATTTACCAATTTGATAGGTAAATGTGAGTTTAAGTCCAAGTTCAGCTGCATTCAGCTTCATCTTCCAACATGTATTTGTTACAGTTGAAAATATTAATCCTAAATAAAATAGACTTCTGAACCTTCAAGATTTTTTTGAAAATGGAGCGGTAGCCGATTAAATAAAGGATTGCTTGTGTAGAGCGCATTTAATTAGAGCGAACTTCATTATTTAGACTGAGAGGTGACGACAATAGTTTAATTTTCCAACGCCGCCTAATTGCAGGGCAATTGATGAGTCGAGAAATATTGTCGAACAGGTTCTCCTTAGGATACTAAACTTGCAGTGAGGAAAAAAATCTAGAAAAAAATCTCTGAGAAGTGAATACTTTGCAATTAAGGAACATAATTGAATAAATTCCAATCAATCCGTGAGGCGTTTATCACAGCAAGGAGGAATTTCACGAGAGTCGAAAAGAATAATTTTAGCAAAAGATTTACACTCTCGGCCTTATAATTGGCAAAAATCAAATCTTCCAATAGACCAAAGCTCACATTTAGAAGTCAGTCGATAGATTTTGGGCGGACGAGATAATTTTAATATTCAATTCAACAAAATAATTAGTGACGACGCACATTTTCAATTACATAATTATAGTTCAAACAAAATTATAGTTACCCTAAATTATATTCGAAGAAGAGATGTATTGTCAAAAATAACTGTGTGTTGTGGAATATGCTCAGCTGGACAAATGTGACCGTTTATTTTTGAAGTTGAAATGGGAAACGCAGTAGTCGTCAATGTGAACGTTATATGACGTTACCTAACATGTCTAATGCAGTGTTAGGACAGTTATTTCTTGGTCTTCTGATTTCCAAGAGTGGGGCTCAGTTGTGGTCCACGCTCTCCGGATTTGTCGGCCTTTTATTATTGCGTATGGGATCATGTTCAATCCAAAATGTATTAGAACCCACCCTAAATCCTTGAAGCTTTAGAACGAAACATTCGACGAAGCTAATGATAAAATTTCGCCAGAAATGTACCAGCGTGCAATGCGTTAATTGTTGCATCGATCTCAGTCATGCATCTAATGAATGTAATTAATTTAATATTAAGTATAAATTGTTAATCTATGATTATGCATTTAACTTGTTATTAAACTTTAGATTTAAATCTACAATTTTCAACAAAAAATTGTTTTTTTGATAATTAAATTTTAAAATCAGACACTGTTAATTTTTCACCCTTTATCATTTTATTGTAATTTTTGTTTTATTGTTGTACTAATTAAGATTATAAAATACAATTATTTTAAGTATTTTGTTACAGAATAATCGTTTTTACTTTGAGAATAATTAAAAGTACTGTGTAATATATTATAATGCAAAATATTATGTTTACTCAATTAGAGTCACAAGAAATTAATTTAAATTAGGAAGTTGTATAATATCTAAATAGACAAAGAATATGGAGATTTATTGGTTATTTGAAACCTAAATATTTTTTCAATTTGATTATCTTGTATTATTATTTATTTATTACTTCCAGTAAATAAATATTTTATGAATTCAAGCAGTCCAAGATCAGATCCATGTCCCAGAGTCAGCTGTATTTATGCATTTCAGTGAAAAAATGCGTAATTACTATTTATTTAGATAAGTTTGTGTAGGTTATATAATCTTAGTTTCTGAATTTAATATAAATTTATATTTACTGTAATATATATTCTGTGGTGCATATTTTACACAATTTATCATTTAAATACGCGTAAAATTGTTTCAAAGGTCTCAAAACATTTAAATATTTCGTATTTTCGGAAATACCTATTTCACATTTTATATTCGTAACTTAAAATGCATCTTGTAGAAAAATCAATTTAATATAAGAAATTAAAATAATTTCAAGAAACATTACCAATATTTGTTTTTCATAAACTTTTTTACTAATAGTATATATAATGAATTATTAAGAAAAACTACATAAATTACATTTGTCACTATTGATGAAAATAATGGTTATCATTATTTACATTATTAAATACATTCTTAAGGTACATCAATTTCTAGTAAGTTAGCGTTCTTACTAGAAATTGATCTATATCTATCTATATTTAAAGGTAGTAGTAAAAATAAGTATTCACAATTTTTTATCCAAATCAATTAATCTGACCATAAAGAATCGAAAAGTTATTATTATATAAATTGATAAAGTTTAAATTGATCAATTATTTGATATAAATGGATATAGTTGTCATAATAAAATTTGATTAGATTTCAATGAGATATACAAAAAAGGTCACATCGGAATCAATTGTGTTAAACTTTTTTTATGCTAAAGTTTCATTTTTTAGTTTATTATATTTCATTATTGTCAATTAACTTGTACTTCGGTATTAATCAAATGTATACATTTGCCAGCCAATGTGTACATCATAGGACTATGTCCTATACCGCAGGGGTTCTCAAACTCTTTCGATGTTTGGGAACACTAAACTCTTATATATTTTTTAGCGGAACATCTACAATATAATATAAACGTTAAGACAGGGGGCGCGGGTAGCTAACCTTTTTGAAACAAAAAGAGCAATAACAGAATAATGTTCGCAAAAACACTCTGATAATATAGAGCAAAAAACAAACATAATCGTGTCGCAGCATGTGATTGGCAATCCCCTGCTTCAAAGTGCTACTTTTAGAAAATAATATGTGCAAATATATTTATTGAAATCACTATTAAAATTCCACTATTTAAAAAAAACTCTCAAATTTAATGCGATTCGTGAGCTTGACGATCTTGACAGATCTCAGCGATATTGGGACGAATAAATAATAAAGCCACACGAATTTCTACTAAAATTTATTCTAAATTCCCTAATCTCTGGCGTTTGTTTGTTTTTATATTAACCATAGTTAAAAATCCTGCTTCGGAAAGATATGACGTGGAAAATAATAATAATATATTCAGGAAAATATTACTGTTATCAATAATACATTCAAATAATCAACAAAGGAGTGGAAAGCGGGCTCAGCTTGCGATACAGAAACATGGAGCTAACAGTAGACTGCCAAGCCTTCGCAGATGATCTCGCGATCAGATTCCATGGATAGATCTGTGGAGCAAATACACCTACTACAAACATAAGCAGCTAAGGTAGGCCTACAGATTTACTTTGCCAAAACAGAGTTTATCACAAACATCAAATCAGCACGCAAAGTACTTGTCATGGAAACATCAAAAATTAAGCGAGCCGACAGATTCAAATATATAGTCGAATGGATAGAGACAAAAATCTAGGAGACAAAAGCCTTCACTTCAGGTATAAGGAAAATGGAAACTGCATATCAATTGACCCAGAGCAGCTTCAACAAGAAATCAGCAGCCCTAAATGCCTAGCTCAAACACTATCAAACAGTTATTCGGCCAGATGCCCTATATGCTACGGAATCCCTTACAATGAACAGGAAAGGAATGATGGAAATCCTGGAAATTAGGGATAGAAGGATTCTGAGGAAAATGTAAGGTCCAGTAAAGAAAAATGGTGAATGCAGAAAACAGCATAATCATAAACACTATTCGGAAGAGAAGGCTCACATTTTATGGTCACATGGCACAAATGAAACCAACGAGATAGAAAAACAAAATATTTACCTATTTCCTAGGTAAGAAGATCAAGGGAGCATGGTTTCAGAACTGGACAAAGACTTGAAAGAAGTGGTATCAGATGGGCAGATATTCAAGAAAGTAAACCTCTTAAGATGAAGCTGAAATCATTCCAGAGTTTCCAGGAAAAGCCCAAGCTCAAAACTGGTAAGATCTCGACTGAGGAACAACAGCAAAAACATCGAGAACGAATGCGACTGGGTTAACATTAAAGACCAAGGAAGGAAACAGTTGAAATAACGTGGTCTAACCTGACCGGAACGAAGTATATATATATATATATATATATATATATATATATATATATATATATATATATATATATATATATACACAATACATAATCTATATAAATTCATTTACCAACAGTGATTGCTGAAACTCTGCCTTGATCTTGAAGATGAACTCGATTATTTTTATTTTTTATTTGTTTCATATAGAATAGATTTTTGATAATCTAATCTCATTTTATAAACAGCACCTTGTTTTGAAGATTTAATCTAGACGAGATTTTTTTAAACAAATCTCATTGTTTAAACTAGACTTGGTCCTCAACTTGACCAGACTAGACTTGGTTTAGATTTGTAATAATCAAGTCTGATTTTTTAAACCAAATTAAGTCTTCGTGATTTCATCTAGACTAGATTTTTTATTATCTAGTCTGATTATATTAACTATACTTGGTCTTCAATATTTCATTTAGACTAAATTCGTAATAATCGATTCTGATTATGTAAATTAGACTTGGTCGTCACTGTTGCACATAGACTAGATTTTTAATAATTTATTGTTTTTATGTAGATTAGACTTAGTTTTGAAGGTTTCAACTAGGCAACTGGACTCAAAAATTTGAGAATGAGGCCAGATTGGGAGTTTTGACGAGAAATATTATTGAAATCCTACATGAATAATAATAATTTACATTGCACGTGAAAGCAAATATTCTTTATATTGAAATTTATAAAGAGAAATAAAGTCGGGATCAAAATCATTATAGGTATGGTTTGGCGACTACTAGACGAACTAGACCGGTAAAACGACTGGACTTAGTCCCAAAGGTTTCATCTTTCATAAAATTCTGTTCATTTGCACACACTTTACGAAATATAACAAATTATTGAATAATAATTATAATTATAAAATCCACCCAAATTATTGAGTTCTGTAAAAACTGATAATTAATAAATTTCCAAGACTTTTGTTTTTCCAATTTTTGTTTACAAAATTTAAGTAAGTATAATAATACTAATTTAATAATATTAATATTTTTTAATAATAATTTATGTGTAAACTTTGCTAAAATATTAACGATTAAGAAATATCCAGATCGATATTAACTAGGACTAGATAGTATAAGATGTAGATCAAGAACTTTAAGAAAATATATGAAAACCCAATATCTAAAATTGAAAAAGACTCAAGTTTTAGGGTGAAATGTATACATGTTTTGCTAATATGAACGGCGATTCTTTCTGATAAACAGTAAATGAAAGCGATTTACAGCACCTCGTTTGTTTTTGTACTTGCTTGTGCAAAAAATGTAAACAAATCGGGCCCAAGATAGCTTAATCAGTGCGAATGACGATTTCATGATGTTCCTCGATGGCGTGTTTGGCTTCTTCAGTAGTCCGGCTGATTATTGCAAGGTCGTCAGCAAAAGCGAAGCACTATATGTTGACTGGTTTGTCCTTTGTTCCCATATATACTCCAGGTACTTTTTTCTCACATATTTTAATTATCTTATCTAGTACCAGGTTGAAGGGGAGTGGGGGCAATCCATCACCCTATCTTACTTCAGTACTGATTGGAAAAGGCCCGGAGATTTCACCCATGAATTGTGCTTTAGATGTTGTGCCTGACAAAGTCCGTTCGATTAACATGGTTGTTTTACTACCCACACCGTATTCATGAAGTATATTAAACAGAGTTATGTCAGTCGGTCAATCGAGTCATAGGCTTTCTTGAAGTCTCCGAAAGTGAAAAGTGTGCGGTTGGGCTGGCGATGTTGCAGTATCATCGTCAGGTTTCAGATTTGTTCCGCGCATGATCGGTGCCGTCGGAAACCTGCCTGATATTCACCGATCAGATGTTCTGTCTGTTCTTCCAGTTTTGTGAGGACGGCACGTGAGAGAACTTTGTAGGCGATTGATAGAAGGGAAATGCCTTGGTAATTGTTTGGATCAGTCTTGTCGCCCTTTTTGTGTAGTGGGTGGATCAAAGCATTTTTCCATCTTTCCGCTGGTATGATGCCGCTCGTATGATGCCGCATGTATATCCAATGATAGCTTGCAGTATGTCAATCAAGAGTTCACCTCCGATCTTGAGCATTTCAGCGATTAAGCCGTCTTCCCCTGGTGCTTTGTTGTTTTTTATTTATATGATTGTGCGAAGTCCTCCGCGTTTTCTCTTAGCTATTTTGGATCTATACGCGGGAATTTAGATTTTTCACACTTCCTTCAGTTAGGTAAGAAGCAGGTTTTAATTTGTGAAAGATAATGGTCGGACACCACGTAACCCTTGCGTACCTTCACGTTCATGATTTCTGGGGAGGATTTTCTGGATGTCGCTACCTGATCGATTTGGTATTCCCCGATGTGGTTGATTGGTGATTTCCTGGTTGTCATCTTGCGTGGTGGTTTCTTAAAGTGTGTGGACATTAGTTGGGAATTAGCCATTCCACATATGTTGATTAGGCGATGTCCGTTGGCATTTGTCTTTTTGTGTGCCGAGAAATTCCCAGTGATGTGCCTGAGCTTCCTTTCTCTGTCGATTTGTGCATTGAAATCTCCGAGCAGAATCTTGATATGGTGTTGAGGGATCTTGTTGAGTGCCTGTTCTAGCTGTGACCAGAACTTCTCCACTTGTTCTTGTCAGGGTCATTGTTAACAGGAGCATGTGCGTCAATCAGTGTGTAGGCCTTGTAAGCGCATTTAATTCGGAGTAGGGAGATCCGTTCCGAAGTTGATGAGAAATCTAGCACAGAGTTCTGGATACTGTTATGTACTAGAAATGCGGTTCCCAATATATGTAAATTACTATTTCTTAGCTTGACTGCAGACTTTCCTTTGTAGATACAATATCCACCAGAGTCAGAGTGATCACAATCACAAAATCGTGTTTCTTGTACTGCAAGTGTGAGGATACTGAATTTTTTGCAGGTGTCCGTTAGCGTCTATAGTTTTTCTGTTTTGGTCAGCGTCTGTACGTTGAGAGTACCAATGAAGTGGTTACTCTAGGATTTGAGGAGTTTTGGGAAGCTCCTACTCTTCCCTGCATGATGTCTTGTTCCCCCCGATTACGAATGACCAGGTTTACCTTCGCTCGTCATAGCTAGGGCCTGAGTTGCAATGTAGCTTTTGTTTCCATCATGCCAAGTTCGTGGTTAATTGTAGCTGGTGGACTTGAGCCCAGGGCGAATGAGTCGCTGATAATATATTCCATTCACTCTCATCTTACGGGTAATAAGTCCGTACTGCAGCAGATGTTTTTCTGTGGTTGGCATTCTTATTATCTCTTTTTTGCCCTTTTATTCGGGGGCGCAATTTTAAAAAATCTGTCACGTGCCAGAATTTCATGACCTCTATATATATATATATAATATATATATATATATATATATATATATATATATATATATATATATATATATTATATATATATATATATATATATTATATATATATATATATATATATAGAGGTCATGAAATTCTGGCACGTGACAGATTTTTTAAAATTGCGCCCCCGAATAAAAGGGCAAAAAAGAGATAATAAGAATGCCAACCACAGAAAAACATCTGCTGCAGTACGGACTTATTATCCGTAAGATGAGAGTGAATGGAATATATTATCAGCGACTCATTCGCCCTGGGCTCAAGTCCACCAGCTACAATTAACCACGAACTTGGCATGATGGAAACAAAAGCTACATTGCAACTCAGGCCCTAGCTATGACGAGCGAAGGTAAGCCTGGTCATTCGTAATCGGGGGGAACAAGACATCATGCAGGGAAGAGTAGGAGCTTCCCAAAACTCCTCAAATCCTAGAGTAACCACTTCATTGGTACTCTCAACGTACAGACGCTGACCAAAACAGAAAAACTATAGACGCTAACGGACACCTGCAAAAAATTCAGTATCCTCACACTTGCAGTACAAGAATTTCATGACCTCTATATATATATATATATATATATATATATATATATATATATAAAATATATATATATATATATATATATATATATATATATATATATATATATATATATATATATATATATATATAGGTATAAGATATATATATATATATATATATATTAATGAAATCCAACAGAACTTTAAACAAAATAATACTAGAAACTTCTACAATACATTTTAAGAAAACTTAAAGGGGTATCAGACGCTCAGCTTGTGCTTCAAAAAAACCCGATGGCACGTTGGAAACTAATGCGAAAGAAAACTGTAAATTATTAGACCAATACTTCAACTCCTTTCTTAACTGTGAATCACCCCAAGAAAAACTTGCGCTCACCCCTCCGGTTTCCACAAACCCGGACTCACAAGCCCCTGACCTAGAAGAAATTCAGGAGATCATCCAAAAGCTCAAAAATAACAAAGCACCAGGAGAAGATGGGATCATTGCAGAATTCTGGAAACTGAACGATCCTACACTTACGCAGAAACTTCATAACGTCATTTCAAACATATGGATGATGGAGCGAATACCAGGAGACCGGAAACGTGCTCTAATTCATCTGTTACACAAAAAGGGTGATAAAACAGCCATCAATAACTATAGAGGAACCTCCCTGCTCCCGATTGCTTATAAAATCCTCTCCCAGGCACTTTTAAACAGGCTAGAACCCCAGATGGATCCACTAATTAGTGAATACCAAGCCGGATTCAGAAAAGGGCGATCTTGTGATGAACAGTTGTGGAGCTTAAAAACAATATTACAAATGAGAAAATGTAGAAATACAGTAATTAAATTCGTCGACTTCAGAAAAGCGTATAATTCTGTAGACCGTGAAACACTTTTTATAATCATGGAAGAATTCGGGATAGACTAAAAGACCCAAAAAATCATTGAACAGACGCTTACAGGAACTTTGTCCAAAGTTAAATTCATGGGTGAAATATCGGAGCCCTTTGTTATTAAAACTGGAGTTCGACAGGGGGATGGATTATCCCCAATTCTCTTTAATATTGTTCTAGAAAAGATCATTAGGGAATGGGAACCTCATGTGAAAGGCATTCAAATTGGTATAAAAAAATAGAACCGTCTTACAGTCAAGTGCTTTGGAACGCTGTGGAAAAATTACATGAGATTGCGCAAAGAACCGGACTACAAATTTCTTATGAAATAACCCACTATATGGAAAGACGACCAGCAAATAAATTAGCATTAATCACACAATACGGTAATATAACACAAGTCCCTCATTCTAAATACCTTGATGAAATCATACAGTCATCGGGACTAAACCGAATCGCCAATGAACCAAGAATCACCAAACTACAGAGGGCCTACAAGCTAACGTGGGCTCACTAGAACAAGAAGTGCATCTCGTTAGATGCAAAATTAAGGCACTATACAACGGTGATTCTTCCGGAAGCAACTTACGCAGCCGAAACAATGGTTATCGATGGTCATTCCAAAATTAAGGATATAGAAATACAGGAAAGAAAAATTCTCAGAAAGATTTACGGGGCGGTTAATGTTAACGGTATTTGGATGAAGAGACCTCAAAACGAATTCTACCAAAAGATACACACGATAAGGGACGTATTCAGAAAACGCCGAGCACAGTTTTATACACACATTTATAGGATGGAAAACTCCAGAACTGCGAAGAAATTGCTCAACGTCATAGCACGGAGTAAATGTGGCACTTGACCGAGTTGACCGAGGTTCAGAAGGACTTACAACAGGTCAACATACAAAATATCGAGGACCGCACTGAGTGCCGGAATAAAATAAAAAATGTTAAGTTTGAGGATAGACCATCACGACAGCCTGGAAGAAAATGGACAGCTGAGCGGAAGAAGGAGCATTATGAGAGGATGAAGAGATTTTGTGAAGAGAAGCGGGAAAACGCCAGAAGATGAAATCATGTACAATCAAGTTCAATCGCTCTCCTAAAGGGGAACAATCGACTAAATAAATTATATATATATATATATATATATATATATATATATATATATATATATATATATATATATATATATATATATAATTATATTAAATTTATTAAATTTACCCTAGTTACGGTAACAAGTCTGTTTGAAATAGTGCTCCATAAAAATAACTAAAAGTATCAGAAATTATGAATTTAAAAATTTAAAAACAGTGAGGAAAGCAATAAGGAACACTGGGACAGAGAGGTTACAGAAATTTACATGGGGAAAACGTATTTAGCGAGAACATTTAGATTAATTTTGGGATAAATTTTTGACAAATTTATTTGACATTTGTCAAACGAAAAATTTGCATAGGCACTGTGATAAGAGTGACCTTTCTGTTGGTTCGACGGATAAGTACCAGGCAACTAGGAAACAAGAGGGACGAACACCGAAACCCAGGTCGCGTCTGCAGTGGCATCCACCGGCAACCTGGTCAGCGTCTGTTCACCAGAGGTGTGGCTGCAAATACATGTCTACAAAGGCCTCAACAGCCAGTAGTACTAGAAGCCCTGTACCCAACCAGGCAAACTCAAACAAGCAACCATGGCAGTTCAACCAAAACTTTACTATACCCCAGGTGGTAACCAATCCACACGCCACAAAGCGTCATCTAGGCAATCGGATTCTGGGGAGCCTAGAGTTAAACTGCTAAAGAGGAAATCGGAGTCCTCACTTCCCACATATATAGGCACACTCAACATCAATACACTAATACAAGTAGGAAAACTACATCACCTAACCACAGAACTCGAAAGACAGCACATCATGATAGCGGCTCTACAGGAAACCAGGTACACAGACGATCTCACAATGGACTACGCAAAATTCAGGATCTTCAAAGGAAAAACTGGGAGACGAGTAGGCAGGGGTGGAACCCCAATATTGGGCATGGCATTCCTAGTCCACAAAGATGCAGTCAACTCAATCAAAGAAGTCACACCAGTAAACGAAAGATTAATGACCATGAGAATTAGAACATACAACAAGCACTATACCTTTATTAACACACACGCTCCTGTAAACAAGGAAACCAAGACACACCCAGAAAGCACAGAGAAATTCTGGAACACACTAGAAAAAACCCTGAGTAAAATTCACAAAGATGATGTGAAAATTTTACTAGGAGACTTCAATGCACAAATCGGCAGAGAAAAATATATCAGAGACACTGCAGGTGGATGCTCTGCACACCACAACACAAACTGCAACGGATTGAAACTAGTCGAACTCTGCAGACAATTCAACCTCAAAATTATGACCACCCACTTCAGAGGCAAACCAAACAAGAAAATGACATGGCGATCACCAATACAATCCTTAGGAGAATACCAAATCGATCACATAGCCATATCAAGAGAACATTACAGGACGATCTCAGATATTAAAGTCAGAAGAGGATCCAACATTGACTCAGACCACTACCTCACACGTGCCAAAGTCAAATTCACTCCAAGAAAAAGACCACTACTCAAGCAGACACCACAAAAATTTGACATAGAAAAAATACACACATCCAACTTACAGGAACAATGGGAAAAAATCCCCACAGATAATTGGCCTGACTTCCAGAAGAAAATCACACAGACAGCCAAACAGACAATCCCACTCAAAAGAAAGTCCAAACATCCCTGGTGGAACCAAGAATGCGAAGATGCGATGGAAGAACGCAAACTAGCTCTCAAAAGATACACGACTAAAAAATCAGATAAAACCTTAAAAGAGTTCCTGGAGATCAGAAAACGAGCAGCAAAAACAATCAGACAGATCAAACGCAGATACATCCACGAACAACTAGACTCGATCGAACAGGATTTCCGCAACTATAACTCACACAACTTCTACAGAACATTTGCCAATAAAATTAAAGGCTATCAACCTCAAAATCTATGTTTCAGAAAACCAGACAAAACACTAGCACTGACCAACACGGAGAACTGCGAACTCCTAGCACGATACTTTGACTCACTACTGAACTGTCCACCCCCACCAGAGAGATTCCAACACGAATACAGAGAACCCACAACACCACCATCACCTCCCCCAACAACAGAAGAAATCAGAAGACACATCCAACGGCTAAAGAACAACAGAACCTCAGGTGAAGATGGCATAGTCGCAGAACTATTGAAAAACCTAGGCAAAAACGCACTCCAAGAACTCACAGAAATTATCCACGAAATCTGGAACACAGAAAAAGTACCCGAAGACTGGAGATGCGCTCTCATTCATCCGCTCTTCAAGAAGGGAGACCGGACAGATGTGAACAACTACAGAGGGATCTCCCTTCTTCAAGTAACATACAAAATTTTCTCAGCATGCTTACAAGAACGAGTTCAGACACAACTTGAAGGCAAAATAGGCGAGTACCAAGCGGGCTTCAGGCCTCGCAGATCTTGCGTAGAACAAATATTCAATCTCAAAAGCTGCCTAAGAATTAGAACACTCAGCAACAAACCCACGGTCTGCACATTTGTTGACTTCAAAAAGGCGTACGACTCAGTAGACCGGACATCACTCTTCAACACGCTAAACGAACTCGGACTGGACACAAAAACACTGAACCTAGTAAAGGCAACACTCACAGATACATACTCCAAAGTGAAATTCATGGGAGAAATTTCAAGACCTTTCAAAATTGAAACAGGAGTCAGACAAGGTGACGGCCTCTCCCCACTCCTGTTCAACCTCATTTTAGACAAAGTAATTAGAGAATGGAACACAACACCCACCACTCTAGGCAGAAGCGGTATCACCTTTAAATGCCTAGCATTCGCAGATGACCTTGCAGTTCTAGCAGACACTGAGGAACAAGCGATCCAACAGGTAGAAACGCTCAAAAAGTGCGCTGAAAAAGTTGGACTACAAATATCGTTCGAGAAAACTGAGTACATGTCAACAAACAAAAACGACACACAACAATTACAGACGAAATACGGAACAGTAAACAGAGTTACAAAATTCAAATACCTAGGAGAAATCATACAACATACAGGAATTGAGAAAGAAACTCAAAAGACAAGGATAGAGAAAGTAAGAAAAGGCTACGGCATGACTGCAAACATCTACAACAAGAAGAACCTTGGCATCCAAACAAAAATCAGACATTACAATACAGTCATCAAACCCGCCATACTATACGCATCAGAAACTATAGCCTCGAATAAAGGTGACATGGAAGCCCTGAAGAAAGAAGAAAGGCGAATCATCAGAAAAATTATTGGACCAAAACTCACAGATGAAGGATATAGACTACAATCAATAGAAACCACGGAAAAACTGTCTAACATAGAGAACGACATCAGAAAACGCAGACTTAGATTCTACGGACACATCTCAAGACTCCCGGAGACCAGACTAACTAAACAGATGCTGAACTTCCTACAGAAACGTAAAGTCAGTACCAAGTGGATGAAACAAGTAACACAAGACCTAGAAGCAGCAAACATCACAGATACTCAGGACAGAACGACTCTCAGATATCAAATACACCAGTGGGAAGTGAAGAAGGAGACCAAGAAAAAGACTGGAACCTCCTGGACCGAAGCAAGAAAACAGGCACACTCACAGAAAATGCGGGAAATCTGGGCCAAGAAGAAGAAAAAGATTTGAAAACCATGAAAACTTAGCGCCATCTACTTTAGGTGCAATCCGAGGATAATAATAATAATATATATATATATATATATATATATATATATATATATATATATATATATATATATACATATACTCTTGTTGTGTGTACTCTTGTTTTGTGTGTACACTAATATGTTTTAAGATATGTGCACTTCCTTCCTTGCGCAATCTAAAAATTTGTCAAATTTGTATTAAGCAAAAAAAAAATGTTATTTGGGGACTCCTCTCCTTCCTCGTGATTTTAGAAATGTTAAATATCTTTTAAAATTTTAGAAAGTTTGGCGAAAACTAATTCTAGAGAGAGACTAACTGGGAATATTTTATGATATAATCTCGATGAAAATTCGTTAAAATTAGGGGAAATTTGTGGAAAAATATCGCGAAATCAATGAAATTTTTCTTTATAAAATCCAGAAAACAATTTATCGAAACTAATGGAAAATTTAATTGAAACGTTTTCAATATTAGATAAAATTTATTAAAAATCTAAATACCATTTAATCTTATTTTAATCAGATGTGTAAATTAAACGCGGAAAATGATTAGTAAGTTGTCATTTAAAGATTGCATTAACCAACCAATCTGGAAAATGTGTACATTTACCTAACTACATACTTATTATTACATATTACAACATAAGTATTCATTAGAATAATTTACAATATATTCTTCCAATAATAGCTTGAGAATCATTTTTATGACATTAGCTTTCACATTATAATGTTGTATACCTGACTAAAGAGACTTTGACATTAGCATACACAATATAATTTTAATGTCCCGACTAAATTTGTTCTAGATAGTTAGTCATATTAATAGCTAGCGCACAAGACTAAATTCTAAGTCAAGTAATAATTCTCGAAGTTATCACCTGAAACGTCCGTTTCGTATGTCTATGCCTCATCTTAATCGAGTATACATGTTTATTTATTGCAGCGAGTCTTGTGTGAAATAAATTAATAGTCTTACTATGTGTCTTGCGCTAGGCGTTAATGTAATAGATTTAAGAAGATATCAATTTACCAAAGAAACTAACATTCTCAAATAGAATAGAATTTACGATTCCAGACAAATCTCAATTTTGTTACCAAATTACTTGAATCTTAACTGCAATTACGACTTATACGTTCAAGACTTCCAGTATGATCCCAATGACACTAGTTTGCCACTATTTCTGCCATTTGTCACTATTTGTCTTTATTTAAATGAAAAGAAACTAATTGCCTGCTTCAAGAGATTCTTTTCTGATATCATATTTTGTTTTCTCTAATGCGGAAGTTTTCACCAAAGTCAGTTTGAAATTTTAAAAAGATGAACCATCCATTCATTTATTACTCGATGAGCATCGAACCATTCTACAGACAATCGCTGTCGTCTTGCTTTTGAAGTAGAAACTTTTCGTAGCTACAATGGTAAGAAATTGAAACAAGAAAATTTGTTTGCAGAAAGTAATATGCTTCCGATAAAATCTGTATTTATTCCAAAGCCGGTTGAAGATCACGAATAGAATGGTTGCGACCGTTACTACGAGGTAATCCACACTTATAATATGTAAAAATATTATATAACTAATTTAAAGTTATATAAATTTAGAAACTTATCACGACTCGAGTTTCGATTGTTAAACTTTTGAAACACTTTAAAATGACCTTTAACCGTCGAAACCGGAGTCGTGATAAGTGTGTAAATGTATATAGCTGTGAATTAGTTATATAAAATTTTTACATAATATAAGTGTCGTTAAAACATAGTGAATTTATCAATTCAGTACAGTTAAGTATTGTTTTCTCGGTAACAAATTAAATGAAAAAAAGATACTATTTCTACAGCGTGCACTAAGCCATTTTAAACTAGCTGCAACCGCGTTATTAAAACTTTTTCTTTAGAAGCAGATCTTCTTTAGAGCAATCTTCTTTAGATTCAGACTCAAACGTAATTTATTGGTAAATGATGCTATATGATAAAAAATTAGCTGTTCAGACATCGTTAAAGTTACAGGGATATAGCCAAAAAAGATTCCCAAATATATTATCTTCTTAGAGAAAACTGATTCTTTTCAATAAATCAGTGACTCAGTATTTTTTGGTTTGCCTCAATACTTATAATAATACTTATTAATAATAAAATCTAGACCTATGATTTAATAATTCCTATGATAACAAAGTTTTGTATTTATTAACAAATGTCAATTTAAAATCGTTATAATTCGCTTAGTTTATTACTAGTACATGTGGATCGTATTTTTCGGAATGGAATAGTTATTGTGGATGGAAGATTGAAAAGAATGGAATAGTTGCTAAAGGTGGAATAATTGATGTGAAATTTTATAATGAATGTTGACACTTGTATATGAAAGAGTAAGCAGAGTTGCGAGCTGCGCGATTCTTCTAGATAGCGCAACAGCTTAGGTTGTATGAGTTGCAAGATGTACAACTCCTACTGCACAAAATATTAAATCATAATTCATTCGAAACGGCCGTCGGCCACGTCTCGACCGTCAGCCGCAGAAAATGCATTCAACATATTTTAATAGAACTTGATGAGTTGTATTGGAATTTGAGTCGAAAATGCCGATAAAAATTGAAATGGCTGTTCCTTCCTTCTTGTCTGGTGGAGATAGAAACCTGGGAGGGGTCTCATTGTGACGTAAGGATCGTGCCGTTTTCAGTCGATATCATGGTTTGGTACGGAAAATGTCGTTCTTTCGTCGCCACCCAGCGTGCGTTCACTAAGGAGGCTTTTGCATAATGATTTATGATTCCAACCTTAGAAGATAATGTTTGTCCCAGATTGAAGCCATGAAAACCGCATGAATTCATCCCAAGAAATATTGAATCGTTTCCATTCGAGGTCAAGTTTTTTAAATTTGCAAGAGTTGAGGCCCACGACCATCTCTCTTGAGCGGTGAATAAAAAAAAATTCAGTACTGCGCCGTTTGTTTTTCAATAACCCTCCAAAACTGCACTATCTGTTTTGGCGCGCCCTATATTCAATGTAGTTAAAACATAGTGAATTTTCGCAACCATCCTATTAAGGTTATAAATAGTTTAAACATTTTAAATACAGCTTGAAAGATGTCATAAATAACACAAAGTATAAAGAGCTTAGGAACATCTCATAGGCAATCTAAACTGCTTAGAAACAACTAAGCAATAGGTTATAAATACCTCCAACATGTTATATAGGGCTTGAAAGAGGTAATAAACAACATATACAGGTCACAGCCTATTTTACCTGCAGCTTTTTCTAGATTCTGTTTCTAGATCTGTTTAAGCTATTTATATATATATATATATATATATATATATATATATATATGTATATATATATATATATATATATATATATATATATATATATATATATATATATATTATGGTGGTTCTTAACAATTTTTTCGTCTCAGAAATGCCCTCTGGCTCGATGGTTCCCCTGTCAAAAACCCACTTCTAGAACCCAAAAACCGTTTTTCAGCTTAAAATTGAAAAGTCAGTCAAAAGATAATTAGGGACGGTAAAAATCATCAGTTTTGCTATCAGGAGGACATAAATATTGACAACAAATATTCTTAATTATCAGGATTACTGAGAAACTAAGTCACATAATCGTGTCAGCCGATACCAGCCTTCCCATTGCACCTCGAACAAAATTTTGAACATTTCTCTAAAATATGACAAATTAAACAAAATTGTCTTATTTCATAAATAAGACATTTTTCACATGAAATTTGATCACTTAATGATTACAAAAACATAAGTCATAAAGATTTTACTAACCTTGGAGTCAGATAGACATCAAGTATTGACAATCCGTCTAGAATGAATTCCTTTAAAATCATCATTGAAATAATTAATTTGACAATGGTTTTATAATAAGAACATCATGAATTCATAGAATATTTTATGACAAAAAGCGTATTTTTTTTTAAATAAACAACTATACAATGTTTAGATTCATTTAAATTACACAAACATGATAATATAATAGATTTTTTCTTAATGAAATTTAACTTGAATAAGAATTAATAAATTTTCTTCATAAATTTTTTAAAGAGATTCTTGCAATAGCGTTTCTTTATACAATTTATTATATCCTTCTGTCACTTGTAATGCGAATTGTCGTTGTTCTGTATCATTGGTAAAACTATTTCTGAAAGCCTGCACTAACTTAATGCCCCTTCAGCAGTATCATTAACAACTTTGATATTTTTGACGATATTTCTTGCTTCAATGTATTTTTTATTTTTCGTCCAGTGCTTGGGATTATATTTCAAAAATGTTTCAATATCAATTGAAAATCTTTCAAATAATTCCTTTGATTTCGAATTTATAAAGTGATCTATTTCAATGTTTTTAGAATTGACAATATCTCTAGCTTGGATAACGATTCTCTTATCACATACAAAACAATCAACCACATCCAATTTTGCAACCATTCTTTCTTTCATTCCAGTAGATATTTCTTCATCAAAAAAAACTAAAGCAGCGGTAATTCATCATTTTACGAGTAAAAGAATAAATCTCTTGTATATGATCTGTAAGAATACTTTGTATTGTAGGGTCTGCAATGCCACTTTCAATGCTAGTTCTCCTCAATTGACTCCAATTATCTTTGAGTCTTTTGAATAAAGGGTTCCTGTGGTACCTGGAATTTATTTTCGAATACAGCTCCTTTCTAGATTCATTCTAAATAAATATGAATTCTATATTCATTCTAGACGGATCATCAATACTTGATGCCTATCTGAAGGTTAGTAAAATCTTCACGACTCATGTTTTTGTAATCATTAAGTGATGAAATTTCATGTGAAAAATTTCTTATTTCGAATACCTTTGTTCGAGGTGCATAGGGAAGGCTGGAATCGCCTGACACGATTATGTGGCTTAGTTTCTCAGTACACCTGATAGTGGAGAGCATTTATTGTCAATATTTATGTGCCCCTGATGGTAAAACTGATGATTTTTTCAATCCGACCGAGACCGACCCTCAAAATTTGTTGACTGATTCTTCATTTTTAAGTTGAAAAACGGATTTTGGGCTCTAGAAGTGGGTTTTTGATAAGGGAACCATCGGGTCATTTTATCCTTCATATTTTATCATCAATTAGAACACTTTCGGACCGTGGGAGGGCATTTATGAGACGAAAAAATTGTTAAGGACCACCCTAATACATATATATATATATATATATATATATATATATATATATATATATATATATATATATATATATATATATATATATATATATATATATATATATATATATATATATATATATATAGTTATCATTTGCTACTATATATTCTAAACTGAAAGTTTCTTATAAACTGTCACCTAATAATAATTTCCAATTATTATTGTCTGCTTTAAATATTGCATCTAGAAATGTTCTCTAGAAATGGACATAAGAGAATAAAATAATAGCGTAATGTATATAGAATATATATTTTTAAATATATTTTTAGCCAAAACTATTTAAGATTCGCCTGAAAAATGTTTATTAAGCAAATAATGTATAATTATGAAATTATGATACTATGATACTAGAGTATAAGAGGGTATTTCAATCAAAGTAAATTTATCACATTTAATACAAAAATAATATTGAATAGTATTGTTACATTCTTTAAGTTGCATTTAAAAATTGTGAATTCGAACAGTAATTATCAACAACTTGATAAACGAATTATGATTTTGGGATTGTTTTCTCTTGAGTTCAACAGTTTTTTTTCAACTTAAAAACTGTTTTATTTTGATTTACCTTCACTATTTCAAACTCTTCAATATTTTTTATAATTTGTAATATATTATTTAATATATAATGTATATATTTCAATATATCACTTGCAAAATGTCACATGCATGAAATTTATATTCTTTATTTACAGATTTTCAAAGATATTAAATTTACAAAGAAGAATATGCATACAAAAATATGAGAATATGCATACAAAAGAGAAAATAAATATAAACAAAGTGAAACAAAAATTCAAAATAAAAACTTACTACTTCCAATTTTATAAGTAAGCTTGCAGGTGAGTTTGTTTGGGTAACAATTTCCTGATGCTAATTAAGCTAATAATAATTAAGCTAATGCTAATACTCATTAAGCAAATGCTAATACTAATTAAGCTATATTAAAACATTTCTATTAGCATAATGTTCCAAGAATTGCAATCAACAAAAATGTAAAATTATGTTATTTTTTATTACAATCCCGATAAAAATCTAATTTGAGTGGAAAACACTTTCGCCATCGAGAATAATTAACTTGATAAATGAAGCAATAAAAATATATTAGATTTTGCATTTGATAAGACAAAAGAAATCCATTTCAGTTAAACAATGCCAGTCATTTATTAACAAAAGGAAAGTTGATTGGGGCTCCCTTTCACATCCTAAAGGTCTTTTTATACAAAAAATGAAGACTGAATGTTCTCAACAGAAGAACCTAGTCATTAGGAAATATGAAATTTCGAAGCTATTTTAGAAACATAATATCAACGTAACATTTGACATAAAAATTACTTTTATTCAAATAAAACTTTTTAATTCAAGAAAAAATAATGAAAATATAAATAAGATCTGATGGTGTAGCTGCTGATTAATTGATTTAAAGGAAATGTAATGAATTTTTTCATGTCAGTATATGCAAATATTTTAGACAAATTTTTTAAGAAGTGTTATAAAATTTATTTTTAATCTTCTACATATTAGAAATATAACTTTAACTTTATTAAATATTTTTAAATAACTTTTATTAAATATGAAATAAAAAGAATTTACTATACGACATAAAATAATATATAGTAGAAACATAGTAAAAATACATGAATAATTAAAATTAGAAATTAAATATCCTTAAATTTATACTACAAATAATGGCAAAAAATACTTTAAAATATGTACTAGAAATTATAAAATAACCGTTGATTTCTTAAACTATTATAGAGCATATTGTAATGGGGTCATCAGATGTTTTCTTCGTGAACCCTGCAACTTGCCATCATGTATTAATTTGATTATCTCTTCTGGTGGTAATTTAGGCTTTTTCTTTATGTTTAATTTCAACTCAAATTATTGATCTCACTGTTTGGTGCAGTTTTGTTTAAATGCATTCTGCTAACATTTGAGCACACGTTAATATTATGTTCCTAAAATAGCTTCGAAATTTCATATATCCTAATAACTGGGTCCTTCTGTCGAGAATATTCAGTCTTCATTTTTTGTATAGAAAGACCTTTTGGATGTGAAACGGAGCCCCAATCAACTTTCCTTTTGTTAATAAATGACTGGCATTGTTTAACTGAAATGGATTTCTTTTGTCTTATCAAATGCAAAATCTAATATATTTTTATTGCTTCATTTACCAAGTTAATTATTCTCGATGGCGAAAGTGTTTTCCACTCAAATTAGATTTTTATTGGGATTGTAATAAAAAATAACATAATTTTACATTTTTGTTGATTGCAATTCTTGGAACATTATCCTAATAGAAATGTTTAAATATAGCTTAATTAGTATTAGCATTAGCTTAATTAGGATTAGCATTAGCTTAATTAGTATTAGCTTAATTAGCATCAGGAAATTGTTACCCAAACAAACTCCCCTGCATGCTTACTTATAAAATTGGAAGTAGTAAGTTTTTATTTTGAATTTTTGTTTCATTTTTGTATGCATATTCTTCTTTGTAAATTTAATATCTTTGTAAATCTGTAAATAAAGAATATAAATTTCATGCAAGTGACATTTTGCAAGTGATATATTGAAATAAATACATTATATATTAAATAATATATTATAAATTATAAAAAATATTGAAGAGTTTGAAAAATAAAATAGTGAAGGTAAATCAAAATAATACAGTTTTTAAGTTGTAAAAAAACTGTTGAATTCAAGAGAAAACAATCCCAAAATCATAATTCATTTATCAAATTGTTGATAATTACTGTTCGAATTCACAATTTTTAAATGCAACTTAAAGAATGCAACAATACTATTCAATATTATTTGTGTATTAAATGTGATAAATTTAGTTTGATTGAAATACCCTCTTATAGTCTAGTATACGTATCATAATTATACAATATTTGCTTAATAAACATTTTTCATGCGAATCTTAAATAGTTTTGGCTAAAAATATATTTAAAAAAATATATTCTATTTACATTACGCTATTATCTTATTCTCTCATGTCCATTTCTAGAGCCCATTTCTAGATGCAATATTTAAAGCTGACAATTTTATTTTTCAAACTCTTCAATATTTTTTATAATTTATAATATATTATTTAATATATAATGTATTTATTTCAATATATCACTTGCAAAATGTCACTTGCATGAAATTTATATTCATTATTTACAGATTTACAAAGATATTAAATTTACAAAGAAGAATATGCATACAAAAATATGAGAATTAGGGTGGTCCTTAACAATTTTTTCGTCTCAGAAATGCCCTCCCACGGTCTGAAAGTGTTCTAATTGATGATAAAATATGAAGGATAAAATGACCCGATGGTTCCCTTATCAAAAACCCACTTCTAGAGCCCAAAAACCGTTTTTCAGCTTAAAAATGAAGAATCAGTCAACAAATTTTCAGGGTCGGTTTCGGTCGGATTGAAAAAATCATCAGTTTTACCATCAGGAGCACATAAATATTGAATTTAAATGCTCTCCATTATCAGGTGTACTGAGAAACTAAGCCACATAATTGTGTCAGGCGATTCCAGCCTTCCCTATGCTCCTCGAACAAACGTATTCGAAATAAGAAATTTTTCACATGAAATTTCATCACTTGATTACAACACATGATTACAAAAACATTGTGAGTCGTGAAGATTTTACTAACCTTGGAGTCAGATAGGCATCAAGTATTGACGATCTGTCTAGAATGAATAAAGAATTTATATTTATTTAGAATGAATCTAGAAAGGAGCTGAATTCGAAAATAAATTACAGGTACCACAGGAACCCTTTATTCAAAAGACTCAAAGATAATTGGAGTCAATTGAGGATAACTAGCTTTGAAAGTGGCATTGCATACCCTACAATACAAAGTATTCTTACAGATCATATACAAGAGATTTATTCTTTTACTCGTAAAATGATGAATTACCGTTGCTTTAGTTTTTTGAAATAGATCACTTTATAAATTCGAAATCAAAGGAATTATTTTAAAGATTTTCAATTGATATAACATTTTTTAAATATAATCCCAAGCACTGGACGAAAAATAAAAACTACATTGAAGCAAGAAATATCGTCAAAAATATCAAAGTTGTTAATGATACTGCAGAAGGGGCATTAAGTTAGTGCAGGCTTTCAGAAATAGTTTTACCAATGATACAGAACAACGACAATTCGCATTACAAGTGACAGAAGGATATAATAAATTTTGTATAAAGAAACGCTATTGCAAGAATATCTTTAAAAAAATTATGAAGAAAATTTATTAATCATTATTCAAGTTAAATTTCATTAAGAATATATATATATATATATATATATATATATATATATATATATATATATATATATATATGTATATATATATATATATATATATATATATATATTATATATATATAAATAGATTCCAAAATTATATACATAACACAATACATATATAATTAAATAAATAAAACTAATATAGTATATAAATAAATAAGAAAAAAAAAGGAAACATATGCTAATAAAACTAAATAAATCACTAAATTCCTATCCCTTAACCATCAGCTTCCAGCCCCACATATTGCTCTTCTTCTCCCCTTAACTTCCTTCATCCATTCTATCCCTCTTTCATACTCGTTTAAAATCCCTCCTCTACACCTATCTCTTTCTCTCATTTCTGCGCATTCGTTCAACAAGTTCTCTATTGTTTCCTTGTTTTCTCCACACATCCTGCATACTCTATTCCTATCCTCCATCCAATATTTATTCTCTCTCTCTTCATTTCCACATCTGAATCTTGCCATTCTCACTCTCTCTTTTCTACTCTCTCTTCATAGGTACTTTGGCAGTTCTTCTGTTATTTTTATTTTCATATATTCCATTGTACCTAGACTCCCTAATTCTTGTTCTCCTTTCTTGAATTTGCACATCTCTATCTCTCTGAACTGATTCCCCTGTCATTACTCCGCCTCTCTCTCGCATTCTTTCTATCTCTGCGCCTGCATACCCGTTTCTTTTGAGATATGCCTCCCTTTCTTTCCACCCCCCTTTTAAATTTCTTTCGTATTTTCTTTGAGACACTCTTGCAAAATTCTGCACTTTCCGCTCTTTGTATCACACTCTCCTCAAAACTTATTGCTCTTTTTCCTTCTTCTGTTCTTATTCCATCTCTCTTTGTTTTCTTTATCACTATATACCCCAGGGTCTCTCTACCTGCTCATAGCACTCATATCAAATATTTTTCTTGCTCCCTTTCCAGCCCGTCTTGCTCTCTCCGTTCCCATATTTCCGCTCCATATAGCAACACGCTTTTCACCAGGCGATTAAACATCAACACTCTCCTTCTATAGTCATGTCCAAATTTTCTCTCTCCTATTCCCCATATCGCTCCTATTATTTATTAGCTTTTGTGACTAGCTCTCTCACGTGTGCTGTTTATGTATTTCTTTTATTAAACATCCTAGGTATCCTAGGTATTTAAATTCTTTCACTTCTTCAATTTTCTCCTTCTCCCATCTCCACTCATTTACTCTTCTTCTATCACCCCCTTTTCTAAACGCCATCATCTTGGACTTCTCTACATTCTCCGTCAGCTTTTTCCTCCTCATATATTTCCTCCTCATATATATATATATATATATATATATATATATATATATATGAGGAGGAAAAAGCTGACGGAGAATGTAGAGAAGTCCAAGATGATGGCGTTTAGAAAAGGGGGTGATAGAAGAAGAGTAAATGAGTGGAGATGGGAGAAGGAGAAAATTGAAGAAGTGAAAGAATTTAAATACCTAGGATACCTAGGATGTTTAATAAAAGAAATACATAAACAGCACACGTGAGAGAGCTAGTCACAAAAGCTAATAAATAATAGGAGCGATATGGGGAATAGGAGAGAGAAAATTTGGACATGACTATAGAAGGAGAGTGTTGATGTGTAGTGAAGGAGAGTGTGAGAATTGCAATATAAAAATAACAACCATATGTGAGTAATTATTGAGATCACCTATTGTAACTTCTTAAAGACTGGTATAACGTGTGCTAATTTTAATTTACCCTCTTCTTGCATCCATGTGTTCATTACTCGTGTTATAATAATAATGTTGCGCATTCTGCTTAAAAAATATTTTTTTACAACTGTGCCATGTTATGTCATGTCAGTTCAGCTTCTAATTTATCATTATATAAGTGATGATTAAGCCAGGTGTTCCAAGGTGTTTTAACGTGGGAGTTTGTGCGTGAAAATTACCTGTTTACCATATTGACAAAGTAATTATTAAAAATATTGGTAATTATGTTGATCCTTTTTATTACAATCATCAATTATAATTTCATTGCAATTTTGTTGTTGATACCATCCTGCAATAAGTTAATTTCTTTGTTTTGCTCACATTTATTATACTTTCATATAGATTCATTTTGGTAATATATTTTTCGTAAGAAATTATATTTTATTAATTAACAGAGAGACACGAAAATGTAATTAAACATGTAATGAATTCATGAAATGAATCATGAGAATTAATCAAAAAAAGGTAAACCAAAAAGGGTTACCTAAAAAAGGTAAGCATGAAATAATTTGTAGAATAAGTAAGTGCTACGTGTTAAGTGCTACGTGGTCTGGATTTATCTGCTACAATATAACCTAATATAACCTTTATCCATTTTTTTTTCTTATTTCAGATCGAGAGGTCGCGCTACCGCGCGTTATGTGATCTGGATTTATCTGCTCCTTTATAACCTAATCTAACCATACATTTTGTTTATATCTGTAGCTGCGGCGGCGTTAGTAAGTATGCACCATTATTCCTTATCAATAAATCAATATCTCCACTAAAATCCATAATAGATTTCATCCTTTTAAGAAAATCCGTTACATGAATATTTTTTTAGTTAATCTGTAATTAACAAATCACTGTATTGAATTAAAGTTTTTCAATAATTTGAAGTTTTATCTTGTAGTAGAACTCATTTAGAAGCCGTTAGGTGTTATATATTTGTTGTATATGCTCATTTAGAATTGCAGCAAATCATAATAATGCTCTTTGTTCCGCGCTTTGTGAAATTTTACGCCTACAGGCCGAGTACGTGCAGCTTTAATTACTAGTGGGCTTAACATTTAAAATGGATGTGAAAAAGGGTTTTTGAATTCCTGATTAAAAGTTGAATCCATTTTTTTTTCTCGATTTTTCTCGATAAAGTGTTTACATTTATATACCTGTGAACAACAAGCTATATAATATTTTTACATATTAAGTGTGGTGAAAACATGTGTGGTGAATTTTTCAATTGAGTAAGTATTAAACTATTTTATTCAATCTTGTAACAACACATATTGCTTTAAATTAAAAAAAAATGCTACTTATAATTCTAGATTTACATAATTCTTTATATGTTATTGGCCACCTGACACATTAAAAGGTTAAAGAAATTGCATTTGCTTGGTAATAGGAAATCCGAGAAAAAAATATGAGAGGAAATCACTAATTTGACGAAAAACTATTTGACGACTACTCACAGAATAGAAGACAATGCAAATTACTGATCACGCAATAAACAACAGAGGTAAAATGATTTATGATACTGCACTGCGGATGATATTACATTGGTGTATATAGGGAATAGCGAAGAAAACTATAAGATATATATATATATATATATATATATATATATATATATATATATATATATATATATATGATTAGAGATTAACATAACTAGTCGGCACTGAAATATAGGATTATTTGTAGGCAGTAACTTAAAGCTTATTGCTATATTAAATTGAGCAACTTGGAAAATATACGAAATTATTACACAAGAAAACAAGATATCGTGTATCTACCACCAATATATTTGTATTATAATATGTTCTTATTTGGTATACTTGCCGTCTATTAGTGGAGCTATAAGACACAATCAAGCATACGTATGCAAGTTATTCAATACCGAACTCCGAATATAACTTCTAAATAAGACTTAATACTAAAGAGCTACGAACAGGTTGAATATATTTATATATTCAGGCTATATATATATATATATATCGCTTCTAATAAGTTTATAAGATTATCTATAATAAGTGTAGTTTTACCAATAATAAATTATCATTTATATCAATAAAATGCTAAGTTCATGTCTTTCTCCACAAAACCAACATCAAAATCAAAAAATAAAAACTAAACCTAAAACTTTAAAATGAAAATCAAAGAACCTAAATCTAAACCTAAACTGAAATCAAAAAACCTAACCTTTGCAGCCATTCACGTGGCATTCAAGTAAGTGTGTTCCAATTTATAGTTCAATACAACAAACTTGCATTGATGAGAGATACATCTCGAAACGCGACTGCAAATTCCCTTAAGATAAATAGAAATATATGATTTTAAAAACAATGTTATTGTTAGTTAATTATCTAGTTTTCGTTTAGTGCCTAGAAATTGGACTGGGGCCTAGTAGTAACTTACAAATATCTGTTGTATAATTCAAAATACTGCGTGGTATTAGTAAGAGAAATAGTAGTTTTAAAATGAGATTTGTTTTGTTGTCTTAATATGACATAATATTATAGAGCTGCGAACAGGTTGAATATATTTATACATTAAGACTATATTTCGCTTTTAATAAGTTTTCTAACAGCAATAATTTAGGAATTTAAATAAATAAGAAATCGTGTACTGTAAGAAGCAGAAGTATAGATAAAATATTAATTTGGGTGTAAAATATTATGTAAATGTTATAGTAACAGTATTATTTTAATCTCAGAAATAAGGAATAAATTCATAAATATTAACATCTCACTACACTCAAATATGTATGTGCGTCAACATAATACGTGAAACCGGCAAAATTTCCATATGCCACCAACTGCATAAAACAAAGGAAAACATTAAGGTATCGTTATGATTACCAGAGTAGTTTGCTTAACGAACATCCAAATGAAATTAAAAACGTCCCACACAATTTCAAAAACTGACAAAAAATATAAGAATTTAATTTGCAAATTTCTCGCAGTTTATAAATATATAAATTGAATTTTATCGTATGTTTACATTTACAGCTCTTCTTTAATTAATTCTCCTCTATATATTCAGTTATCAGTTTGCATACAAATCTGTGCGGTCTTGTCTGTCTGCTCTTGTCTGTCTGGTCTTGTGTATCTGGTCTTGTCTCTCTGGTCTAGTCCGTCTGGTCTTGTCTGTCTGGTCTTGTGTATCAGGTCTTGTCTGTTTAGTATTGTCTGTCTCGACTTGTCTGTCTGTTCTTGCTTCTCTGCTATTGTCTGTCGGGTCTCGTCTGTCTGGTTTTTCATGTCTGGCTTTTTCTGCCTGGTTATTTGGTCTTTTCTGTCTGGTCCTTTCCTTCTAGTCTTCTCCCTTTAGTTTTGTTCGTCTAGTCTTGTTCGTCTAGTTTAATATTGCTGTCGCTCTAATATTGCTGTCTAGTCTTGTTCATCTAGTCTTTTCGGTCTAGTCTTGTCCACCTAGACTTGTGTGTCTGTCCTTGTACCTTCTAGTATTATGCGTGTAGTCTTATCCGTCTAGTATTGTCCGTCTAGTCGTGTCCTACTGGTCTTGTCCGTTTAGTCTTTTACGACTAGTAATATCCAAATTTAAATTCAAATTCATTTATTGGGCAGTTGGTTGTATACAGAATTCATAGAGGCAAGTCAGGAAATTTGTTAAATAAATCTGTATAACTACAAAAATTCTTCCACATTGTACGGACATAGGGGATCGAGAAATTTTTTATTTTACTCCAAAAATGTGAAGGTTCGTCCTGAGTTATTCCCAGTGGAAGCAAATTATACATTTGAAAGACTATTGATTTTTACATTGTGGCTAGTATAACAAGTAGAAAAAGTCGCTATATGCAGTCTCATTTATTGTATTGAAATATTTTCTCCTTTTTTCTATAATTCCTTTTATAAGCCATCTTAAGCTTTGCACACATTTTAATTTCCCAGGAATTTTTTTCGAGGTTTTTTTCGTGAATATGAATGCATTCAATTATTGCATAATTTACTAATTCTTGCTATTTGTTTATTTTGCATTTTGTTTTTGGTATAAGACTCTGCGAGGAATTTATATGGGCAATTAACGACTCGAACAATTCATTGTATTTTATTTAGTTTGGTTTATATATTATTATATTGAATTTGTTTTACATAATATTTCCAATATACTTTAATTGCACATTGTATTCCTTGTTATCTATTGGGTCAAGATCCATTCAAATAAAACCTAAAACATTTGAAGAAAATACAAATCTGTGCGGTCTTGTCCGTCTGCTCTTGTCTGCATGGACTTGTGTAGCTGGTCTTGCCTCTCTAGTCTAGTCTGCCTGGTCTTGTCTGTCTGGTCTTGTTTGTCAGGTCTTGTCTGTTTGGTATTGTATGTCTCGTCTTGTCTGTCTGGTCTTGCCTCTCTGGTCTCGTCTGTCTGGTCTTTTCTGCCTGGCCTTTTCTGTCTGGTTAAACTTAAAATAAAACTTAAATTTATTGTATCTTCGGTTTATTTAGAACAATTATTAGGAAAATATTGAGCAATATTGACTAATTATTGAAGAACTAAAACTCCTACATATAAATACGTTTCGTAAACGGCATACATTGTAATTGAAAATAGCATATTTTGCAACTAGGTCGATAAGTTGCCAATTGCCCACGAGAGTGAAATTCAGTTGCTCTATAGGGAAATTAACAACACCCCACGAGTTGCAGATAATATTTTTTATTACTCGTGCCAGGGTACGTATCTTACAAGTTTCGGGCCCAGGGGCCATAAAAAAAATCAAAATTGAAATGTCTCCGGTGCACACTGGGCCGGATTTCAAACTTATGGCGACAAAAATAGAATTTTACAATGTCTCACAATTAATCATAACCACCTAAAATAAATGGCTTCATAACCCATTTACAATAATACAAACAAATTAATGCCAGAAACCAATGCCATTGGCTGTGGGAACGTGTAAAACCTCTCTCTTTTCCTTTCGGTACCAAGAAGTAATTAATACGCTCGATATTTCACGAAGTAACTACGCCTATTTTGTGTTTGCGCTGAAAAAATTTGAACATATAAAATGTTGAGAATTTGGCGCAAAGTATGTATTTTCATGTAATAATATCAAAGTTGTAGTAAGTTTGAATCAACTCTGTTATAAAGTAAGTTTTGTTAACGACTAATATCAATTTAAACAATCTTGCAATATACTGAATACATTGATTTTTTTTAATTGTTCCGCATAGTTCAGTTAAATTAAATAGATTTTAAGACAAGAAAAATATTGAACATTCTAGGAAAGCAATCATCCCTTTCACATTCTTCCACCTTACTTAAAATTGCAACTTTTTTCAAGTCCGGCAGAGTCCGGCGGAAGTGCTCGGACTTAGAATAGAGCGTTCAGTAGTTATCCTAAAAGTTTGAGAAGAACGAAAAAAGCTCACCACTCATCGCTTCAAAGAGAGTAAGGCCATATAGTGCACAGTGGCAAAGAAAAACTCTGCTAATAATAATTTTTATGCGAATTCAAATATAATTTATGTATGTATAGAGTTTGAGCGAGTGTTTGTGATGTATAGGGCTGACATAATCAAATCAATTCCATTGCCTATAGGCCTCCTGTCAGAAGATGTTATAGAGGCTAGTCATAAGACTTACAAACAGATTAGACAATACCACTCCAGGAAAATGTCAAGAATTAATACGATTACGGAAATTTTGAACTGGTTACTTATATCATCAGATCTTCTAATCACTAGTTATAGGACAAAACTCACCAGAAAAAAATAATGTAGTATTAGGAAAGCCTCAGGCCAACTACCTTAAATGAAGAATGTGCACGAGAAACTAATGATGAAATCGTTAGTGATGCTGAAGAAGGTACAGATAAAGATGATGATATTGATTTTTACAATGATCAGTTGTGAACTTGTAAAAAAATGTGGCACTAGCACTTTTGTCATAAATATATTTTTCCACTTAATTTTGCATTTATTAATTAGTAGAGGGAGGACGTATACACCT
Source organism: Phosphuga atrata (assembly GCA_944588485.1). Lineage (NCBI taxonomy): Eukaryota > Metazoa > Arthropoda > Insecta > Coleoptera > Silphidae > Phosphuga > Phosphuga atrata. The sequence goes on from OX155894.1 coordinate 37,062,781, forward strand.
AATATATACTCATTTTATATTATGCTCAACAAAATGTTATCACAAAATAATATTTGAGGCAAAAAAAATTTAAATTAACTGCTTTTTATTTTTATCGCCGTAAATCATCAGTCTCCGGTATCACCAAAGAATTTACACTCATTTTAAAACGTTTTCTATAATTTTTATTTTGTAATGAAAAAAATTTCAGTCACTCACAAAGTGACGTGAAACTTTTTTAATATTGAGGTTTTGATTGTGTTTATTTTATTTATTCAATTGTTTTTTTTAAGGTAACAGCGATTTTTTATTGAATATTTACGTCCGTTACCCAAGTTATGTGGTAATAATTGAATTGACAAACAGCCGTTTGTCGCACTATAAAAACGGGCGCCAAGATAGTATTTATCACGCATGAGTAATAAAAATATATTTTATGAAATTGTTTAGACAAATCACGGAATTAATATCAAGAGTTTCGAGCATCATACTAACCTGCTGTCAGCTAATTAAGGCGGCTGCCCGAACTGGCCACTAATTAGCGAAGCCTAAAATGTTTGATATTAACTTTGTCAAACGTTTTGAACATAAATTAATAACTATTAAGAATCAATTAATTTAAGTTGATTTACACAAAATAAATTGTATTTAATTTAACTTACAGTTTAATCGTTAAATTTAAACTCTTGACCATTACAATAAAATTTGAGATTTTATTTTGTTATGCGAGAAGTTAAAAGTTATGTAAGAGAAGAATTGGATTTGAGATTTCATAGAAATTTTACATCAGAGCTTTTAGATAAATGGAACGTATAGAGTTTCCAATTAAACGAATTTGAGATAAACTTAATACATTTGTAGACTCTATGAAGGAAATAAAGATCTGTTTCAAAACCAAACGAGTCTAATTCCTTTAGCATCCAATTTTTTAGTGATGCATTTCATTTCTTACTAATTTAAACTTAATGATATGAGTATATAATAAATAATACTGAAGTTATATTAGAAGGTTTATTAAAAAAGTTCTGAGATTATTCGATAACACGCAAATTTTATGTTTAAAATTTCTCGATTATCCACATGATATTAATATAATGATTACAAATTAAAACAAGTAGTCTATAAGTAAATATATGATTACTTGCAGGCAATAAATTAAAGCTTTTTGCTAAATTAAAACAACTTTAGGAATTAGAAGAATTTATTATAAGAAAATAATCAAAATATAATATAAAATATACTTTCATGAGTAAAGTAATTTAAGAACGTATATAATAACTAATATTGAAGTTATATTTGATGGTTTCCTGAAGAAGTTTCAAGATTATTCCATAAAACGCAAATGTAAAGTTTCCAATTTCCCAGATTAGAAATAAATCTAATAGCTTCGTGCCGTAACTGTAATCGAAAATCTAAAATGGAATTTTAACCATTTAAGAAAATTATATTTCTTGGATTTTCTTCTCTTGGCATTCAGCATATACTTTGTTATAATTATTTAATCTAATTTGTTTAATACATATAAATAAAAGTTATTTTATATCATCAAGCGGTTGTGGTAAAAACTTGTTCCAAAACCAGTTCTCTTCGTTCAACAACTGTGAGATTCATATCTTCAATTCCTAGCTCATAAAGCATTTAGATCAGCATATTATTCTAAAAAGGATGATACTGCTGATGTACGGATGATGCATGGCCATACGCGCCTAAGGCGACAACCGGATATCTTTCCGGCATTTCCCATGCCGTTTTATTGAAACCGTTTTAAGAAATATAGACTTATTCACAAAGTAATCACCAACTTTTTCTGTGGGAATAAAGTCATTGTGCAAGCTTGTTTTTCCAGACGAATGTTACGCACGTGACAATAAAAAAACGTGCGCGGAAAAGCTTTCAGCCAAAATTCTGTTGAGCAGAAAACGCGATCCTAACTCCCCAGCCGACAAGAAAAAAAGTCCCATCGATTTTTTTCACACGAACGCAGGTAAAACATTTGTAACAGGATGAAAGTTTAATGGAAATATATATATATATATATATATATATATATATATATATATATATATATATATATATATATATATATATATATATATATATTTATATCCCACTTATTTATATATAGCCCATTAAAATGGTAGTTTAATTTTCAAGAAAACGCAACCTAATTTATTTATCTGTTCTGTACAAAAACCTGTATGGCCTAAAAAATCGAATCCAATATGACGGCCCCAAAACTCAAAAATAGCAAAAACAGCGCATTCCTTATCATTCATTATTTTCCAGGATAAATCAATTTATATGCCAAATTTTCCTCATGAACATGTGTTGTAACTTAGTTAGTAGAAGTCCATGAGAAAGTAGTAGAAGTCCATGAGCAAAATTTGGTGATTTATCCTGGAAAATAATGAAACAACATATGGAAAACCCTGTTTTTTGCTATTTTTGAATTTTGGACCCGCTATATTGGATTCGATTTTTTTTAGTAATTTATTGAAGCAGGTTTTAATTGGAAGCAGTTTTGAATAATAAGTTTTTGTACAGAACAGATTAATAAATTAGTTTGCGTTTTCTTGAAAATTAAACGGCCATTTTAAAGCCGCCATGTTGGATTTTTTAAAAAGGGCACATGGCATTATAAATTAGATATATTGAAGTAATTTTCCAGCTATGGGAAATTTTTTAACTGGGCCTCAATTTTGTATTGCCTCAATATTTCTTAACTGGGCCTCAATATATATATATATATATATATATATATATATATATATATATATATATATATATATATGTGTTGTATTGTTTTCTCTGGGATTCCGCGTTGATGCTGAGGGTTGGCTCTGAAAAGAACCTCTGAAAAGAAGAGTATGCGTCGAACGGTTGACCCGTACGGACGCATATATCTCTTGAGAATGGCGAATGTTAGTTCGCCGAAACGTCGAGAATCCGGTTCTTTTCAGAGCCAACCCTCAGCATCAACGCGGAATCCCCGAGAAAACAATACAACACAGGTATCTATCCGCGAAAACCTCAAATACAACATATATATATATATATATATATATATATATATATATATATATATATATATATATATTTATGTATGTATATAGCTGCTTTCCAAGCTGCTTTTTGCAAGTAGTAAATAACATATAAGTGTTGTAAAATTACATACTTATTTTTATCACGCTAGTAAAATGAAATTATTGAAAATTTTACATTTTCTGTATTTTCAAAAGAACCTGTCGAGAGAACGCTACCTCGATTCAACACGCGCATATTGTCTACTACAGAAAACGTTTCAACTACACCCGAAACCTTGTTGGTTTAATTTTTAATTAACAGTTTGAAGAAAGACAGTTTAATTTGGGTCTTTATGAATACGTTACCTAGGTCGTTAGAGGTTCCAGGGCGTGTAGGACCCTTACCGCAGGATCAATGTAGGTGTCGTCCATGCGGCATAATCAATTTTAACACTTGCGGAGCTAATGGAAAGAAAACACCGCGTGCGAAACACTACCGACGTATTATTATTATTACTAAAAAAAGGAAATTCCAACTGAAATTATTAGATAATAAGATCGGTTTTAACTTGGCCAATTGATCCGTAAACATCCAAATGTACTTTATTGATTTTAGCGCGGTTATGATAAAAACAGCGAGCCCATATATTACGCATTTTATGTTTCTTATTATGATTTCATTTGCGACCATTCAATGTGTTGACATTAATGACCTTAGAGAATACATGACAACAGTTGTCTGCTCTGTAGCTCCAAAAAATGCGTAATAGAGCTATGTCCTGTTTGGTGAAAAGACTTCGCTCATTGAGAACCAAGGAGAACGGGTTGAGAAGTCATTAGTATGTGATATTAAAAAAATTCTAACCTATATACGTGCTATCATATTTTTGGACAATTCTGTATCGTGATTATTGGGTATTGGTAAATGAAAAGTCGGATTATATTCGGAGAGAATAATGTTTTGTATCGTTTTATTTAAATATACGTTTTATACGTTAAAAAAAACGTTTGCGGTCAGGGGACCCCCGTCAGGAACGAAGTTCCTCGCGCATTTAACAGAATAGAACATTTTCGTTTTTTTAAATTATTATTAAAATAATGAAAGTGCACGCAAATATTTTGATTGAATTTTCTGTGAAATAATGAATAAACAATTTAAATCTCCATATTCAAACTCACTAAAAAGTACCAACTTATTACAACGGAACACAGCTTGAATATATAAATATATTCAATCATTCCAAATCTTTATAACATTCTTAAGTCTTTTTAGGACTATAAAGACGATTTCTACGAATCACTACAAGTACGAATCAATATAAAGTATTTCTCTTGTACTAGTTTTGACATGCATTTAAGTAAGGTGAAGTATAAAGTTGCTGTCGGAGAAATGATGCATATATTTGAAGAAGTAAAATTTTTATAAGAGATTCGAGACGCGTTTCGAGATTTATCTCTCATCAGTGCAGCTTCGCTTTTATAAATCTCGAAAAGCGTCTGCAGATGGCTACTTACTTAAGTTTTTGGAAAGACATGACCTTAAAAACAATGTTATTTTTATGGTTTTTGATGAGTGCCAGTATGGTGGACTAATAGCTATTAAATAACTGACAAATTTCACATGAGATATGTTTTGGTAGTCTTAAAAAGTCTCAGTAATTGTTATAGAGCTCCGGAAAGATTGAATATATTTATATAGTCAGGCTGTGTTCCGATTGTTTTAAGTTTGTATAATTATCTATAACGTAAGAAGGTTTTACCAATTCAAACTTTATTTTCTTTTCCTTTTTTCTCTGATGATACTCTTTTTATCCTGAGCTTGTGATATAACTATTGCCTCTCTATAAGTATATAAATATAGTAAATAAAAATAGCAAACACTGTAATCACATATACGATAAATCTATGTTAACAGTAATCGATTGCTTCAAATTATAATATTTTAAAAACCTACTTTTCTGAATCAGTATTTTGTATAATTTCTTTTTTTTCTTATTCCTTTTTTCTCTGTCGATACTCTTTTTGATGCCGAGCTTGTGATTTTACTATTGTCCTCTAAAATGTAAATGACATAGTGATATAGTAAAATCTGCTAGATTGTGTAAAACCGAGATATTGCATGATCTCCCGACAGTTCATGTATTCTATTTGAAATACTTGATACGACTAGCTAGTTCGTGTAACCATCTGAAATATGTTTTTTTATTTATCTCTTTATTAATAGGTCCGATAATTAAGATAAGTAGCTTTATACTATCAGATGATAGCACTTTTTGCACGGCATTTCTAGAAACGTGGAATCAGTAAGTAAGATATAGTAAATCCCAGTTAAACAAGTTCCTCATAAATCGAACTACTTGAACTGCCGACAGATCATGCAATGGCTCAGTTCTAAACAATCTGACTGATTTCACTATATGTCTAGGACATATATAAATATAGTAAATATCAATCACTAAAATTACATGTAGGGCAAACATGTGTAAACAGCTAGCAATTGCTTCAATTTGTATTATTATTTTTATTATTAGTTTTATTTTTATAAACTTAAATTTTTCAGTATTTTGTATCCTTTCTTGGCTTTCCATTTCTATAAATCTAATTAAAATAATGAGTATAATATAAACAATATAACTCTCCTATGAATTAAACAACAACAAAATACGTTTGAAAATTTTTTTTTCTTGTTTAGTTTTAAGGTTATAAATCAGTCACGCTCGTTTGTCACTCTGCCGAAGAAACAGAGAGAACACGCATTATAGAAATATACACTGCGAGAAAGAGAAAGGAAGAGAGAGAGAGCGCGTTATAGAAATTTACACTGAGAGAAAGAGATGGGCAAGTAACGTAACGATAGCCGTGTAACAATAGGCGTGTAACGTTTTCTGGAGAGTCGCTCCTACCGAGACCTCCCTAAAGGAGCAATAGGCACAATTAGCTTCAACATAATCCAACAACTAGTGTTAAGCAAAGTATAATTAGACTAATTTAGACAAAGAAACTTACACTATAACCAAAAAGTAAACTAAATTATTACCGATCCGTTCTGTTGTTCACTTTTCATCACACGTTACATTTCTTCTCAAAAACAGTTCTATTATTGATCAAAGTCTGCGAACTGTAAAACTAGACTCGTCTGTCTTGTCTTGTCTGCCTAGTATTATATATCTAGTCTTCTCTGTCTAGTCATGACGTGTCTGTACAATTCGAATACATTTATTTCAACTTTAAGCATGTAAGAATAAGATATATAGAATTCAAATACATACACATATATATATATATATATATATATATATATATATATATATATATATATATATATATAGTTGAGGTGGTCAAGTGGGTGCCCAGTGGAGAGGTATATTAAACAACTAGATAGCCTTAAAACATATATATTAACAGAACTAAGACCTTGTAAAAGTCAGTCTTGACCCATTGAAGGGTGGGAGCAAAGAGACCGAAGTCTCGTCTGCTACCACCTGACTCGACTTTTATCTCTTAAAATACAATACACTCTGGAGAAGGACAGAGGACCTTGACTACTAGGCCAACACCGCCTAAAAATTGCTCCATATTGTCCAGACAATATTCCAGGTGGAAGGCAACCCAAGATCAACTTCGTCAAAAGTGAGTACCTGTTCAAGTTATAGAATTCCCAGTAGCCAGAGAAGTTCCGGCAGTTTTTCACCATCGGGTAGCCGTAATGGTTCCAGTATTAGGGTAGTTCAACCCCCCTTATTGGTCAAAATTGTTACTTGTCCAAATTTAGTCATAAACCGTTAGAAACTTTTATTGAGGTGTTGAGAGCCGCAAACAAAGAGTAGTTGAATGTTTGTGGTTATACTGTTGTTAAAGTAGCTAACAGAGAGTTGCCAATAATTGTTTTTTGTCGTGTTCAGCTATCTAAGGTAGAAATTTGCTAGATGTTCAATACCCCTCATGGAGAGTGGTTTTGGAAGAAAGTCACACACCCAACGTTAATAATGTTGTTACTTCTTCACAACAGGAGGAAATAAATGAAAGTTTAAAACGTAAGTTTCCATGAACTTTTTCTGTTAAAGACAAAGAGTTGCCAATTCAGAATACGGTTGTAGATATCATTCTTAAAGAGCATACCACACCAGTATATCACCGTGCGTACGAGGTACCGCATGCTTTAAGATCAGAAGTTTCTGAGGAATTGTCTCGATTAGAATCACAGTGAATTATTACTAAAATCAAAACCAATCGATGGGCGTCACCCACTGTCTGTGTTCCTAAGAAGAACGGGAAACTTCGTACGTGTGTTGACTTCAAGCGTATAGTAAAATCTCACTTGAGAATTGATCAGTATCCAATTCCACCGGAGGATGCTTTTAATAAATTTGTAGGTTGTAAAAAAGTCAGCAGAATAAATTAATACGTCCAATGGTTTATATAGGGATAGTCGGTTAGTGTTTGGCTTAGCGTCGGCTTCAGCCAATTTTCGGTTAGTCATGGATACTATTTTGAAAGATGTCGATAAGTGTGCAGCTTATCTTGATGATATTTTGATTGGTGCTAGTAGTAAAAAAGAATGTAAGAAAGTCTTGTTTAGAGTACTGACCTGTTTAGCAGAGTTTAATGTAAAAATTAATGTTACCAGGAGCGAAGTTTTTGTAGATTCGTTGGAATTTTTAGGTTTCGTTTTGCCAAGTGGAGCAAAAGTCCCTCAAACTCTAAGGTAGTTAAAATAATGTTTGCAACCCCTCCACAAAAGGACACACAGCCAAAATCGTACATATCCATGTTAAGTTTTTAAAGACAGTTTATTAAAATGCGTCCTAATTTGTTAGAACGCTCACATGAGTTGTTTAGAAAGGATGTTCAGTGGGAATGGATTTCGGTTAGGGAGAGTGCTCTCGAAAAAAGTAAAGAAGTGTTGTCTGAAAAGGCACTTTTAGTTTCATTAGTTTAACTGTAGATTCCAGCGCTTACGGAGTAGGTGCTGTATTAAGTCATTTAATTGATGGAGTAGAGTGTCCAATTGCTTTTGAGTCTGTGTCATTAAAATCAGCTCAGAGTAATTATAGTCAACTTCATCAAGAGGGTTTGGCAGTCATATTTGGTGTACAAAAGTTCCACAAATATTTATTTGGAAGAGAATTAACTGTTTATAGTGATCATGAACCATTAAAATTGTTATTTGTTTAGAATAGGAACATTCCAATTTTAACATTCCAATCATTTAGATTTGTTCGGGGGTCTATTATTTTGTCAGCTTCTAATATTGTCATTGTTTTTAAGAATGGAAGTAAAATTCCTCAAGCAGATATGTTGTCTCGTTTACCTTCAGCCCAACCAGTAGATGTATCAATTTGTGACTTTATCTATTTGTCTACTCTAATTGCACCGGTTTCGGAAATTCAATCACATACATAAAGATCTCAATCCTTGCAAGGTCAAATAATTCATTTTAAAGGGTTAGTCTCCGTTTCCAACGGAAGATGTTTGTTTATAAACGTTATCATAAAATAAGAGAATTTCTGACAGTGCGCGATGGATATCATTTTTTTGGTAATAGTGTGATTATACCACGTTCCTTACAAGATAGTGTACTTGAGTTATTATATCATGGTCATGCAGGTATGGTCAGAACTAAATTATTAGCTAGGTCATATATTTGGTTGTTAAGTTTCAATCAAAATATCGAGAGAGTAATATCTCATTGTTGTATCTATATGTGTAAATCGGTTCAAAACTCCAATTCAAGAAAAATTAGGTAGTCATGGCCTAAAGCAACGAAGCCTTGGGAAGGAGTCCATTGAGATTTGCTTAATTGGCGTGGAAATCGTTATTTAATAATGTGTGATGCTTACTCAAAATAGGTAGAGTGTTTTGTAAAGTCATCAATTAATTTTTTCGATTTAAAATGTAAAGTAGATGAATTTATGTCGCGATTTTCATATTCTTATACTATTTTTTGTGATAATGGTCCTCCATTTTCATCGTTAAAATTTAAATAATATTTAGTGAGCACCTTACTATTCAGGAACGTCTTACAGATTGTCTGTTTAGCTACAGATTAACGCCATCGTCTGTAACAGGTGTTTCGCCAATGACTGGTTGGTTGTCTTACGTCCCTCGTACCCCTTTGTCATTATTGTCTAAAAAGGACAAAGTAGGATAATCTATAAATAAATATAAAATCTAAAAGGGACCGTCTATGGTTTTTGAAGAAGGAACTTATGTGTTAGTTTTCCTAAGACATTTAAAAAGTCAAGAGAAATGGTTAAAAGCAGTTATAAAATTGAAAGTTAGTCTAATGACGTATTTAGTAAAGTTGTCCGAGGGAGGAGATAAGGAAGGTTCATTATAACCAAATTAAGTTAGGTTCACTTAAGGATGCTACTGCGAGTGGTCCACGTGATGACCGATCAGTGGCTTTTTATTTTTACAGACCGGCAGTCGCAGTTGACTAGCCGTTACCGCTAAGATCATCAATTGGTCCATCTTGCCACAGTAGTCCCGATCCTAATGAAATTAAAACGCGTTCGGGTAGAATTCTTAAACCCCCAGTCAGATATACGGACAACCTATGTCAAATACATTATCATAAATATAGTGTTTTGTATGTTTATTTTAGTCAACAATTATTTTAATTTTTGTATTTTATTCCGTATATTGTATCTCCAATGGACACCCACTCGACCACCTCACCTATATATATATATATATATATATATATATATATATATATATATATATATATATATATATATATATATATATATATATATATATATATATATATATATATATATATATATATATATATTCAATCATTACAACACGGAAAATTATAGGATTTATGAAGGTAAACCTGCTGTCAGAAGAGGTACAACATCATTGTTTTGACGGGATTTGCAGTACACAAATCAGTCGTGGATAACATTGTTGACTTTAATTCAATATCAGAAAGGATCTGCATACTCTCTTTCAAATCAGGCAATAAAGGTTACACAATTATCAATGCACGCGCACCTACAAATGAGCAAAACAGAAAGAAACCACAAGAAGTTCAAGACTTCTGGGAGAAGTTCAAGACATGGAAGAAGTAACCAACAGCATACCAGAAAGGCATGTTAAAATTTTAATGGGAGACTTTAATGCGCAATTAAGTAAGGAGAGAAAATACAGACAAATCACAGGCCCTTATTCAGCTCACTATCGCACAAACAAAAATGGAGAGCACCTCATAAAATATTGTCAAAATTTTAATCTCAAAATTATGTCGACACAATTTCTAAAGCTAAGACGAAAACTTACAACATGGAAAGCACCTAACACCGTATGGCGAGAATTCCAGATTGATCATGTGGCCATTTCTAACAAAACTACGCAGGAAATTTTAAATGTCAGAACGCGTAAAGGGTTCTTCGAGTCAGATCATTATTTGTTACAAGTTAAGATCAGACCAATTCCAAGACAGAAAAAGACAGTAAAAAAACAAAATAGTCAAGTCTGATCCAGAATATTTGCGGATAAACAAAGACAAAATCATTGAAGAAATTAATAGTCATCCAACAGACACTTGGACAGATCTTGCGACCTCAGTTCAGAAGGCAATGCGTTGGGCGCAACCTCCCAGAAAAAGGAAACATAGGTGGTGGAACAAAAACTTGTGATCAAGCCATTGAGAAAAGAACACAGGCGTGGATGAAGTTCAGTAGTAACAGAACATCCGAAACATGGAAGGAATTTCACGAAGGTCAGAAAAAATCATCAAAGGAAATTAGAAGAGAAAAACGAGCACACGACAACAACAGGCTAAAATAAATTGAAGAAGATTTTAAGAGAAATAATACAAGAAATTTTTACAGAACATCCAAAGAAAATATTAAGGGTTATCAACCTCCTAGCCTCTGTTTTAGAAGAACAGATGGATCCTTGGAAACGAACACTAAAGAAAACTGTAAAATTCTGAAACAATACTTTAGTACTCTTCTTAATTGTACAGAACCCAAGGAAAAAATGACCTTCCAAAAAGCCACATCCAATCCTGATTCTACTCCACCTACAATAGAGGAAATAGAGGAGATCATACAACAAATGAAAAATAACAGAGCGGCAGGAGAAGATGGCATTATTGCTGAAGTGTGGAAGCTTCAAGATAAAGACATCTTAAAAATAATTCATAAGATCATTACAGACATTTGGATCACAGAAAAAATGCCAGAAGAATGGACATGTGCCTTGATCCTCCCATTACATAAAAAGGGTGATAAGTCAGATCCAAATAATTACAGAGGTAGTAATAACTAGTGCCAGTCACTTACAAAATATTCTCGAAAGTGTTATTGAACAGACTAGAACCACAAGCAGATCATCAAATAGGTGAATACCAGGCTGGCTTAAGGAAAGGGAGATCATGCATCGAACAAATTTGGAACCTAAGAATAATATTGAAAGTCAGACAGACAAATAACACTCTAGTTACCTTTGTGGACTTTAAAAAAGCGTACGACAGCATTGATAGACAAACGCTCTTTGCAGTACTGGAAGAATATGGCATTGACAAAAAAAACAGAACACTAATACAACTAACGCTCACGGACACCACCTCAAAGATCAAGTTCATGGCTGAAATCTCAGAACCCTTTCAGATACGCACAGGTGTCAGACAAGGAGACGGGCTTTCACCAATTTTGTTCAACATGGTCTTAGACAAAATTATTAAGCGGTGCAAGAAACAAGTGAAAGGCATACAGCTAGGAAGAACACGCGAAACAAAAACAATCATTAAATGCTTGGCATTTGCAGATGACGTTGCCATAACCAGCAATAATACACAGGAGGCAAAGAAAGCACTGGAGCGATTACATGAAATAGCCGCTAAAACCGGTTTACAGATATCGTATCAGAAGAAAGAATACATGGAACGACATACCAACAATGTACATACCATACATACGACTTATGGATCTATACAAAGAGTAGAAAAATTTAAATACTTAGGGGAATATATACAAATAGGAGGATCAAACAAAATGTCTAACATTAAACGAACGGAAAAACTCCAGAAAGCATATAAACTTACATGGTCACATTATAATAAGAAAAGCATATCAAGGCAGGCCAAACTCAGACATTACAAAACAGTTGTATTGCCTGAAGCATTGTATGCGTCAGAAACGACCACAATTGGAGCATCTGGCATCATAGAAACAGAAAAAATTAAACGCAAAGTTCTTAGAAAAATATTTGGAGCAGTACACAGAGATGGGATAAGGATAAAAAGACCTACCAAAGAGCTATATGAACACACAGACAGACTAACAGATATCATTAGAAAACGAAGACTAACTTTCTATGGGCAGATACAGAGAATGAACAATAAACGATTTACAATAAAAATCTTTGACGTAGTAAACAGTTCAAGTAGGAAAACAAATTGGTTTCATGAAATAGAAGATGACTTAAAGCAATTGAGGATCAATCAACAAATGATAGAAGACAGGAAAAAATTCAGAAGCAAAATTAAGAATACCAAATTTTTAGTAAGCGAAAGGAAGATAGGAACATTGTGGACAGAACAAAGGAAACAGGAGTACAGTCAAAGGATGAAGAGATTTTGGGAAGAGAAGAAAAAGAAGGGAAAGAAGTGAAACTTGTGTCATCATGAGTTATTTAAGTTCAAACACTGTCCATATGGGCAAAAATGATGAAATAATAATATATATATATATATATATATATATATATATATATATATATATATATATATATATACATGTATATATATTTAAATCCTAAAGATAGAGATCTTTATCTGTGATTGAATTTCCGAAAGCGGAGGAACTGGAGTAGACAAATAGATAAAGTCACAATCTGATACATCTACTGGTTGAGCAGACGGTAAAGGAGACAACATATCTGCTTGGGGAGTTTTAGTTCCATTCTTAAAAACAATGTCAAAATTAGAAGCTGACAAAATAATAGACCACCGAACTAATCTAAATGATGTCAAAATTGAAACGTTCCTATTCTGAGCAAATAACGATTTTAACGGTTCATGATCAGTATAAACAGTGAATGATGCTCTTCCAAATAAATATTTGTGGAAATTTTGTACACAAAATATGCCTGCCAAACCCTCTTTATAAAGTTGACTATGATTCTTCTGAGCCGATGTTAATGACGCAGACTCAAAAGCAATTGGACACTCTACTCCGTCAATTAAATGACTTAAAACAGCACCTACTCCGTAAGCGCTGGAATCTACAGTTAAACTAATGAAGCTAAAAGTGCCTTTTCACACAACATTTCTTTCGAAAGCACTCTCCCTAACCGCATTCCATTCCCACTGATCATCCTTTCTTAACAACTCATGTGAGCGTTCTAACAAATTAGGACACATTTTAATAAACTCTGTTTATAAGTCTTTACAAACTTAACATGGACTAATACGATTTTAGCTGTGTGACATTTTGTAGAGGGGGTACAGACATTATTTTAAGTACCTTAGTCTTTGAGGGACTTTTTGCTCGACTTGACAAAACGCAACCTAAACATTCCAACGAATCTACAAAAAAAAAACGCTCTCGGTGACATTAATTTTTACATTGAAATCTTATAAACACGTCAGATACCTAAACAAGGCTTTCTCACATTCTTTTTTACTAGTGTCACCAATCAAAATATCATCACGATAAGCTATACGCTATACGTACGATAAGCGCACTTATCGACATGTTTTAAAATAGTATTCATGACTAACTGAAAATTAGCTGGAGCCGACGCTAAGCCAAACACTAAACGATTATTCCTATATAAACCATTAAATTAATACGTCCTATTAATTGTTGAAAGCTCTCTACTACTTTTCTTAACACCCAACTGTAAATAGGCATTCGTTAAATCTATTCTGCAGATTTTTTTACAACATACAAATTTATTAAAAGCAGCCTCCGTTCCTAGAATTGGATACTGATCAATTCTCAATTGAGACTTGGCTGAACGCTTGAACATTCCGTTCTTCTTAGGAACACAGACAGTGGGTGAGGCCCATCGACTGGTTTTGACTTTAGTAATAATTCCCTGTGATTCTAATCGAGACAATTCCTGAGAAACTTCTGATCTTAACGCATGCGGTACTTCGTACGCACGGTGATATACTGGTGTGGTATCCTCTTTTAAAATGATATCCACAACCGTATTCTGAATTGGCAACCCATTTTCTCTAACAGAAAAAGTTCTTGGAAACATACGTTTTAAATTTTCAATGATTTCCTCCTGTTGTGAAGACGCAACAACATTATCAACGTTACGTGTGTGACGTTTTTCCAAAACTACTCTCCATGAGGGTATTGAACATCTAACAGAGCTGAACACGACAAATGCTAACAACAATTATTTGCAACCCTCTGTTAGCTACTTTGACAACAATATTAATAATAGTAACCTTTATTGGCATAATTAAAATAATTTAAACTTCCATACAAAATATACATAAGCAAAAAAAAACAATAAAAAATAATAGAAAAGTTGTGATACTAAAACCCCATTAAAAAGAAAAAATATATTTTACCACCCTATAAACCCATCGGACATAAGCTCACAAACTAAAAAAAAAAACCAAACCACAACACACAAAAAACTCAAAAAACTACCCCGTCGCATCCGTTCTTTCCATCTTTTCAGTCTGACTATGAACGACAGTCCCTTCCCGCTCTAGTCCATACACTCACTCCAATCCTTAGAGAAGGTGAGGTCTCTCCTGTTCATTCCACTCCGCCATCGTGCATTCTTCCAAACAATGACTCCACATATCCTCCTTCAACCCACACAGCAAATACCTTCTACTTTCCTCATTCATCTAATGTCTCCTTCCACGCTCTTCATTACTACACCTAAATCTTGCCAACACGGACTGGTCGTCCGACCCTTTACTGGTCCTCAAATAACCAGGAACACGGCCGTGCACTTGTATCTGACTGTAGCCTTGGTGATATTTGCTAGCCTCCTTTTTGGATTGGCGCTCTTGGCTGTCCACTTCTAATAACCTCTTTCTTAGCATCCGTTTCCACTGAGCACGCGCACTTTTTTCCGTTTCCAATCCCTTGGATGACACCCGCCTCTCTCATACAGTTTCCTTTTATTCAGCCCCCAACCACTCTCTCTTCTAACACTTAACCCCTCTTTATTAACGACTCGAGAGATTTGCTTTATTATCCTTTCATCTCCTAACCCTGACAACAATATATGCACAAACATTCAACTACTCTGTTTGCGGCTCTCAACCTCTCAATAAAAGTTTCTTACGGTTTATGACTAGATGTGGACAAGTAACAATTTTGACTAATAAGGGTGGCTGAACTACCCTAATCTAACAAAAATTAAGACAAATTTTGTAGACTAAAATACTGGTCACTAGTGGACTAGCGAAAAAATCTGACGTTACAGAACAAGATGATGCAATTAAATTATGAACAAGATCTAGAAATATGGCCTTTCTTCTGACATGTAAAATATTTCGAACTCCTTGCTGGGCAATCGGCTGTTTGATGACTTTTCCAACACACCTTGCATCTTCTGGTTGCCGAGTCCTGACATCTTCGGTGAGGTGAGTAATTCCTTTTTGAGGAACAGCTACTGGGACCATTACGGCTACCAGATGGTGAACGACCGCCGGATCTTCTATGGCTACTGAGAATTCTATAACTTGAACGGATACTCACTCTTGACGAACTTGATCTTGGGTTGCCTTCCACCTCGATAGTTTCCTCTGGAATATGGTATGGACAATATGGAGCAATTTTGAGGCGGTGGTGGCCTAGTAGTCAAGGTGTCAGATTTCAAAGCTCCAAGTCCCGGGTTCTAATCCTAAACGTGGCAAAAAATAAGCTACCGTTCTCCTGTAGATGGCTCTGGCAAAGTCATCACAGTAAAAATCTGCTTCGAAACCTCCCCTAATAGTGGCTCGCCACCCACGTTAAAAACTGTTAGGGCTTCCTAAACTAGTGTTAGACCAAGACACCAAGCACAAGTAAAGGCAGTGGTAGGAGGTCCAGGACCTACTTAGGACTGTAGCACCATGGAGAAATATGTAGCTTTACGAAGCTGTCTGGTCCCTACCATTAGAGCTTCTACATCCAGGGCAATCCTACACGTTTCTTCAAACGGTAAATTAATGTCCTCTGCCAGAAGTCTTCTTTGGATTGATTCACTGTTAAAACCCAACACAAACCTGTCTCTTAATGACAAATCGGCTGCTCCACAATTATACGCCTTTGTATACAGACTTTTGATTGCTGTAATGAAATCAGACCGTGACTCGCCAAGTAGTTGGTCTCTTCTGTGATATTTCAAACGTTCTGTGATAGACAGTTTCTACGGTGCAAATTTATGGAGTTACACATTAATACAGTCTTGATATGAACACTCCTGCAAGTCTCTAGGATGCAAAGATTCCACTAAAAGTTTGAATTTTTCTGGACCTATAGACCACCTATATACATAATTGACACTTTTCGCTCCTGTGAAAACTTTGCACATTTTAAGAACATGCGTAGACGTTTCACAAAAAGATTAAACTCTTCCATTGCTGGATTAAAAACTTCAGATTTTAATCTACTAATTGCTATTTTAATTTTGCCTTCAGCCATTATAACAGAAAAAAAAATGCAAATACTGTGAAATAAATAACTAACAACAACAACACAACTAAAATAAATATACTTAAAAAAAAATCATCAAGAAAAATAATTAAACTTAAAATCCATTAATTAGTTTTTACACAATAATAAAACTTAATATTACAAACTCAAAAATCAATTTCAAAACTGTTAACTTAAATTAAATCAAGAAACGCAAAAATATTATCAAGATATTACGAAAGTACTGTTCTTAAAATACTACTGATAACAAGGCCCCCAAAAAAAAAACGTACGCCTCACTAGCGTACTCTTAACTTTTTCGTAACAGACTTTATAAAAAAAAAGTTTAATTCACTATATATTATAACTATATCGACTTTTATTATATACTAATAGTTAGAACAATTATACGTGACACTCAACTTACTTTAATAGCTTTGACTATTTTTTTTTCACTTCCTGTCCACATAGTACGCCATTTGATCGATAGTTACATCTTTCTCCATCCTCTTTTCACGATAATGTTTATCCTCGTCTCCAAATAATATATATTGATGAGGTCAAGTCAATGTCTAGTAGAGAGGTATATAAAACAACTATATAGGCTTAACAACATATATATTAACAGAACTAAGACCTTGTAAAAGTACGTCTTGACCCATAAGCTGAAGATTGTGATTCCTATGTCCGCAATGCTGAACAGTTCATAGACATACTGAAAAAGCCTCCTTGTGAGCTTTGTCATTGTATCTTTATTTACAAAATTACCGCTCCATGAGCCTTGAATCACAGTGTATTGACACAGACAGATATCTGAACGCTTCTTTATTTTTATAATCGGCAATAATATTGTAACTTCCTAATATATTATTAATTCAATGAATAATTGATCCCTTTAGGAACACACGAAGCTTTATTTATAATTCGCTGGCCAAGGATCCAGGATGCTTTCATCTGTTCAACGAGGATCCTCTTCCTTTCTTCCGTTCACTTGGTACCTTATCTTTTTGGTACTTCATTCTCTGGAACAACATCCCACTTCTCAATTTTTCCCCTGTATATGTGTAGGTCCGAAATTTCTTTTGGTTGTATTTCAGTCCCTACTTGTTGTGTCCAAGGTATTTAGTTTGTCAACACTTATGAGAATTTGGTGGGTCAACCTGGTGTCAGGAAGTCTCTTAACGTGTCCATAAAATTTTAACCTTCTTTTCCTTAGGTCTGCCGCAATATTAGATAGTTTTTCTGTATATTTCCGTGATTGTAGGCAGTAACCATCTTCCGACTGTCTTGGTCCTAAAATTTTCCTTATGATTTTTCGCTCTTCTTTTAGGATATTCTCGAGCTCGCCATTTTTAATAAGCGTGAGAGTTTCTTCTGCATATAGGGTTTTAGGCTATATATATATATATATATATATATATATATATATATATATATATATATATATATATCGCAATCACACACCAGGCAAAAAGAGAGATCCATGATGTACAAGTCCGCAGAGGTGCGAACATAGACTCGGACCATTATCTAACTAGAATTAAAATAAAATTCATTACAAATAGAATACATAAAAAAACACACCTGCAGAAATTCGACACAAAAATGATCAAGGAAACCAACATAAAACAAGAATGGGAAAAAAGAACAGGCAAACAACTGGGCAGACTTCCACAGGAAAATCGTACAGAAGGCAAAATAACTGATTCCACTTAAGAAGAACACAAAACACCCATGGTGGGACTCAGAATGTGAGAAAGCACTTGAAAAACGAAAACGGGCATTCCAAACCTACAACAGTAAAAAATCACCAGTACCACAACATAAATTTATTGAAACAAGAAGAGAGGTCACCAAAATTTTCAGACAAACCAAGAGAAAATGTATGAAAGAACAGTTAAAGTCCATAGAGGAAAACTTAGGGAACTACAATATAAGGGACTTCTATGGAACATTCGCAGGTAAAATCAAAGGTTACACACCAAAAAACCTATGTTTCAGAAGAGAAACAGGAGAGCTATCACTCACCAATCAAGAAAACTGCAGGGAACTATCAAGATATTTTTCTAATCTATTAAACTGCCAAGAACCCACCTCAAGATACCCCAGAGAAAAAATAGCAGAAAGACACCCGGATTCACCACCACCCACACAAGAAGAAATCCATAGACACATTCAAAGACTCAAGAACAACAGAAAATCTGGAGAAGATGGAATCATTGCGGAATTACTGATATGGAAAATCTAGGACCAAACTCACTATGAGAATTCACACAAATTAATCAAGGAATTTGGCAAACTGAAAAATTACCAGAGGACTGGAAATGCGCACTCATACACCCACTACATAAAAAGGGGGACAGAGCCGATGTGAACAACTACTGAGGTATCTCCCTATTACAAGTCGCCTACAAGGTCATGTCCATGTGCCTCCTCCAAAGAGTAGAGGAACAATTAGAACACAAAATAGGGGAATACCAAGCAGGCTTCAGATCAGGTCGCTCGTGCGCGGAACAGATCTTCACACTAAAAACAGTACTCAAGCACAAAGCCATCAGAAATTCACCAGTTATATGCACCTTTGTGGACTTCAAAAAAGCATATGACTCCATAGACAGGCAATCACTTTTCGAAATCCTGGAAGACCAAGGACTGGACTTGAAAACACTAGGAGTCATTAAACAAACTCTATCAGACACAACATCAAAAGTAAAGTTCATGGGAGAAATTTCCGAACCATTTCTGATAGAAACAGGTGTCAGACAAGGAGATGGCCTGTCCCCGCAACTCTTCAATGTGGCTTTAGACAAAGTGATGAAAGAATGGGAAATAGAGCTAAAACCTCAAAAGCGCTGGAAACCCATACAATTAGGAAGGACTAAAGACAAAGTAGAAATCTCATGTCTAGCTTTTGCAGACGATATAGCAATACTTGCGGAGAGTGAAGCGACAGCAATCAAGCAGATAGAAGTCCTCAAAGAATGCGCAGAAAAAGTTGGACCACAAATCTTCTTCACAAAAACAGCATTCATTTGCACAAAAATCAACATACAAAAATTTAATACGAAACACAGTGAAATTAAGAGTATCCCATTTCAAATACCTTGGAGAAATTTTAGAACCTACAGGAGGAGAAAAAATAGCTCAAAAAACTAGACAGCAGGAAATGATGAGGGCCTTCTTTAAAATACGAGACATCTACCAGAAACAATGCGTGTCAATAAACACAAAAGTTGAACACTACAACACTATAGTGAAACCAGAAGCACTCTATGCGAGTGAGACGTTTACACTCCACACAAAAAGAGATCTATAAAATCTTCTAAAACAAGAAAGGAAAATCGGGAGAAAAATTGTAGGACCAAAACAAACAGAAGACGGATACAAACTACACTCCAGGAAAACAACAGAAAAAATATGCAACCTCGCTTCAGACTTCAGGAAAAGGAGAATTAAATTTTATGGACACCTCTACAGACTACCAGAAACCAGGATCGCCAAGCGAGTCCTCACATACATACAAGGAGTCAAGACGACAACTCCATGGATAGTCGAAGTAAGAAAAGATCTGGAAGAAGCACAAATAAATATTTCAGAAATTGAAAATAGAGAGACTTACAGACAAAAGGTTAACAAATGGGAAGTGATGTCGGAGAATGAGAAGCTCAAGTAGACCGGAACAAAGTGGACGGAAGAAAGGAAGAGGATCCACGGAGAAAAAATGAGAAAATCGTGGGAAAATAGAAAAAACATCACAAAATGAAGTCAAGTTTGCTTTGCGTGATCCCATAGGGTCGAAACGCTAATAATAATATATATATATATATATATATATATATATATATATATATATATATATATATATAAATGATATTGATAAAAAAATATTCATATTTACAATAAATTAGGTTTGTAATAAAGCATTACATGTTCTGAAATGTAGGATTCTTCAATCGTGTACAGTTCGATGTTAGGTTAGGTTAGGTTTTCTAAAAAAACCTAACCTAACATAGATACACGATACGAATTGTACACGATAGAAGAATCCTACAGTTCAGAACATGTAATGCTTTACTACAAACCTAATTTATTGTAAATATCAATATTTTTTTATCAATATCATTTATATATATTTATATATATATATATATATATATATATATATATATATATATATACATATATATATATATATATATATATATATATATATATATATATATATATTATTAGCGTTTCGACCCTATGGGATCACGCAAAGCAAACTTGACTTCATTTTGTGATGTTTTTTCTATTTTGTGGAATGTAGGATTCTTCTATCGTGTACAGTTCGATGTTAGGTTAGGTTAGGTTTTCTAAAAAAACCTAACCTAACATCGGACTGTACACGATAGAAGAATCCTACAGTTCAGAACATGTAATGTAACTTTATTACAAACCTAATTTATTGTAAATATCAATATTTTTTTATCAATATCATTTGAATATATTTGTCATTTGTATATATTTGTATATATATATATATATATATATATATATATATATATATATATATATATATATATATATATATATATATAAATATTATTTAACTATATTGAATATTGAACTTTGAAAAAAGCAAATATGGAGCGTCTTGAAACCCAAATAAGAAGAAGGAAGCGGAAATGGATCGGACACACACTTAGAAGGCCGGAGGGGGATATTGCAAAAGAAGCTCTTGACTGGAACCCCCAAGGTTCAAGAAAGAGAGGCCGCCCAAAATTCACGTGGCGGAGGACAGTCGTACAGGAAGCCAGGGCAAGCGGAAAGGAGTGGCGCGAGGTAAAGGCCCTGGCTCAGAATAAAATCAGATGGAGAGCGTTTGTTGATGCCCTATGCTCCCACGAGGAGTAAAGGAAATGATGATGATATTTATATATATATATATATATATATATATATATATATATATATATATATATATATATATAAATATAAGTATATATATATATATATATATATATATATATATATATATATATATATATATATATATATATATACCTCTACAGACTACCAGAAACCAAGATCGCCAAGGGAGTCCTCACATACATACAAGAAGTCAAGACGACAACTCCTCCGACAGATCAGGAAGAAGCACGAATAAACATTACAGAAATTGAAAATAGAGAGACTTACAGACAAAAGATTAACAAATGGGAATTTATGTCGTAGAATGAGAAGCCCAAGAAGACCGGAACAAAGTGGACGGAAGAAAGGAAGAGGATCAAAATCAGACACAACATCAAAAGTAAAGTTCATGGGAGAAATTTCCGAACCATTTCTGATAAAAACAGGTGTCAGACAAAGAGACGGCCTGTCCCCGCAACTCTTCAATATGGCTTTAGACAAAGTGATGAAAGAATGGGAAAAGCTCAAAAGCGCTGGAAACCCATACAATAAGGAAGGACTAAAGACAAAGTAGAAATCTCATGTCTAGCTTTTGCAGACGATATAGCAATATGTAAGGTGGCGGTAATAGCTGCGGAAAGAGTGATAAAGTTCGAGTATAGGGTGGATGGGTTAGGAGATGAAAGGATAATACAGGAAATCTTTCGAGTAGTGAATAAAGAGGGGTTAAGTGGTAGAAGAGAGAGCGGTTGGGGGTTGAATAAAAGGAAACTGTATGAGAGAGGCGGGTTATCATCCGAGGGGTTGGAAACGGAAAAAAGTGCGGGTGCTCAGTGGAAACGGATGCTAAAAGAGAGGTTATTAGAAGTGGACTTCCAAGAGCGCCAATCGAAAATACAGGCTAGTAAATATCACCAAGGCTACAGTCAGATACAAGTGCACGGCCGTGTTCCTGGTTATTTGAGGACAAGTAAAGGGTCGGACGACCAGTCAGTGTTGGCGAGATTTAGGTGTGGCAATGAAGAGCGTGGAAGGAGACATTGGATGAAGGAGGAAAGTAGAAGGTTTTTGGTGTGTGGGTTGAAGGAAGATATGTGGAGTCATTGGTTGGAAGAATGCACGATGGCGGAGTGGAATGACCAGGAGAGAAGGCGAGGAAAGGATTGGAGGGAGTGTATGGACGAGAGCGGGAAGGGACTGTCGTTATTACACAGAGTGAAAACATGGAAAGAGCGGATGCGACGGGGTAGTTTTTTTTTGAGTGTTGCGGTTTAGTTTCTTTTTTTTTTTTGTGAGCTTATGTCCTATGTACAGGTGTTGAAGTATAGGTTTATAGGGCGGTAAAATTTCTTTTTTCTTTTTAATGGGGTTTTAGTTTCACAACTTTTTTATTATTTTTTATTGTTTTATTTTGTATGTATATTTTGTATGGAAATTATTTTAATTATGCCAATAAAGGTTATTATTATTATTATTATTACCTCAATGTCTCTGATGTCGTTATTATTGCATCTTCTACTTTGATTTCCAATTTCTCCATCCTGTTAATATTATTGCTTCTGTTTTAGTTGGTGCCAGTTTTAGGTTTTTAGTGTTGGGTGGCAGTTTTAGGCATTTTTCCAGCCGCCTCTCTCATTTCGATATCTGTGAATAGTGGACAGTTTACCCGATCTTTCTCTTGTATAAGCTGGTTCCAGTCCATTTCTCGGTCACATAGAAATAGTTTCTCCGAACTTCTGCGCATACTTGTTTCCATGCATTTTCTTTCGCTATTTTGATTTCTTCTCTTGTTCTTGTTTCTCTTCATTTGTTTTATTTTTCTTAGCGTTTGCTCTGGCCGTTGCTCTTCTTTTCTTCAGGCTTATTCTCCTTTGTTCGGCCACTTCTCTGTCTACACCAATACACAGGTGCTCGTCTGTTTCTTCCGCCATTTCTTCGAAATAGTTGATCGCATGTTTGTGTAACTGCTTTCCTACATTTGCTTTGTTCAGCCTTTGTATTAGGGTCGCTTATATTTTCTTTTAATTTTGTAGAGAAAAGCTGCGATCCGTTCTGGTTTATTATCCATCCGTTCTCCGGTGCTTGTTTGGTTTGATTCCGTTTTCTTAGATCTCTTGGGTCCTGTATCTTTATACTATATTCGATATTTCGATGATCGCTTAGGTTTTTTCATCCCTCACCTCCCAGTTTCTGACCTGTCTCACTGGGTTTGTTGTGCAGACAGTTATATTAATGTACGATGCGGATTGTCCCCGCCGGAAAGTAGTCATATTTGCCTTATTTCATATTTCAACATCTTGTTCCGCTAGCCATTCAGTCAGAATTGCTCTCCTAGCATTTTCAAAAGGTGAGCCCCATTCGGACGATTTAGAGTTGAAGTCGTCTCCCACGATAATTTATTTTCCAGTGTGACTCTTCATGCTATCTGTCAGTTCTTTTAGGTTTTCTTCAAATTCGGTAATGTGTATGTTCGGGGAGACGTAGCACCCGCAGATGATTGTGTATCTAGTTTTAATCCAAAAGTGTCCTTTTCCTTTGCCCCATTTGTTGGGTGTTGCTTCAATTGAAACATTGCATTTATCATCTGTGAACCATGGTCCATTTTTTGTCAGTTTGATGTTTGGTTCCGAAACTATCACTATCTCAATATTTTGACCCAGGACAGTTTTTCGGGGAAGTTCTTGTGCTGTTCCACTTCTGTCAATGTTAAATTATAGGATTTTAAGAATTTTGGCAACCAGTTTCTTTCTTTGCCGGGTTTTGTTTCGTCTCTATTCTGTCCTCGGTCTTCATACCCTCTTTCAGGTCCCTTACCTATTTATGTATAGTTCACATGCCATGGTTCCTGTACGATGCCCTTCGGTATTACATTCATAGCACCTTGGTGGATTCAGGCATTATTTGGATGTATG
Organism: Phosphuga atrata; assembly: GCA_944588485.1. Classification (NCBI taxonomy): domain Eukaryota; kingdom Metazoa; phylum Arthropoda; class Insecta; order Coleoptera; family Silphidae; genus Phosphuga; species Phosphuga atrata. The sequence continues at coordinate 37,087,207 of OX155894.1, forward strand.
TTTTTTTTGTTGAAATTGAGGCAGACTCCTGTCAAGTCAGATTTGCACCTTTTAGCAGCATGCCCATGTCTCTTAAAGTTGTAGCATTTTATGGGGATGGAGAGCTCTTGGACCCAGCAGCTGCTCCAACCTATTTTAATTCTTCGTCTGTCCAGTATTTGCTATGACTTACAGCCTTTGACATACTGACTGTTGCTACAAGCGTGCTCAGTTCTCTCCCTGTTTTCAGAGTATGTACTTTAATTTCACTTTCTTCTGGCTTTCACTCTTAGTGCTTCTTTTATGGCTTCTTCTATTTCTCCCCTTGTTGTTGTTTCGCCAAATCATTATTGTCCCTCATTGTCCGCCTACTTCTCTAGTCGTGGCCATCTCATTGAGACTTGCAGTTGCCTGCTCCTTAAATGTTTCAATAGCCCTTTCTTTTTAGGGTTCCGTACCGAAAACGGAACCCTTATAGGATCACTTTGTTGTCCGTCTGTCTGTCTGTCTGTCCGTCTGTCTGTCTGTCTGTCTGTCTGCCCGTCTGTCCGTCCGTCCGTCCGTCTGTCTGCCTGTCAAGACCATTTTTCTCATGAACGTCTAGAGGTAACAAGTTGAAATTTGTATCAAACACTCGGGCCTGCGGTCTCTTTCAGCTGTAAAAAAGTCAAACTTGTAAGTCAACGCGATCAAAAGATATGACCGTTTATGTCGCATATTTTGCGATTTCACAAGGGAATCAAAACCTATAGGGTACTTTCCGTTGACCTAGAATCATAAAATTTGGCAAGAAGCGGTGTCTTACAGCACATGTAAAGGGAAAAATCTGAAAACCGTAAATATGTAGTTTAAAAATAAGAAAAATGCGAATTTACTATTAGAAACTTATGAAAATACACTAATGTGTTGCGTGGTATTGTCAGGCACCAGAAGTATATGGGTTGCATACAGTTAGGTTCTCTTAGAGATACCTTACTTACAAGTTTGTACGGAACCCACGGTGCGCGAGTCTCGCACTTGGCCGATTTTTATTTTTCTCGTATCGTGATTCTGGCACTGCCATTTCTCGTTTTTCTTATTTCTTGTATTTGTATGGCTAAATTTTCAGCGTTTATGTCTTGTTTCATTTTTGTTACTATGCTTGCATTGGTATTCTTATTACCGTCGGTGGGCAATGGTTTGATTTCAAAGGTTTCGCGTAGTTTCGGGGGCAAGCTGGACGTATTTCTTTCTTAGGAGTACCCTTAATAGTCTTATATTATATGTCTATATACTGTATGTCTTAATTCCATTTTGTATATAAAATTTTCGATAGTTTCCCAATTTCCTTCAATCTCCATCTTTACTGTTTGGTTAATAATCTCTATTTCTGTACCTTCCTTAACTTCTGCCATCTCTGGGTATCGCTCTATGAGCTGCCTGTTTGGATCTTTTTACATTTTTATCTTATTTTCTATGAAAACAAACTGCTAGGTCATATTTTCTCCCAACTGATAGAGAATTTCCTTCTTTTATTTCTGTGTTTAAGAACGTTTCCTCTAGCCAGTCTTCCATTGTGCGGTGGTAAATTTCTTCAAGACTTTCAGCTTCTTTAATTACACATCTTAGTTTTTTAATTGTTTCATCTATTTTATCTACATTCAGGCTTTTCGTAACCGTTGTTTCAGTCCCTAGTCCAGTTGTCTGGCTGGCACCCTTCATCTCTCAGGATTGCAGTTTCTACTTGACTCTGCGTGCTCGCATCTGCTACTACCTTTTGCACTTATTGGGAACTGCCTCTTCTTCTTCCGGCGAGTTGATTTTATTCTCTTTTTTCTTATATAGCTGCCAGTTCTTATATAGCTCGCCAGTGCAGTAATCTCTTCCGTTGTATTTTTAATTTCTACCTTAGTGCAGACTTTATCTTTCACTAGCTGTTCGAGTTCTTTTACTTTTTGTGTTAAGTTTTCAACTAGAGTCCATATTACTTTTCCTTTAGGCTGTTCTATGGATTGGTTGAACGTCAGCTTCGTTTGGACTATGTTAGCTGGGCTTTCTTGTAACTTTGTCTGTTTTGTGATTTTTTTCATATTTCAGCGTTTCTAACAATAGTTCCCCTCCAATATCCTCCTCACCATCAGCTTTTCATAACTTCACCTTCGCTTAGACTTCTCTGATGATGCGGTGGCGTTCTATTTATGGTATCCTTTCTGTTGACGGGACCGTTTTGTGCACCTACTTATTTTTTCTTCTCTCTATTCGATTTTCCTTGAAAAATGGCCAGTTCAATGAGCGAGTGGGCGGGGCCTACTCGCTCACCCTTGACACTGACCGGCACTGGGATATCCCTACCCTGCACCGTAAACCGTTTTCTGTTATCATATTCCATGTGCATGCTTAGTCTTGTTTGTCTAGTCTTGTCTGTCTAGTCTTGACTGTCTAGTCTTGTCTGTCTAGTCTTGTCTGTCTAGTCTTGTTTGTCTACTCTTTTCTGTCTAGTCTTGTCTGTCTAGACGTGGCTTACAAAATAATAAAACTGTCCGCTGAGCAGAACCGCAATTTTTGCTAGAAGTAATGAACGAGCCTCTTTTGGAAACTTCCCGAATAGATGGAAACGGGCGAAACTGGTGCTACTTCGAAAAAATGATAAACCAATATTGGAGCCTACATTATACAGGCTATTATGCCTGCTAGATACATTGGGGAGGCTCTTAGAACACCTACTATTGCATAGGCTGATAACAGATATTGAATCGGGAGCTGGATTGTCGAGTAACCAATACGGGTTCAAGGATGGCAAATCCACAAACCATGCTATAGAAGCCGTCATGAATATCGCAGAAAATGCTAAATCAGGCACCCAAAGATCCCGAAGAATATTACGATTAGTACGAAATGCTTTTAACACAGCCGATTGTAAACTCATTATAGATGATATAAATATTGCACCCTACCTGCTAGGAATTATTCAAAGCTTTTTTAGCAGCAGAACACCCATTTTGCAAACAAACTACGAAACCGAGGAAATAATAGTTAGTAAAGTCGTGCCACAGGGATCGGTTATGGGCCCCACTCTGTGGAACATACTTTATGATGCAGTCCTCAAGTTAAAACTTCCGGAGGGAGCTAGCCTAATAGGTTTTGCGGACGATTTAGCTCTTGTAATAACAGCGCCGAGTCGAAACAGACGGTAATGCTAACTGCAAACCAAGCAATATACCAAATTAACTGTTGGTTGCAACCAAAAAAATTAAATCTCGCACCAGAGAAATCAGAAGCGGTCCGACCAACGGGATTGAGGAAGCTTGCGCCCATAACCCAAATAAATAACGTTAGTATCGCCACAAAAGAGTCGTTAAAATACCTAGATGTCATCGTAGACAAGAGGCTCTCCTTCATTCCCGATCCTAACGAAGCCGCAGCAAAAGTATGAGAGCAATGGGAGCAATGGAAAACTCATGCCTTATGTATGGGGACCGAAGAGCTGTAAACGGAAAGCACTCAGTTGCATGGTCTAATCAGTGATGCTATATGGGGCCCCAATATGGACACATCATCTTACATCTAACCTAGCTATCGATATACTCTGGATAGTCCAGAGAAAACTAGAACTAAGGATTTGCTGCGCATATAAAACAGTGTCTAGCGACGCTGCCCTAGTAATTGCTGGTATACCCCTACTTAAGCTACTGGCCAAAGAGGGAAACAATCTATATTAAGCAGGTTCTACCAAAATGCCAGGAAAATTGCTAGAGATAATCTGTACGATGAGAGGCAGAGAAACAAAGGACAATAGACGAGGCTGCTAATACCCAAAAGAGTTCCGTGGAAAAACAGAAATCACGGAAAATTTGATTTCCATCTAACCCAATAACTTATTGGGCATGGCTGCTATAAAGATTATTTACAGCCAATACGAAGATCACCTGATAATGTGTCTGAATATTGCGGTGAAGAAGAGTCAGTTAACCACACAATATTTTAATGCTGTAGATGGACCCCAGAAAAAGAACTCCAAAATTCAAATATGGACAACAGCTTCGAACCCATAAGTGTTATAGACTAGATGTTAGGGAGCAAGGAAAACTGGGACAAAATACACAAACTTATAAAAGTTATTACCAGCACGCCGATGTCATACGCTGTTTCATTCCGGTGTGCTTGTATGACGTCAAAAAAAAAGCCTTGTCTGTCTAGTCTTGTCTGTCTAGTCTTGTCTGTACAGTCTTGTCTGTCTAGTCTTGTCTGTCTAGTCTTGTCTGTCTAGTCTTGTCTGTCTAGTCTTGTCTGTCTAGTCTTGTCTGTCTAGTCTTGTCTGTCTAGTCTTGTCTGTCTAGTCTTGTCTGTCTAGTCTTGTCTGTCTAGTCTTGTCTGTCTAGTCTTGTCTGTCTAGTCTTGTCTGTCTAGTCTTGTCTGTCTAGTCTTGTCTGTCTAGTCTTGTCTGTCTAGTCATGTCTGTCTAGTCTTGTCTGTCTAGTCTTGTCTGTCTAGTCTTGTCTGTCTAGTCTTGTCTGTCTAGTCTTGTCTGTCTAGTCTTGTCTGTCTAGTCTTGTCTGTCTAGTCTTGTCTGTCTAGTCTTGTCTGTCTAGTCTTGTCGGTCTAGTCTTGTCTGTCTAGTCTTGTCTGTTTAGTCTTGTCTGTCTAGTCTTGTCTGTCTAGCCTTGTCTGTCTAGTCTTGTCTGTCTAGTCTTGTCTGTCTAGTCTTGTCTGTCTAGTCTTGTCTGTCTAGTCTTGTCTGTCTAGTCTTGTCTGTCTAGTCTTGTCTGCCTAGTCTTGTCTGCCTAGTCTTGTCGGTCTAGTCTTGTCGGTCTAGTCTTGTCGGTCTAGCCTTGTCGGTCTAGTCTTGTCAGTCTAGTCTTGTCTGTCTAGTCTTGTCTGTCTAGTCTTGTCTGTCTAGTCTTGTCTGTCTAGTCTTGTCTGTCTAGTCTTGTCTGTCTAGTCTTGTCTAGATATTCTATCATTCTAGATTTGTATTTGATATTCTATCGGTGCAACTCCAGCGATGACTAGTACGGCGTCCCTAGTTATTGTTCTGTATGCGCTGCATACTCGAATGGCCATTTTTCTTTGTACAGAAGCGAGCATGTTCTTAATGTTTGTTTTAGTAACGGCTCTTGCCCAGACCGGAGCTCCGTACAGCATAGTTGATTGGACCACCGAGCAGAGCAGCCTTCTCTTACTACTTTTTGGACCACTAGTATTGGGCATTAGTTTTTCCAAAGCTGAGGTAGTTTTAAGGGCCTTTGCCGTAATTCTTTTGACGTGTTCCTTGAAGGAGAGCTTTCTGTCAATGGTTACTCCCAGATATGTAATTGCTTCTTTGGGAGTGATTTCTACCTCTTTAATTTTAAAAGTAATAGGTCCAACGGTTCTGTTGCCTATTAACAGTACAGCTTCTGTTTTTTGGGGAGCTAATTTTAATCTTTTTTTTCCCAGCCATTCATCCACTTGTTTCATGGCCATATTTGCGCGACTCATTATCTCTTCCTCTGTCTTCCCTATTGCAACAATGGCTAGGTCGTCGGCGAATCCTATTATTTGCACTCCGTCCGGCAAAATTAGTCTCAACACGCCGTCGTACATGATATTCCACAATGTAGGACCCAGGACTGAGCCCTGTGGAACACCACTGTACACTTCGTAATCAGCGATTTCAGAGCCAACTTCGAATAAAATTCTCCTGTTGGATAGATAGCTGCGAAGTAGTCTCAACAGGTATGGGGCAAAGTTTCTACTAGTCAGTTCTTCCATGATATTTTGCCATGCGACCGAGTTGAATGCGTTTTTCACATCGAGGGTTATCAATGCGCTAATCTTTCGTGTTGCCCGCGTGCCAGCTGAGGCATTCTCTGCTATTCCAACAACTCTCATGATAGCATCTACCGTCGACCTTCTTTCCCTGAACCCATATTGTCTGTCCGAGAGCTGTTTGCCTTTATCAAGCTCTGTCTTGATTCTATCAAGCAACATCTGTTCAAGGAGCTTTCCTGCGACATCCAGTAAGCAAATGGGGCGATAGGAGGCAGGCTCTTGTATAGGTTTTTCTCCCTTTCTTAGGAGCACCAGGTTGGCCTTTTTCCACTTTTCTGGGAAAATTCCGCTTCTTAGAATTCTGTTCATTGTTTCTAAAATGAAGTTTGGCTGGCTGTTTACCACAATTTTGATAATTTCTGGAGGAAGGTTATCTGGGCCTGGTGTTCTGCCGTTTCTAAGTCGTTTAGTGGCGCTAAGTAGTTCTTCCCTAGAGAATTCCAATACTTCGCTTACTTCAGGTAGTTCCCATTCTAGCTTTTCGTGAGTTGGAAAGAGGACCTTCACAACTTCTATCATCTGTTCCATCGTTAGTTGCACGTTCGGGTGCCTTACCTTGAGCTCCCGTGTGGCAATGGAATACGCGTCACCCCACACATTTGTGTCAATTTTGTTGCAAAGTTGTCGCCAGTGTTCCCTTTTGGCTTGGTAGATCTCAGTACGTAGCGCCTTTTTCGATGTGGAATACAAGTTTCTATGCATTTCTACTTACTCTGCGTTTGCCTTTCTTTTAAGTTTCCGCTGGTAGGTACGTCTTGCGGCAATACACGAGGCTCTCATTTCAGCGATTTTATCGCTCCACCAATATACTTGTTTTCCTTTCCTATGTTTTTTCCTCGGGACAAGAGTGGCATTACATATTCTCTCCAAGGCTGAGATTAGTTCTTCTGGGGATCGTTCGTTTGTGACGTTTACTTCCTCTTCCAGTCTATTTATAAATTTTTCTTCATTCATATTTTTTATATGCCAACCTTTGTGATTTTTGATGTAGCTCGCCAATTTGGGATAAACATCTACAGTTATTTGAAAGAATATGTACTTGTGGTCACTTAACGTTTCCCGCGTGAGTACCTGCCAGTTTTTAATGTTCCCTACCAATTTCCCCGAAGTAAGAGTTATGTCCAATATGGAGGAGCTGCTCCTGCGTTCGAAAGTGGGTGAATTTCCTATATTGCATACGTATAAGTCTAGCTCTGCCACCCAGTCCAGCACAATGTCTCCTCGCTTATCAGTAGTTGGGCATCCCCAGTATGGGGATTTCGCATTAAAGTCCCCCCCCACTACCGTAGGTTTTGTTTTGCTCCTTATTTCCTGGCTAAGCGCGGCCAGCGATAGCTCTAGTTTTTGTAGGCTGTCGTTTGGTGATAGATAGCAGCTGACTACGATTATTTCGTCGAGCTCGATCCACACAAATCCTATCCCACTTCCATAGTTTCTAACGGGTATATTTGGATTATTAAGCATAATAGCTGAATCCTTCCTTTGATCGGCGAACCAATCTCCCTTGACTGCCTTTTTGTTCGGTTCACTGATTAAGATGATATCCACTTTCATTTCATGAGCTGTGGCCTTCATTAGGTCTTGAGCAGCTCGACTGCGCATCGCGTTTATTTGCAGGAACTGTAAGGTCATTTCTGCTCATTTTTTCTGCGCCTAGCCTCCGTCAGCGCCTTTCTAAAAGCCGGGCACACTCCCGAGTGTGCTCTGTGACCCTCCACATTGCATATGGGACAAAACTCGTTTTCCTTGCAGTCCTGTGCAGTATGTCCATCACGCGCGCATCTAAGACACAACTTTTGCCTGTCCGGTCCATTGCATTCCCTGGCAAAATGTCCCGGTTGCCAGCATCTGTAGCATTTGGTGACGTTTATACGCTCCTGAATTCGGCACTGAACCATCCCTATTCTCACTCTTCTTGTTTCCACCAGAGTAGCAGCTAGAGACTTTGGGACTGCGACAGTTGCTATTTGGCTATCTCCGTATGCAGGTCTTAGATTTCTCACCTTAATTTCACCATTTTCGCCACCGGGTTGTTCTCTTATTGCCTGTATTATCTCTTCAGGTGTAGTAACTGCATCCAGGTCTTTAATGTGCAATATTACGTCTGCGGACTTGACGCGTACTTGGACCATCGGACATTTTTTTTCTAGTTCTTCTTTTAGTCCTTGGGCTTTGCCGTCTTTCAACTCCAATAATAGTTCGCCTGATTTGGTTTTCCGTGCTCTAGTGATAGCCGCTCCTGAACTTTTTGGGTCAACCTCTGTCCTTACCATTTTAAGGAGGTCAGCGTATTGCCGGCCCGCGTCTTTGATAAGAATAGCTTCCGTGTTTTTGTTTCTTACTCTACTTTTTTGTTCTTTGGACCACTGGCCATCTTGCTTTTCAGCAGATTGTGCGTCTGTGCTTTTAGTACTTGGCTTTTTTGGGCAGTATACTCTCACTTTTATGTCAGTTGTTGCAAACACAAATTCTATTAACTTCTTTGCGATTTGCCAGTCTACTTTGGCTGGCTTATGTAACGCCAAGCTCTTCCTACCATTTTTTTCACTGATGACTTTTAGCTGTTGTAGACAGTCAAATAGGTTTTTTAAGTCAGCCGTTTCCGCTGTAGGTTCTTTAGACACCATCTGGTATATGTACCGACCTGAGTTGGTAATATGGCCGGTTTCATCTGGAATCCCAATAGTGTGTCGTAAATATACTACTTTTCCTACTTCTGGTTTTTGCTTTTCTAACTCCTCCGGTCTGGCGTACGCTTCGGATAGCGCTTTGGGCACACCTTGGTCCGGGTACAGGTTCACGTCAACGCACCAGGCAATGTCCCACTCGCTGGATGTTGCCAGTGCACTGCCGTGTCCCTCCTTTACCCTGCGATATGTCATTTTGGGCTAATCTTTTGCAGCGACCGCCTTGAACTCTTCATATGTTGTTCCAGCGTCTATTTGTTGGTGAAGTTCCTCCATTTGTTTTTCTTCCTTTTCGCTAGCTGTCTGTGTGCTAGCGTTGCAGGTTGTTGCACGTTTGAATTGTTCCTCCCTGCTCGCCACCCTTGTTTGAACTTCAACGTCGAAGGTTAACTTCTGGATAGGCTCGAATCGGTGCTGTTCTAGCCAGCTAGCGACCGAATCGCGTGAGAAAACGTTTGCAGACTTCTTGACTCTAGTTGAAATCTCCCTAACTTCCCTTTTGGTACTTGGACTAGCCGCGATAGCCTTTTCCAAGTCATCCACCTGTTTGGTTAGAGCCCCGATAGCCTCCAGGATAGTGAAGACAATTGGGCACTCGGTCTTCTTATAAGGCTCAATAGTATCATCAGTAGAGAGTCTATCTGCCACTTTGCGCTTTTTTGTAGCCTCTCCTATGGATTGGCTCCTCATATGTCCCAATCTATTCTTTGTAGTTTCCCCTGCCACCCCGCACTTACCAGCTTTGGTAACAAAAGAGTCCATCGCAAATCCCCTGCCACATAGGGTTTTGGATGGAATCAGTTATTAGTTGAAATGTTTAAATTAATTTTGCCGGAAGCTGGTTTCGAACCCGGCACACGCGAATCCACAGTCGTGCGTTGCACTGACTGCGCCACTACGGTTTTGTTCGACAACGCGGACGAGAATAAATATGTTCTTAAATTTAACTGTTTTCTTTACTTCTTTTTACTGTTCCAGCTTATTCTTATCGCCTCTTGGCGATAAAAATTTGCACAGTCACAACCTTTTTAGTTTGTTAGCTTGCAAAATCTGTGTTTAAAAACTCACCAAGCTGTATAGTAAAATATTCACAGTTTATTACACAACTAACGGAAATGAGCCTGTAGGTTTTTTTTTAACTCTTTATAAATATAATTCAATAATAAATTTCGAAATAAAAAAATTAAATATAAAATAAAAAAGATAAGATAATTCCAAACCAAAAAACAAACTAAATATAATTCCAAATACAAAATCAAACTTAAACCAATTCCAAAAACTCTTATATGTATCACCATATAAGAGACGAAACTTCGAAAAAAAACTGCACTGTAACAGATACTCAAAAACTTGCACGGAGCACTTGAAAACACGTCCGCTCGCCTCCGCTTCTCGCGACTGTCTCCTTGTCTAGTCTTGTCTGTCTAGTCTTGTCTGTCTAGTCTTGTCTGTCTAGTCTTGTCTGTCTAGTCTTGTCTGTCTAGTCTTGTCTGTCTAGTCTTGTCTGTCTAGTCTTGTCTGTCTAGTCTTGTCTGTCTAGTCTTGTCTGTCTAGTCTTGTCTGTCTAGTCTTGTCTGTCTAGTCTTGTCTGTCTAGTCTTGTCTGTCTAGTCTTGTCTGTCTAGTCTTGTCTGTCTAGTCTTGTCTGTCTAGTCTTGTCTGTCTAGTCTTGTCTGTCTAGTCTTGTCTGTCTAGTCTTGTCTGTCTAGTCTTGTCTGTCTAGTCTTGTCTGTCTAGTCTTGTCTGTCTAGTCTTGTCTGTCTAGTCTTGTCTGTCTAGTCTTGTCTGTCTAGTCTTGTCTGTCTAGTCTTGTCTGTCTAGTCTTGTCTGTCTAGTCTTGTCTGTCTAGTCTTGTCTGTCTAGTCTTGTCTGTCTAGTCTGGTCTGTCTAGTCTTGTCTGTCTAGTCTTGTCTGTCTAGTCTTGTCTGCCTAGTCTTGTCTGCCTAGTCTTGTCTGTCTAGTCTTGTCTGTCTAGTGTTGTCTGTCTAGTCTTGTCTGTCTAGTCTTGTCTGTCTTGTCTTGTCTGTCTAGTCTTGTCTGTCTAGTCTTGTCTGTCTAGTCTTGTCTGTCTAGTCTTGTCTGTCTAGTCTTGTCTGTCTAGTCTTGTCTGTCTAGTCTTGTCTGTCTAGCCTTGTCTGTCTAGTCTTGTCTGTCTAGTCTTGTCTGTCTACTCTTGTCTGTCTACTCTTGTCTGTCTACTCTTGTCTGTCTACTCTTGTCTGCCTACTCTTGTCTGTCTAGTCTTGTCTGTCTAGTCTTGTCTGTCTAGTCTTGTCTGTCTAGTCTTGTCTGTCTAGTCTTGTCTGTCTAGTCTTGTCTGTCTAGTCTTGTCTGTCTAGTCTTGTCTGTCTAGTCTTGTCTGTCTAGTCTTGTCTGTCTAGTCTTGTCTGTCTAGTCTTGTCTGTCTAGTCTTGTCTGTCTAGTCTTGTCTGTCTAGTCTTGTCTGTCTAGTCTTGTCTGTCTAGTCTTGTCTGTCTAGTCTTGTCTGTCTAGTCTTGTCTGTCTAGTCTTGTCTGTCTAGTCTTGTCTGTCTAGTCTTGTCTGTCTAGTCTTGACTGTCTAGTCTTGTCTGTCTAGTCTTGTCTGTCTAGTCTTGTCTGTCTAGTCTTGTCTGTCTAGTCTTGTCTGTCTAGTCTTGTCTGTCTAGTCTTGTCTGTCTAGTCTTGTCTGTCTAGTCTTGTCTGTCTAGTCTTGTCTGTTTAGTCTTGTCTGTCTAGTCTTGTCTGTCTAGTCTTGTCTGTCTAGTCTTGTCTGTCTAGTCTTGTCTGTCTAGTCTTGTCTGTCTAGTCTTGTCTGTCTAGTCTTGTCTGTCTAGTCTTGTCTGTCTAGTCTTGTCTGTCTAGTCTTGTCTGTCTAGTCTTGTCTGTCTAGTCTTGTCTGTCTAGTCTTGTCTGTCTAGTCTTGTCTGTCTAGTCTTGTCTGTCTAGTCTTGTCTGTCTAGTCTTGTCTGTCTAGTCTTGTCTGTCTAGTCTTGTCTGTCTAGTCTTGTCTGTCTAGTCTTGTCTGTCCAGTCTTGTCTGTCCAGTCTTGTCTGTCCAGTCTTGTCTGTCCAGTCTTGTCTGTCCAGTCTTGTCTGTCCAGTCTTGTCTGTCCAGTCTTGTCTGTCCAGTCTTGTCTGTCCAGTCTTGTCTGTCCAGTCTTGTCTGTCCAGTCTTGTCTGTCTAGTCTTATCTGTCTAGTCTTGTCTGTCTAGTCTTGTCTGTCTAGTCTTGTCTGTCTAGTCTTGTCTGTCTAGTCTTGTCTGTCTAGTCTTGTCTGTCTAGTCTTGTCTGTCTAGTCTTGTCTGTCTAGTCTTGTCTGTCTAGTCTTGTCTGTCTAGTCTTGTCTGTCTAGTCTTGTCTGTCTAGTCTTGTCCGTCTAGTCTTGTCTGTCTATTCTTGTCTGTCTAATCTTGTCTGTCTAGTCTTGTCTGTCTAGTCTTGTCTGTCTAGTCTTGTCTGTCTAGTCTTGTCTGTCTAGTCTTGTCTGTCTAGTCTTGTCTGTCTAGTCTTGTCTGTCTAGTCTTGTCTGTCTAGTCTTGTCTGTCTAGTCTTGTCTGTCTAGTCTTGTCTGTCTAGTCTTGTCCGTCTAGTCTTGTCCGTCTAGTCTTGTCTGTCTAGTCTTGTCTGTCTAGTCTTGTCTGTCTAGTCTTGTCTGTCTAGTCTTGTCTGTCCAGTCTTGTCTGTCCAGTCTTGTCTGTCCAGTCTTGTCTGTCTAGTCTTGTCTGTCTAGTCTTGTCTGTCTAGTCTTGTCTGTCTAGTCTTGTCTGTCTAGTCTTGTCTGTCTAGTCTTGTCTGTCTAGTCTTGTCTGTCTAGTCTTGTCTGTCTAGTCTTGTCTGTCTAGTCTTGTCTGTCTAGTCTTGTCCGTCTAGTCTTGTCTGTCTATTCTTGTCTGTCTAATCTTGTCTGTCTAGTCTTGTCTGTCTAGTCTTGTCTGTCTAGTCTTGTCTGTCTAGTCTTGTCTGTCTAGTCTTGTCTGTCTAGTCTTGTCTGTCTAGTCTTGTCTGTCTAGTCTTGTCTGTCTAGTCTTGTCTGTCTAGTCTTGTCTGTCTAGTCTTGTCTGTCTAGTCTTGTCCGTCTAGTCTTGTCCGTCTAGTCTTGTCTGTCTAGTCTTGTCTGTCTAGTCTTGTCTGTCTAGTCTTGTCTGTCTAGTCTTGTCTGTCCAGTCTTGTCTGTCCAGTCTTGTCTGTCCAGTCTTGTCTGTCCAGTCTTGTCTGTCCAGTCTTGTCTGTCCAGTCTTGTCTGTCCAGTCTTGTCTGTCCAAGTCTTGTCTGTCCAGTCTTGTCTGTCCAGTCTTGTCTGTCCAGTCTTGTCTGTCCAGTCTTGTCTGTCCAGTCTTGTCTGTCTAGTCTTGTCTGTCTAGTCTTGTCTGTCTAGTCTTGTCTGTCTAGTCTTGTCTGTCTAGTCTTGTCTGTCTAGTCTTGTCTGTCTAGTCTTGTCTGTCTAGTCTTGTCTGTCTAGTCTTGTCTGTCTAGTCTTGTCTGTCTAGTCTTGTCTGTCTAGTCTTGTCTGTCTAGTCTTGTCCGTCTAGTCTTGTCTGTCTATTCTTGTCTGTCTAGTCTTGTCTGTCTAATCTTGTCTGTCTAGTCTTGTCTGTCTAGTCTTGTCTGTCTAGTCTTGTCTGTCTATTCTTGTCTGTCTAGTCTTGTCTGTCTAGTCTTGTCTGTCTAGTCTTGTCTGTCTAGTCTTGTCTGTCTAGTCTTGTCTGTCTAGTCTTGTCTGTCTAGTCTTGTCTGTCTAGTCTTGTCTGTCTTGTCTTGTCTGTCTAGTCTTGTCCGTCTAGTCTTGTCCGTCTAGTCTTGTCCGTCTAGTCTTGTCTGTCTAGTCTTGTCTGTCTAGTCTTGTCTGTCTAGTCTTGTCTGTCTAGTCTTGTCTGTCTAGTCTTGTCTGTCTAGTCTTGTCTGTCTAGTCTTGTCTGTCTAGTCTTGTCTGTCTAGTCTTGTCTGTCTAGTCTTGTCTGTCTAGTCTTGTCTGTCTAGTCTTGTCTGTCTAGTCTTGTCTGTCTAGTCTTGTCTGTCTAGTCTTGTCTGTCTAGTCTTGTCTGTCTAGTCTTGTCTGTCTAGTCTTGTCTGTCTAGTCTTGTCTGTCTAGTCTTGTCTGTCTAGTCTTGTCTGTCTAGTCTTGTCTGTCTAGTCTTGTCTGTCTAGTCTTGTCTGTCTAGTCTTGTCTGTCTAGTCTTGTCTGTCTAGTCTTGTCTGTCTAGTCTTGTCTGTCTAGTCTTGTCTGTCTAGTCTTGTCTGTCTAGTCTTGTCTGTCTAGTCTTGTCTGTCTAGTCTTGTCTGTCTAGTCTTGTCTGTCTAGTCTTGTCTGTCTAGTCTTGTCTGTCTAGTCTTGTCTGTCTAGTCTTGTCTGTCTAGTCTTGTCTGTCTAGTCTTGTCTGTCTAGTCTTGTCTGTCTAGTCTTGTCTGTCTAGTCTTGTCTGTCTAGTCTTGTCTGTCTAGTCTTGTCTGTCTAGTCTTGTCTGTCTAGTCTTGTCTGTCTAGTCTTGTCTGTCTAGTCTTGTCTGTCTAGTCTTGTCTGTCTAGTCTTGTCTGTCTAGTCTTGTCTGTCTAGTCTTGTCTGTCTAGTCTTGTCTGTCTAGTCTTGTCTGTCTAGTCTTGTCTGTCTAGTCTTGTCTGTCTAGTCTTGTCTGTCTAGTCTTGTCTGTCTAGTCTTGTCTGTCTAGTCTTGTCTGTCTAGTCTTGTCTGTCTAGTCTTGTCTGTCTAGTCTTGTCTGTCTAGTCTTGTCTGTCTAGTCTTGTCTGTCTAGTCTTGTCTGTCTAGTCTTGTCTGTCTAGTCTTGTCTGTCTAGTCTTGTCTGTCTAGTCTTGTCTGTCTAGTCTTGTCTGTCTAGTCTTGTCTGTCTAGTCTTGTCTGTCTAGTCTTGTCTGTCTAGTCTTGTCTGTCTAGTCTTGTCTGTCTAGTCTTGTCTGTCTAGTCTTGTCTGTCTAGTCTTGTCTGTCTAGTCTTGTCTGTCTAGTCTTGTCTGTCTAGTCTTGTCTGTCTAGTCTTGTCTGTCTAGTCTTGTCTGTCTAGTCTTGTCTGTCCAGTCTTGTCTGTCCAGTCTTGTCTGTCCAGTCTTGTCTGTCCAGTCTTGTCTGTCCAGTCTTGTCTGTCCAGTCTTGTCTGTCCAGTCTTGTCTGTCCAGTCTTGTCTGTCCAGTCTTGTCTGTCTAGTCTTATCTGTCTAGTCTTGTCTGTCTAGTCTTGTCTGTCTAGTCTTGTCTGTCTAGTCTTGTCTGTCTAGTCTTGTCCGTCTAGTCTTGTCTGTCTATTCTTGTCTGTCTAGTCTTGTCTGTCTAATCTTGTCTGTCTAGTCTTGTCTGTCTAGTCTTGTCTGTCTAGTCTTGTCTGTCTAGTCTTGTCTGTCTAGTCTTGTCTGTCTAGTCTTGTCTGTCTAGTCTTGTCTGTCTAGTCTTGTCTGTCTAGTCTTGTCTGTCTAGTCTTGTCTGTCTAGTCTTGTCTGTCTAGTCTTGTCTGTCTAGTCTTGTCTGTCTAGTCTTGTCCGTCTAGTCTTGTCCGTCTAGTCTTGTCCGTCTAGTCTTGTCCGTCTAGTCTTGTCTGTCTAGTCTTGTCTGTCTAGTCTTGTCTGTCTAGTCTTGTCTGTCCAGTCTTGTCTGTCCAGTCTTGTCTGTCCAGTCTTGTCTGTCCAGTCTTGTCTGTCCAGTCTTGTCTGTCCAGTCTTGTCTGTCCAGTCTTGTCTGTCCAGTCTTGTCTGTCCAGTCTTGTCTGTCCAGTCTTGTCTGTCCAGTCTTGTCTGTCCAGTCTTGTCTGTCTAGTCTTGTCTGTCCAGTCTTGTCTGTCCAGTCTTGTCTGTCCAGTCTTGTCTGTCCAGTCTTGTCTGTCCAGTCTTGTCTGTCCAGTCTTGTCTGTCCAGTCTTATCTGTCTAGTCTTATCTGTCTAGTCTTGTCTGTCTAGTCTTGTCTGTCTAGTCTTGTCTGTCTAGTCTTGTCTGTCTAGTCTTGTCTGTCTAGTCTTGTCTGTCTAGTCTTGTCTGTCTAGTCTTGTCTGTCTAGTCTTGTCTGTCTAGTCTTGTCCGTCTAGTCTTGTCTGTCTATTCTTGTCTGTCTAGTCTTGTCTGTCTAGTCTTGTCTGTCTAGTCTTGTCTGTCTAGTCTTGTCTGTCTAGTCTTGTCTGTCTAGTCTTGTCTGTCTAGTCTTGTCTGTCTAGTCTTGTCTGTCTAGTCTTGTCTGTCTAGTCTTGTCTGTCTAGTCTTGTCTGTCTAGTCTTGTCTGTCTAGTCTTGTCTGTCTAGTCTTGTCTGTCTAGTCTTGTCTGTCTAGTCTTGTCTAGTCTTGTCTGTCTAGTCTTGTCTGTCTTGTCTTGTCTGTCTAGTCTTGTCTGTCTAGTCTTGTCCGTCTAGTCTTGTCCGTCTAGTCTTGTCTGTCTAGTCTTGTCTGTCTAGTCTTGTCTGTCTAGTCTTGTCTGTCTAGTCTTGTCTGTCTAGTCTTGTCTGTCTAGTCTTGTCTGTCTAGTCTTGTCTGTCTAGTCTTGTCTGTCTAGTCTTGTCTGTCTAGTCTTGTCTGTCTAGTCTTGTCTGTCTAGTCTTGTCTGTCTAGTCTTGTCTGTCTAGTCTTGTCTGTCTAGTCTTGTCTGTCTAGTCTTGTCTGTCTAGTCTTGTCTGTCTAGTCTTGTCTGTCTAGTCTTGTCTGTCTAGTCTTGTCTGTCTAGTCTTGTCTGTCTAGTCTTGTCTGTCTAGTCTTGTCTGTCTAGTCTTGTCTGTCTAGTCTTGTCTGTCTAGTCTTGTCTGTCTAGTCTTGTCTGTCTAGTCTTGTCTGTCTAGTCTTGTCTGTCTAGTCTTGTCTGTCTAGTCTTGTCCGTCTAGTCTTGTCCGTCTAGTCTTGTCGTCTAGTCTTGTCTGTCTAGTCTTGTCTGTCTAGTCTTGTCTGTCTAGTCTTGTCTGTCTAGTCTTGTCTGTCTAGTCTTGTCTGTCTAGTCTTGTCTGTCTAGTCTTGTCTGTCTAGTCTTGTCTGTCTAGTCTTCTGTCTTGTCTGTCTAGTCTTGTCTTCTAGTCTTGTCTGTCTAGTCTTGTCTGTCTAGTCTTGTCTGTCTAGTCTTGTCTGTCTAGTCTTGTCTGTCTAGTCTTGTCTGTCTAGTCTTGTCTGTCTAGTCTTGTCTGTCTAGTCTTGTCTGTCTAGTCTTGTCTGTCTAGTCTTGTCTGTCTAGTCTTGTCTGTCTAGTCTTGTCTGTCTAGTCTTGTCTGTCTAGTCTTGTCTGTCTAGTCTTGTCTGTCTAGTCTTGTCTGTCTAGTCTTGTCTGTCTAGTCTTGTCTGTCTAGTCTTGTCTGTCTAGTCTTGTCTGTCTAGTCTTGTCTGTCCTAGTCTTGTCTGTCTAGTCTTGTCTGTCTAGTCTTGTCTGTCTAGTCTTGTCTGTCTAGTCTTGTCTGTCTAGTCTTGTCTGTCTAGTCTTGTCTGTCTAGTCTTGTCTGTCTAGTCTTGTCTGTCTAGTCTTGTCTGTCTAGTCTTGTCTGTCTAGTCTTGTCTGTCTAGTCTTGTCTGTCTAGTCTTGTCTGTCTAGTCTTGTCTGTCTAGTCTTGTCTGTCTAGTCTTGTCTGTCTAGTCTTGTCTGTCTAGTCTTGTCTGTCTAGTCTTGTCTGTCTAGTCTTGTCTGTCTAGTCTTGTCTGTCTAGTCTTGTCTGTCTAGTCTTCTAGTCTTCTGTCTAGTCTTGTCTGTCTAGTCTTGTCTGTCTAGTCTTGTCTGTCTAGTCTTGTCTGTCTAGTCTTGTCTGTCTAGTCTTGTCTGTCTAGTCTTGTCTGTCTAGTCTTGTCTGTCTATTCTTGTCTGTCTAGTCTTGTCTGTCTAGTCTTGTCTGTCTAGTCTTGTCTGTCTAGTCTTGTCTGTCTAGTCTTGTCTGTCTAGTCTTGTCTGTCTAGTCTTGTCTGTCTAGTCTTGTCTGTCTAGTCTTGTCTGTCTAGTCTTGTCTGTCTAGTCTTGTCTGTCTAGTCTTGTCTGTCTAGTCTTGTCTGTCTAGTCTTGTCTGTCTAGTCTTGTCTGTCTAGTCTTGTCTGTCTAGTCTTGTCTGTCTAGTCTTGTCTGTCTAGTCTTGTCTGTCTAGTCTTGTCTGTCTAGTCTTGTCTGTCTAGTCTTGTCTGTCTAGTCTTGTCTGTCTAGTCTTGTCTGTCTAGTCTTGTCTGTCTAGTCTTGTCTGTCTAGTCTTGTCTGTCTAGTCTTGTCTGTCTAGTCTTGTCTGTCTAGTCTTGTCTGTCTAGTCTTGTCTGTCTAGTCTTGTCTGTCTAGTCTTGTCTGTCTAGTCTTGTCTGTCTAGTCTTGTCTGTCTAGTCTTGTCTGTCTAGTCTTGTCTGTCTAGTCTTGTCTGTCTAGTCTTGTCTGTCTAGTCTTGTCTGTCTAGTCTTGTCTGTCTAGTCTTGTCTGTCTAGTCTTGTCTGTCTAGTCTTGTCTGTCTAGTCTTGTCTGTCTAGTCTTGTCTGTCTAGTCTTGTCTGTCTAGTCTTGTCTGTCTAGTCTTGTCTGTCTAGTCTTGTCTGTCTAGTCTTGTCTGTCTAGTCTTGTCTGTCTAGTCTTGTCTGTCTAGTCTTGTCTGTCTAGTCTTGTCTGTCTAGTCTTGTCTGTCTAGTCTTGTCTGTCTAGTCTTGTCTGTCTAGTCTTGTCTGTCTAGTCTTGTCTGTCTAGTCTTGTCTGTCTAGTCTTGTCTGTCTAGTCTTGTCTGTCTAGTCTTGTCTGTCTAGTCTTGTCTGTCTAGTCTTGTCTGTCTAGTCTTGTCTGTCTAGTCTTGTCTGTCTAGTCTTGTCTGTCTAGTCTTGTCTGTCTAGTCTTGTCTGTCTAGTCTTGTCTGTCTAGTCTTGTCTGTCTAGTCTTGTCTGTCTAGTCTTGTCTGTCTAGTCTTGTCTGTCTAGTCTTGTCTGTCTAGTCTTGTCTGTCTAGTCTTGTCTGTCTAGTCTTGTCTGTCTAGTCTTGTCTGTCTAGTCTTGTCTGTCTAGTCTTGTCTGTCTAGTCTTGTCTGTCTAGTCTTGTCTGTCTAGTCTTGTCTGTCTAGTCTTGTCTGTCTAGTCTTGTCTGTCTAGTCTTGTCTGTCTAGTCTTGTCTGTCTAGTCTTGTCTAGTCTTGTCTGTCTAGTCTTGTCTGTCTAGTCTTGTCTGTCTAGTCTTGTCTGTCTAGTCTTGTCTGTCTAGTCTTGTCTGTCTAGTCTTGTCTGTCTAGTCTTGTCTGTCTAGTCTTGTCTGTCTAGTCTTGTCTGTCTAGTCTTGTCTGTCTAGTCTTGTCTGTCTAGTCTTGTCTGTCTAGTCTTGTCTGTCTAGTCTTGTCTGTCTAGTCTTGTCTGTCTAGTCTTGTCTGTCTAGTCTTGTCTGTCTAGTCTTGTCTGTCTAGTCTTGTCTGTCTAGTCTTGTCTGTCTAGTCTTGTCTGTCTAGTCTTGTCTGTCTAGTCTTGTCTGTCTAGTCTTGTCTGTCTAGTCTTGTCTGTCTAGTCTTGTCTGTCTAGTCTTGTCTGTCTAGTCTTGTCTGTCTAGTCTTGTCTGTCTAGTCTTGTCTGTCTAGTCTTGTCTGTCTAGTCTTGTCTGTCTAGTCTTGTCTGTCTAGTCTTGTCTGTCTAGTCTTGTCTGTCTAGTCTTGTCTGTCTAGTCTTGTCTGTCTAGTCTTGTCTGTCTAGTCTTGTCTGTCTAGTCTTGTCTGTCTAGTCTTGTCTGTCTAGTCTTGTCTGTCTAGTCTTGTCTGTCTAGTCTTGTCTGTCTAGTCTTGTCTGTCTAGTCTTGTCTGTCTAGTCTTGTCTGTCTAGTCTTGTCTGTCTAGTATTGTCTGTCTAGTCTTGTCTGTCTAGTCTTGTCTGTCTAGTCTTGTCTGCCTAGTCTTGTCTGCCTAATCTTGTCGGTCTAGTCTTGTCGGTCTAGTCTTGTCGGTCTAGCCTTGTCGGTCTAGTCTTGTCAGTCTAGCCTTGTCGGTCTAGTCTTGTCAGTCTAGTCTTGTCTGTCTAGTCTTGTCTGTCTAGTCTTGTCTGTCTAGTCTTGTCTGTCTAGTCTTGTCTGTCTAGTCTTGTCTGTCTAGTCTTGTCTGTCTAGTCTTGTCTGTCTAGTCTTGTCTGTCTAGTCTTGTCTGTCTAGTCTTGTCTGCCTAGTCTTGTCTGTCTAGTCTTGTCTGTCTAGTCTTGTCTGTCTAGTCTTGTCTGTCTAGTCTTGTCTGTCTAGTCTTGTCTGTCTAGTCTTGTCTGTCTAGTCTTGTCTGTCTAGTCTTGTCTGTCTAGTCTTGTCTGTCTAGTCTTGTCTGTCTAGTCTTGTCTCTCTAGTCTTGTCTCTCTAGTCTTGTCTCTCTAGTCTTGTCTGTCTAGTCTTGTCTGTCTAGTCTTGTCTGTCTAGTCTTGTCTGTCTAGTCTTGTCTGTCTAGTCTTGTCTGTCTAGTCTTGTCTGTCAAGTCTTGTCTGTCTAGTCTTGTCTGTCTAGTCTTGTCTGTCTAGTCTTGTCTGTCTAGTCTTGTCTGTCTAGTCTTGTCTGTCTAGTCTTGTCTGTCTAGTCTTGTCTGTCTAGTCTTGTCTGTATAGTCTTGTCTGTCTAGTCTTGTCTGTCAAGTCTTGTCTGTCTAGTCTTGTCTGTCTAGTCTTGTCTGTCTAGTCTTGTCTGTCTAGTCTTGTCTGTCTAGTCTTGTCTGTCTAGTCTTGTCTGTCTAGTCTTGTCTGTCTAGTCTTGTCTGTCTAGTCTTGTCTGTCTAGTCTTGTCTGTCTAGTCTTGTCTGTCTAGTCTTGTCTGTCTAGTCTTGTCTGTCTAGTCTTGTCTGTCTAGTCTTGTCTGTCTAGTCTTGTCTGTCTAGTCTTGTCTGTCTAGTCTTGTCTGTCTAGTTTTGTCTGTCTAGTCTTGTCTGTCTAGTCTTGTCTGTCTAGTCTTGTCTGTCTAGTCTTGTCTGTCTAGTCTTGTCTGTCTAGTCTTGTCTGTCTAGTCTTGTCTGTCTAGTCTTGTCTGTCTAGTCTTGTCTGTCTAGTCTTGTCTGTCTAGTCTTGTCTGTCTAGTCTTGTCGGTCTAGTCTGGTCTGTCTAGTCTTGTCTGTCTAGTCTTGTCTGTCTAGTCTTGTCTGTCTAGTCTTGTCTGCCTAGTCTTGTCTGTCTAGTCTTGTCTGTCTAGTGTTGTCTGTCTAGTCTTGTCTGTCTTGTCTTGTCTGTCTAGTCTTGTCTGTCTAGTCTTGTCTGTCTAGTCTTGTCTGTCTAGTCTTGTCTGTCTAGTCTTGTCTGTCTAGTCTTGTCTGTCTAGTCTTGTCTGTCTAGTCTTGTCTGTCTAGTCTTGTCTGTCTAGTCTTGTCTGTCAACTCTTGTCTGTCTAGTCTTGTCTGTCTACTCTTGTCTGTCTAGTCTTGTCTGTCTAGTCTTGTCTGTCTAGTCTTGTCTGTCTAGTCTTGTCTGTCTAGTCTTGTCTGTCTAGTCTTGTCTGTCTAGTCTTGTCTGTCTAGTCTTGTCTGTCTAGTCTTGTCTGTCTACTCTTGTCTGTCTAGTCTTGTCTGTCTAGTCTTGTCTGTCTAGTCTTGTCTGTCTAGTCTTGTCTGTCTAGTCTTGTCTGTCTAGTCTTGTCTGTCTAGTCTTGTCTGTCTAGTCTTGTCT